>CP136065.1:129304902-129681855 GCA_032622095.1 Siphonodentalium dalli | reverse complement strand
TCCCCACCACATACATATATAGGTATCACCACCACATGCATCTATAGGTATCACCACCACATACATATATAGGTATCCCCGCCACATAAATCTATAGGTAACCCCGCCACACACATCTATAGGTCTCCCCGCCACATACATATATAGGTATCCCCAACACATACATATATAGGTATCCCCACCACATACATCTATAGGTCTCCCCGCCACATACATATATAGGTATCCCCACCACAAACATATATAGGTATCCCCGCAACATACATCTATAGGTCTCCCCGCCAAATACATATAAAGTTATCCCCACCACATACATATATAGGTATCCCCACCACATACATATATAGGTATCACCACCACATACATCTATAGGTATCACCACCACACACATAAATAGGTGTCCCCACCACACACATATATAGGTATCACCACCACATACATATATAGGTATCCCCACCACACACATATATAGGTATCCCCACCACATACATCTATAGGTATCCCCACCACATATATCTATAGGTATCACCACCACATACATCTTTAGGTATCACCACCACATACATCTATATGTATACCCACCACACACATATATAGGTATCCCCGACACATACTTATATAGGTATCCCCGCCACACACATATATAGGTCTCCCCACCACACAAATATATAGGTATCCCCGCCACACACATATATAGGTATCCTCACCACAAACATATATAGGTATCCCCGCCACAGACATCTATAGGTATCCCCACCACATACATATATAGGTATCCCCACCATATACATATATAGGTATCACCACCACATACATCTATAGGTATCACCACCACACACATCTATAGGTATCACCACCACATACATATATAGGTATTCCCGCCACAATCATATATAGGTATCCCCGCCACACACATATATAGGTCTCCCCGCCAGATACATATATAGGTCTCCCCGCCGCACACATATATAGGTATCCCCGCCACATACATATATAGGTCTCCCCGCCACATACATATATAGGTCTCCCCGCCACACAAATATATAGGTATCCCCGCCACACACATATATAGGTATCCTCACCACACACATATATAGGTATCCCCGCCACAGACATCTATAGGTATCCCCACCACATACATATTTAGGTATCCCTACCACATACATATATAGGTATCACCACCACATACATCTATAGGTATCACCACCACACACATAAATAGGTATCACCACCACACACATATATAGGTATCACCACCACATACACATATAGGTAACCCCACCACACACATATATAGTTATCCCCACCACATACATCTATAGGTATCCCCACCACATACATCTATAGGTATCACCACAACATACATCTATAGGTATCACCCCCACATACATCTATATGTATCCCCACCACATACATAAATAGGTATCACCACCACACACAAATATAAGTCTCCCCACCACACACAAATATAGGTATCCCCGCAACATACATCTATAAGTCTCCCCACCACATACATATATAGGTATCACCACCACATACATCTATAGATATCACCACCACATACACATATAGGTATCCCCGCCACATACATCAATAGGTATCCCCGCCACACACATATATAGGTATCCCCGCCACATACATATATAGGTATCCCCACCACATACATCTATAGGTCTCCCCGCCACATACATATATAGGTATCCCCACCTCAAACATATATAGGTATCCCCGCAACTTACATCTATAGGTCTCCCCGCCAAATACATATATAGGTATCCCCACCACATACATATATAGGTATCCCCACCACATACATACATAGGTATCACAACCACATACATCTATATGTATCCCCACCACATACATATATAGTTATCACCACCACACACATATATATGTCTCCCCACCACACACATATATATGTATCCCCGCCGCATACTTATATAGGTATCTCAGCCACACACATATATAGGTCTCCCACCACACAAATATATAGGTATCCCCGCCACACACATATATAGGTATCCCCACCACATACATATATAAGTATCACCACCACATACATCTATAGGTATCACCACCACACACATATATAGGTCTCCCCGCCACATACATATATAGGTCTCCCAGCCACACACATATATTGGTATCCCCGCCTCAATCATATATAGGTATCCCCGCCACACACATATATAGGTCTCCCCACCACATACATATATAGGTCTCCCCACCGCACACATATATAGGTATCCCCGCCACATACATATATAGGTATCCCCGCCACACACATATATAGGTCTCCCCACCACACAAATATATAGGTATCGCCGCCACACACATATATAGGTATCCTCACCACACACATATATAGGTATCCCCGCCACAGACATCTATCGGTATCCCCAACACATACATATTTAGGTATCCCTACCACATACATATATAGGTATCACCACCACATACATCTATAGGTATCACCACCACACACATAAATAGGTATCCCCACCACACACATATATAGGTATCACCACCACATACATCTATAGGTATCCCCACCACATACATCTATAGGTATCACCACAACATACATCCATAGGTATCACCCCCACATACATATATATGTATCCCCACCACATACATATATATGTATCACCACCACACACATATATAAGTCTCCCCACCACATACATATTTAGGTATCCCTACCACTTACATATATAGGTATCACCACCACATACATCTATAGGTATCACCACCACATACATAAATAGGTATCACCTCCACACACATATATAGGTATCACCACCACATACATATATAGGTATCACCACTACACCCATAAATAGGTATCACCACCACACACATATATAGGTATCCCCACCACATACATCTATAGGTATCACCACAACATACATCTATAGGTATCACCCCCACATACATCTATATGTATCCCCACCACATACATATATAGGTATCACCACCACACACATATATAAGTCTCCCCACCACACACATATATAGGTATCCCCGCCACATACATCTATAAGTCTCCCCACCACATACATATATAGGTATCACCACCACACACAAATATAAGTCTCGCCACCACACACATATATAGGTATCACCACCACATACATCTATATGTATCACCACCACATACACATATAGGTATCCCCGCCACATACATCTATAGGTATCCCCGCCACACACATATATAGGTATCCCCACCACATACATATATAGGTATCCACACCACATATATCTATAGGTCTCCCCGCCACATACATATATAGGTATCCCCACCACAAACATATATAGGTATCCCCGCAACATACATCTATAGGTCTCCCCGCCAAATACATATATAGGTATTCCCACCGCATACATATATAGGTATCCCCACCACATACATATATAGGTATCACCACCACATACATCTATAGGTATCACCACCACACACATAAATAGGTATCCCCACCACACACATATATAGGTATCACCACCACACACAAATATAGGTATCCCCACCACACACATATATATGTATCACCACCACATACATCTATATGTATCCCCACCACATACATATATAGGTATCACCACCACACACATATATATGTCTCCCCACCACACACATATATTGGTATCCCCGCCACATACTTATATAGGTATCCCTGCCACACACATATATAGGTATCCCCACCACACAAATATATAGGTATCCCCGCCACATACATCTATAGGTATCCTCACCACACACATATATAGGTATCACCACCACATACATCTATAGGTATCCCCACCACATACATATTTAGGTATCCCTACCACATACATATATAGGTATCACCACCACATACATATATAGGTATCACCACCACATACATATATAGGTATCACCACCACACACATATATAGGTATCACCACCACATACATATACAGTTATCACCACCACACACATAAATAGGTATCACCACCACACACATATATAGGTATCCCCACCACATACATCTATAGGTATCACCACAACATACATCTATAGGTATCACCCCCACATACATCTATATGTATCACCACAACATACATCTATAGGTATCACCACCACACACATATATAAGTCTCCCCACCACATACATATATAGGTATCCCCGCCACATACATCTATAAGTCTCCCCACCACATACATATATAGGTATCACCACCACACACATATATAAGTCTCCCCACCACACACATATATAGGTATCACCACCACACACATATATAAGTCTCCCCACCACATACATATATAGGTATCCCCGCCACATACATCTATAAGTCTCCCACCACACACATATATAAGTCTCCCCGCCACATACATCTATAAGTCTCCCCACCACATACCTATATAGGTATCACCACCACATACATCTATAGGTATCACCACCACATACACATATAGGTATCCCCGCCACATACATCTATAGGTATCCCCGCCACACACATATATAGGTATCCCCACCACATACATATATAGGTATCCCCACCACATACATCTATAGGTCTCCCCGCAACATACATATATAGGTATCCCCACCACAAACATATATAGGTATCCCCGCAACATACATCTATAGGTCTCCCCGCCAAATACATATATAGGTATCCCCCCCATATACATATATAGGTATCCCCACCACATACATATATAGGTATCACCACCACATACATCTATAGGTATCACCACCACACACATAAATAGGTATCCCCAACACACACATATATAGGTATCACCACCACATACATATATAGGTATCCCCACCACACACATATATAGATATGCCCACCACATACATCTATAGGTATCCCCACCCCATACATCTATAGGTATCGCCACCACATACTTCTATAGGTATCACCACCACATACATCTATATGTATCCCCACCACATACATATATAGGTATCACCACCACACACATATATAAGTCTCCCCACCACACACACATATATAGGTATTCACGCCATATACTTATATAGGTATCCCCGCCAGACACATATATAGGTCTCCCCACCACACAAATATATAGGTATCCCCGCCACACACATATATAGGTATCCTCACCACACACATATATAGGTATCCCCGCCACAGAAATCTATAGGTATCCCCACCACATACATATATAGGTATCCCCACCACATACATATATAGGTATCACCACCACATACATCTATAGGTATCACCACCACACACATATATAGGTCTCCCCGCCACATACATATATATGTCTCCCAGACACACACATATATAGGTATCCCCGCCACAATCATATATAGGTATCCCCGCCACACACATATATAGGTATCCCCGCCACATACATATATAGGTCTCCCCGCCGCACATATATATAGGTATCCCCGCCACATACATATATAGGTATCCCCGCCACACACATATATAGGTCTCCCCACCACACAAATATATAGGTATCCCCGCCACACACATATATAGGTATCCTCACCACACACATATATAGGTATCCCCACCACATACATATTTAGGTATCACCACCACATACATCTATAGGTATCACCACCACACACATAAATAGGTATTCCCACCACACACATATATAGGTATCACCACCACATCCATATATAGCTAACCCCACCACACACATATATAGGTATCCCCACCACATAGATCTATAGGTATCCCCACCACATACATCTATAGGTATCACCACAACATACATATATATGTATCACCCCAACATACATCTATATGTATCCCCACCACATACATATATAGGTATCACCACCACACACATATATAAGTCTCCCCACCACACACATATATAGGTATCCCCGCCACATACATCTATAAGTCTCCCCACCACATACATATATAGGTATCACCACCACATACATCTATATGTATCACCACCACATACACATATAGGTATCCCCGCCACATACATCGATAGGTATCCCCGCCACACACATATATAGGTATCCCCACACACATATATAGGTATCCCCACCACATAGTTCTATAGGTATCCCCGCCACATACATCTATAGGTCTCCCCGCAACATACATATATAGGTATCCCCACCACAAACATATATAGGTATCCCCGCAACATACATCTATAGGTCTCCCCGCCAAATACACATATAGGTATCCCCCCCATATACATATATAGGTATCCCCACCACATACATATATAGGTATCACCACCACATACATCTATAGGTATCACCACCACACACATAAATAGGTATCCCCAACACACACATATATAGGTATCACCACCACATACATATATAGGTATCCCCACCACACACATATATAGATATGCCCACCACATACATCTATAGGTATCCCCACCCCATACATCTATAGGTATCGCCACCACATACTTCTATAGGTATCACCACCACATACATCTATATGTATCCCCACCACATACATATATAGGTATCACCACCACACACATATATAAGTCTCCCCACCACACACACATATATAGGTATTCACGCCATATACTTATATAGGTATCCCCGCCAGACACATATATAGGTCTCCCCACCACACAAATATATAGGTATCCCCGCCACACACATATATAGGTATCCTCACCACACACATATATAGGTATCCCCGCCACAGAAATCTATAGGTATCCCCACCACATACATATATAGGTATCCCCACCACATACATATATAGGTATCACCACCACATACATCTATAGGTATCACCACCACACACATATATAGGTCTCCCCGCCACATACATATATATGTCTCCCAGACACACACATATATAGGTATCCCCGCCACAATCATATATAGGTATCCCCGCCACACACATATATAGGTATCCCCGCCACATACATATATAGGTCTCCCCGCCGCACATATATATAGGTATCCCCGCCACATACATATATAGGTATCCCCGCCACACACATATATAGGTCTCCCCACCACACAAATATATAGGTATCCCCGCCACACACATATATAGGTATCCTCACCACACACATATATAGGTATCCCCACCACATACATATTTAGGTATCACCACCACATACATCTATAGGTATCACCACCACACACATAAATAGGTATTCCCACCACACACATATATAGGTATCACCACCACATCCATATATAGCTAACCCCACCACACACATATATACGTATCCCCACCACATAGATCTATAGGTATCCCCACCACATACATCTATAGGTATCACCACAACATACATATATATGTATCACCCCAACATACATCTATATGTATCCCCACCACATACATATATAGGTATCACCACCACACACATATATAAGTCTCCCCACCACACACATATATAGGTATCCCCGCCACATACATCTATAAGTCTCCCCACCACATACATATATAGGTATCACCACCACATACATCTATATGTATCACCACCACATACACATATAGGTATCCCCGCCACATACATCGATAGGTATCCCCGCCACACACATATATAGGTATCCCCACACACATATATAGGTATCCCCACCACATAGTTCTATAGGTATCCCCGCCACATACATCTATATGTCTCCCCGCCACATACATATATAGGTATCCCCACCACATAAATATATATGTATCCCCACCACATACATCTATAGGTCTCCCCGGCACATACATATATAGGTATCCCCACCACAAACATATATAGGTATCCTCGCCACATACATATATAGGTCTCCCCGCCAAATACATATATAGGTATCCCCACCACATACATATATAGGTATCCCCACCGCACACATATATAGGTATCCCCACCACATACATATATGGGTATCCTCACCACACACATATATAGGTATCCCCACCACATACATATATAGGTATCACCACCACATACATCTATAGGTATCACCACCACATACATCTATAGGTATCCCCACCATATACATATATAGGTCTCACCACCACACACATATATAAGTCTCCCCACCACACACATATATATGTATCCCCGCCACATACATCTATAGGTCTCCCCACCACATACATATATAGGTATCACCACCACATGCATCTATAGGTATCACCACCACATACATATATAGGTATTCCCGCCACATACATCTATAGGTAACCCCGCCACACACATCTATAGGTCTCCCCGCCACATACATATATAGGTATCCCCATCACATACATATATAGGTATCCCCACCACATACATCTATAGGTCTCCCCGCCACATACATATATAGGTATCCCCACCACAAACATATATAGGTATCCCCGCAACATACATCTATAGGTCTCCCCGCCAAATACATATATAGGTATCCCCACCTCATACATATATAGGTATCCCCGCCACACACATATATAGGTATCCCCACCACATACATATATAGGTATCCTCACCACACACATATATAGATATAGGTATCCCCACCACATACATATATAGGTATCCCCACCACACACATCTATAAGTATCCCCACCACATACATATATAGGTATCCCCGCCACACACATATATAGGTATCCCCCCACATACATATATAGGTATCCTCGCCACACACATATATAGGTATCACCACCACACACATATATAGGTATCCCCACCACATACATATATAGGTATCCACACCACATACATATATAGGTATCCTCGCCACACAAATATATAGGAATCTCCACCACATACATCTATAGGTATCCCCGGCACATACATATCTAGGTATCCCCACCACATACATATATAGGTATCCCCGCCACATACATCTATAGGTAACCCCGCCACACACACATATAGGTATCCCCGCCACATACATCTAGAGGTATCCCCGCCACACAAATATATATAGGTATCCCCACCACATACATATATAGGTATCCTCACCACACACATATATAGATATAGGTATCCCCGCCACATACATCTATAGGTATCACCACCACATACATCTATAAGTATGCCCACCACATACATATATAGGTATCACCACCACACACATATATAAGTCTCCCCACCACACACATATATAGGTATCCCCGCCACATACATCTATATGTCTCCCCACCACATACATAAATAGGTATCACCACCACATGCATCTATAGGTAACCCCGCCACACACATCTATAGGTCTCCCCACTACATACATATATAGGTATCCCCACCACATACATATATAGGTATCCCCACCACATACATATATAGGTATCCCCACCACATACATCTATTGGTCTCCCCGCCACATACATATATAGGTATCCCCACCACAAACATATATAGGTATCCCCGCAACATACATCTATAGGTCTCCCCGCCAAATACATATATAGGTATCCCCACCACATACATATATAGGTATCCCCACCACATACATATATAGGTATCCCCACCACATACATCTATAGGTATCCCCACCACATACATATATAGGTATCACCACCACATACATCTATAGGTATCACCACCACATACATCTATATGTATCCCCACCACATACATATATAGGTATCACCACCACACACATATACAAGTCTCCCCACCACTCACATAATTATATAGGTATCCCCGCCACATACTTATATAGGTATCCCCGCCACACACATATACAGGTCTCCCCACCACACAAATATATAGGTATCCCCGCCACACACATATATAGGTATCCTCACCACACACATATATAGGTATCCCCGCCACAGACATCTATAGGTATCCCCACCACATACATATATAGGTATCCCCACCACATACATATATAGGTATCACCACCGCATACATATATAGGTATCACCACCGCATACATCTATAGGTATCACCACCACACACATAAATAGGTATCCCCACCACACACATATATAGGTATCACCACCACATACATCTATAGGTATCCCCACCACATACATCTATAGGTATCACCACAACATACATCTATATGTATCACCCCCACATACATATATATGTATCCCCACCACATACATATATAGGTATCACCACCACACACATATCTAAGTCTCCCCACCACATACATATATAGGTATCACCACCACATACATATATAGGTATCACCACCACATACACATATAGGTATCCCCGCCACATACATCTATAGGTATCCCCGCCACACACATATATAGGTATCCCCACCACATATTTCTATAGGTATCCCCGCCACATACATCTATATGTCTCTCCGCCACATACATATATAGGAATCCCCACCACATAAATATATAGGAATCTCCACCACATACATCTATAGGTCTCCCCGGCACATACATATATAGGTATCCCCACCACAAACATATATAGGTATCACCACCACATACATCTATAGGTATCACCACCACATACATATATAGGTATCCCCGCCACATATATATATAGGTATCCCCGCCACACACATATATAGGTATCCCCGCCACATACATATATAGGTATCCTCACCACACACATATATAGGTATCCCCACCACACACATATATAGGTATCCCCACCACATACATCTATAGGTATCACCACCACATACATATATAGATATCCCCGCCACACACATATATAGGTCTCCCCACCACACACATATATAGGTCTCCCCGCCAAATACATATATAGGTATTCGCACCACATACATATATAGGTATCCCCACCACACACATATATAGGTATCCCCACCACATACATATATAGGTATCCTCACCACAAACATATATAGGTATCCCCAACACATACATATATAGGTATCCCCACCACATACATCTATAGGTATCACCACCACATACATCTATAGGTATCCCCACCACATACATATATAGGTATCACCACCACACACATATATAAGTCTCCCCACCACACACATATATAGGTATCCCCGCCACATACATCTATAGGTCTCCCCACCACATACATATATAGGTATCACCACCACATGCATCTATATGTATCACCACCACATACATATATAGGTATCCCCGCCACATACATCTACAGGTAACCCCGCCACACACATCTATAGGTCTCCCCACCACATACATATATAGGTATCCCCACCACATACATATATAGGTATCCCCACCACATACATCTATAGGTCTCCCCGCCACATACATATATAGGTATCCCCACCACAAACATATATAGGTATCCCCGCAACATACATCTATAGGTCTCCCCGCCAAATACATATATAGGTATCCCCACCATATACATATATAGGTATCCCCACCACATACATATATAGGTATCCCCACCACATACATTTATAGGTATCCCCACCACATACATATATAGGTATCACCACCACATACATCTATAGGTATCACCACCACATACATCTATATGTATCCCCACCACATACATATATAGGTATCACCACCACACACATATACAAGTCTCCCCACCACACACATATATAGGTATCCCCGCCACATACTTCTATAGGTATCCCCGCCACACACATATATAGGTCTCCCCACCACACAAATATATAGGTATACCCGTCACACACATATATAGGTATCCTCACCACACACATATATAGGTATACCCGCCACAGACATCTATAGGTACCCCCACCACATACATATATAGGTATCCCCACCACATACATACATAGGTATCACCACCACATACATCTATAGGTATCACCACCACACACATATATAGGTCTCCCCGCCACATACATATATAGGTCTCCCAGCCACACACATATATAGGTATCCCCGCCACAATCATATATAGGTATCCCCGCCACACACATATATAGGTCTCCCCACCACATACATATATAGGTCTCCCCACCGCACACATTTATAGGTATCCCCGCCTCATACATATATAGGTATCCCCGCCACACACATATATAGGTCTCCCCACCACACAAATATATAGGTATCCCCGCCACACACATATATAGGTATCCTCACCACACACATATATAGGTATCCCCGCCACAGACATCTATAGGTATCCCCAACACATACATATTTAGGTATCCCTACCACATACATATATAGGTATCACCACCACATACATGTATAGGTATCACCACCACACACATAAATAAGTATCCCCACCACACACAAATATAGGTATCACCACCACATACATCTATAGGTATCCCCACCACATACATCTATAGGTATCACCACAACATACATCTATAGGTATCACCCCCACATACATATATATGTATCCCCACCACATACATATATAGGTATCACCACCACACACATATATAAGTCTCCCCACCACATACATATATAGGTATCACCACCACATACATCTATAGGTATCACCACCACATACATATATAGGTATCCCCGCCACATACATCTATAGGTATCACCGCCACACAGATATATAGGTATCCCCACCACATATTTCTATAGGTATCCCCGCCACATACATCTATATGTCTCCCCACCACATACATATATAGGTATCCCCACCACATAAATATATAGGAATCTCCACCACATACATCTATAGGTCTCCCCGGCACATACATATATAGGTATCCCCACCACAAACATATATAGGTATCCCCGCCACATACATCTATAGGTCTCCCCGCCAAATACATATATAGGTATCCCCACCACATACATATATAGGTATCCCCACCACACACATATATAGGTATCCCCACCACATACATATATAGGTATCCTCACCACACACATATATATGTATCCCCACCACATACATATATAGGTATCCCCACCACATACATCTATAGGTATCACCACCACATACATCTATAGGTATCCCCACCACATACATATATAGGTATCACCACCACACACATATATAAGTCTCCCCACCACACACATATATAGGTATCCCCGCCACATACATCTATATGTCTCCCCACCACATACATATATAGGTATCACCACCACATGCATCTATAGGTATCACCACCACATACATATATAGGTATCCCCGCCACATACATATATAGGTAACCTCGCCACACACATATATAGGTATCCCCGCCACATACATCTATAGGTCTCCCCACCACATACATATATAGGTATCCCCATCACATACATATATAGGTATCCCCACCACATACATCTATAGGTCTCCCCGCCACATACATATATAGGTATCCCCACCACAAACATATATAGGTCTCCCCGCAACATACATATATAGGTATCCCCACCACATACATATATAGGTATCCCCACCACATACATATATAGGTATCCCCGCCACACACATATATAGGTATCCCCACCACATACATATATAGGTATCCTCACCACACACATATATAGATATAGGTATCCCCACCACATACATATATAGGTATCCCCACCACACACATCTATAGGTATCCCCACCACATACATATATAGGTATCCTCACCACACACATATATAGGTATCCTCGCCACACACATATATAGGTATCACCACCACATATATAGGTATCCCCACCACATACATATATAGGTATCCCCACCACACACATATATAGGTATCCCCACCACATACATATATAGGTATCCCCACCACACACATATATAGGTATACTCGCCGCACACATATATAGGTATCAACACCACACACATATATAGGTATCCTCGCCACACACATATATAGGTATCACCACCACATATATAGGTATCCCCACCACATACATATATAGGTATCCCCACCACACACATATATAGGTATCCCCACCACATACATATATAGGTATCCTCACCACAAACATATATAGGTATCCCCAACACATACATATATAGGTATCCCCACCACATACATCTATAGGTATCACCACCACATACATCTATAGGTATCCCCACCACATACATATATAGGTATCACCACCACATACATATATAAGTCTCCCCACCACACACATATATAGGTATCCCCGCCACACACATATATAGGTATACTCGCCGCACACATATATAGGTATCACCACCACACATATATATAGGTATCCCCACCACATACATATATAGGTATCCCCACCACATACATATATAGGTATCCCCACCACATACATATATAGGTATCCCCGCCACACACATATATAGGTATACTCGCCGCACACATATATAGGTATCACCACCACACATATATATAGGTATCCCCACCACATACATATATAGGTATCCCCACCACATACATATATAGGTATCCCCACCACATACATATATAGGTATCCCCGCCACACTCATCTATAGGTATCCCCACCACATACATATATAGGTATCAACACCACACACATATATAGGTATCCTCGCCACACACATATATAGGTATCACCACCACATATATAGGTATCCCCACCACATACATATATAGGTATCCCCACCACACACATATATAGGTATCCCCACCACATACATATATAGGTATCCTCACCACAAACATATATAGGTATCCCCAACACATACATATATAGGTATCCCCACCACATACATCTATAGGTATCACCACCACATACATCTATAGGTATCCCCACCACATACATATATAGGTATCACCACCACATACATATATAAGTCTCCCCACCACACACATATATAGGTATCCCCGCCACATACATCTATATGTCTCCCCACCACATACATATATAGGTATCACCACCACATGCATCTATAGGTATCACCACCACATACATATATAGGTATCCCCGCCACATAAATCTATAGTTAACCCCGCCACACACATCTATAGGTCTCCCCGCCACATACATATATAGGTATCCCCAACACATACATATATAGGTATCCCCACCACATACATCTATAGGTCTCCCCGCCACATACATATATAGGTATCCCCACCACAAACATATATAGGTATCTCCGCAACATACATCTATAGGTCTCCCCGCCAAATACATATATAGTTATCCCCACCACATACATATATAGGTATCCCCACCACATACATATATAGGTATCACCACCACATATATCTATAGGTATCACCACCACACACATAAATAGGTGTCCCCACCACACACATATATAGCTATCACCACCACATACATATATAAGTATCCCCACCACACACATATATAGGTATCCCCACCACATACATCTATAGGTATCCCCACCACATACATCTATAGGTATCACCACCACATACATCTTTAGGTATCACCACCACATACATCTATATGTATCCCCACCACATACATATATAGGTATCACCACCACACACATATATAAGTCTCCCCACCACACACATATATAGGTATCCCCGCCACATACTTATATAGATATCCCCGCCACACACATATATAGGTCTCCCCACCACACAAATATATAGGTATCCCCGCCACACACATATATAGGTATCCTCACCACACACATATATAGGTATCCCCGCCACAGACATCTATAGGTATCACCACCACATACATATATAGGTATCCCCACCACATACATATATAGGTATCACCACCACACACATATTTAGGTCTCCCCGCCACATACATATATAGGTCTCCTAGCCACACACATATATAGGTATTCCCGCCACAATCATATATAGGTATCCCCGCCACACACATATATAGGTCTCCCCGCCACATACATATATAGGTCTCCCCGCCGCACACATATATAGGTATCCCCGCCACATACATATATAGGTCTCCCCGCCACAAACATATATAGGTCTCCCCACCACACAAATATATAGGTATCCCCCACCACTCACTTATATAGGTATCCCCGCCACATACTTATATAGGTATCCCCGCCATACACATATATAGGTCTCCCCACCACACAAATATATAGGTATCCCCGCCACACACACATATAGGTATCCTCACCACACACATATATAGGTATCCCCGCCACAGACATCTATAGGTATCCCCACCACACACATATATAGGTATCCCCACCACATACATCTATAGGTATTACCACAACATACATCTATAGGTATCACCCCCACATACATCTATATGTATCCCCACCACATACATATATAGGTATCACCACCACACACATATATAAGTCTCCCCACCACACACATATATAGGTATCCCCGTCACATACATCTATAAGTCTCCCCACCACACACATATATAAGTCTCCCCACCACATACATATATAGGTATCCCCGCCACATACATCTATAAGTCTCCCCACCACACACATATATAAGTCTCCCCGCCACATACATCTATAAGTCTCCCCACCACATACATATATAGGTATCACCACCACATACATCTATAGGTATCCCCACCATATACATATATAGGTCTCACCACCACACACATACATAAGTCTCCCCACCACACACATATATATGTATCCACGCCACATACATCTATAGGTCTCCCCACCACATACATATATAGGTATCACCACCACATGCATCTATAGGTATCACCACCACATACATATATAGGTATCCCCACCACATACATCTATAGGTAACCCCGCCACACACATCTATAGGTCTCCCCGCCACATACATATATAGGTATCCCCATCACATACATATATAGGTATCCCCACCACATACATCTATAGGTCTCCCCGCCACATACATATATAGGTATCCCCACCACAAACATATATAGGTATCCCCGCAACATACATCTATAGGTCTCCCCGCCAAATACATATATAGGTATAACCACCACATACATATATAGGTATTCCCGCCACACAAATATATAGGTATCCCCACCACATACATATATAGGTATCCTCACCACACACATATATAGATATAGGTATCCCCACCACATACATATATAGGTATCCCCACCACACACATCTATAGGTATCCCCACCACATATATATATAGGTATCCCCGCCAAACACATATATAGGTATCCCCACCACATACATATATAGGTATCCTCGCCACACACATATATAGGTATCACCACCACACACATATATAGGTATCCCCACCACATACATATATAGGTATCCCCACCACATACATATATAGGTATCCTCGCCACACAAATATATAGGAATCTCCACCACATACATCTATAGGTCTCCCCGCCAAATACATATATAGGTATCCCCACCACATACATATATAGGTATCCCCACCACACACATATATATATATAGGTATCCCACCACATACATATATAGGTATCCCCACCACACACATCTATAGGTATCCCCACCACACACATATATAGGTATCCTCACCACACACATATATAGGTCTCCCCACCACCACACATATATAGGTCTCCCCTCCACATACATCTATAGGTATCCCCACCACATACATATATAGGTATCCCCGCCACACAAATATATAGGTATCCCCACCACACACATATATAGGTATACTCGCCGCACACATATATAGGTATCACCACCACACATATATATAGGTATCCCCACCACATACATCTATATGTATCCCCACCACATACATATATAGGTATCCCCACCACATACATATATAGGTATCCCCGCCACACTCATCTATAGGTATCCCCACCATATACATATATAGGTATCCCCACCACACACATATATAGGTATCCTCGCCACACACATATATAGGTATCACCACCACATATATAGGTATCCCCACCACATACATATATAGGTATCCCCACCACACACATATATAGGTATCCCCACCACGTACATATATAGGTATCCTCACCACAAACATATATAGGTATCCCCAACGCATACATATATAGGTATCCCCACCACATACATCTATAGGTATCACCACCACATACATCTATAGGTGTCCCCACCACATACATATATAGGTATCACCACCACACACATATATAAGTCTCCCCACCACACACATATATAGGTATCCCCGCCACATACATCTATAGGTCTCCCCACCACATACATATATAGGTATCACCACCACATGCATCTATAGGTATCACCACCACATACATATATAGGTATCCCCGCCACATACATCTATAGGTAACCCCGCCACACACATCTATAGGTCTCCCCGCCACATACATATATAGGTATCCCCAACACAAACATATATAGGTATCCCCACCACATACATCTATAGGTCTCCCCGCCACATACATATATAGGTATCCCCACCACAAACATATATAGGTATCCCCGCAACATACATCTATAGGTCTCCCCGCCAAATACATATATAGTTATCCCCACCACATACATATATAGGTATCCCCACCACATACATATATAGGTATCACCACCACATACATCTATAGGTATCACCACCACACACATAAATAGGTATCCCCACCACACACATATATAGGTATCACCACCACATACATATATAGGTATCCCCACCACACACATATATAGGTATCCCCACCACATACATCTATAGGTATCCCCACCACATACATCTATAGGTATCACCACCACATACATCTTTAGGTATCACAACCACATACATCTATATGTATCCCCACCACATACATATATAGGTATCACCACCACACACATATATAAGTCTCCCCACCACATACATATATAGGTATCCCCGCCACATACTTATATAGGTATCCCCGCCACACACATATATAGGTCTCCCCACCACACAAATATATAGGTATCCCCGCCACACACATATATAGGTATCCTCACCACACACACATATAGGTATCCCCGCCACAGACATCTATAGGTATCCCCACCACATACATATATAGGTATCCCCACCACATACATATATAGGTATCACCACCACATACATCTATAGGTATCACCACCACACACATATTTAGGTCTCCCCGCCACATACATATATAGGTCTCCCAGCCACACACATATTTAGGTATCCCCGCCACAATCATATATAGGTATCCCCGCCACACACATATATAGGTATCCCCGCCACATACATATATAGGTCTCCCCGCCGCACACATATATAGGTATCCCCGCCACATACATATATAGGTCTCCCCGCCACACACATATATAGGTCTCCCCACCACACAAATATATAGGTATCCCCGCCACACACATATATAGGTATCCTCACCACACACATATATAGGTATCCCCGCCACAGACATCTATAGGTATCCCCACCACATACATATTTAGGTATCCCTACCACATACATATATAGGTATCACCACCACATACATCTATAGGTATCACCACCACACACATAAATAGGTATCACCACCACACACATATATAGGTATCACCACCACATACATATATAGGTAACCCCACCACACATATATATAGGTATCCCCACCACATACATCTATAGGTATCCCCACCACATACATCTATAGGTATCACCACAACATACATCTATATGTATCCCCACCACATACATATATAGGTATCACCACCACACACATATATAAGTCTCCCCACCACACACATATATAGGTATCCCCGCAACATACATCTATAAGTCTCCCCACCACATACATATATAGGTATCACCACCAAATACATCTATAGGTATCACCACCACATACACATATAGGTATCCCCGCCACATACATCTATAGGTATGCCCGCGACACACATATATAGGTATCCCCACCAAATACATATATAGGTATCCCCACCACATACATCTATAGGTCTCACCGCCACATACATATATAGGTATTCCCACCACAAACATATATAGGTATCCCCGCAACATACATCTATAGGTCTCCCCGCCAAATACATATATAGGTATCCCCACCACATACATATATAGGTATCCCCACCACATACATATATAGGTATCACCACCACATACATCTATATGTATCCCCACCACATACATATATAGGTATCACCACCACACACATATATATGTCTCCCCACCACACACATATATATGTATCCCCGCCACATACTTATATAGGTATCCCCGCCACACACATATATAGGTCTCCCCACCACACAAATATATAGGTATCCCCGCCACACACATATATAGGTATCCTCACCACACACATATATAGGTATCCCCGCCAGAGACATCTATAGGTATCCCCACCACATACATGTATAGGTATCCCCACCACATACATATATAGGTATCACCACCACATACATATATAGGTATCACCACCACACACATATATAGGTCTCTCCACCACATACATCTATAGGTATCACCACCACACACATATATAGGTCTCTCCACCACATACATATATAGGTATCCCCGCCACACACATATATAGGTATCCCCGCCACAATCATATATAGGTATCCCCGCCGCACACATATATAGGTATCGCCGCCACATACATATATAGGTATCCCCGCCACACACATATATGGGTCTCCCCACCACACAAATATATAGGTATCCCCGCCACACACATATATAGGTATCCTCACCACACACATATATAGGTATCCCCGCCACAGACATCTATAGGTATCCCCACCACATACATATTTAGGTATCCCTACCACATACATATATAGGTATCACCACCACACACATATATAGGTATCACCACCACATACATGTATAGGTATCACCACAACACACATAAATAGGTATCACCACCACACACATATATAGGTATCCCCACCACATACATCTATAGGTATCACCACAACATACATCTATAGGTATCACCCCCACATACATCTATATGTATCCCCACCACATACATATATAGGTATCACCACCACACACATATATAAGTCTCCCCACCACACACATATATAGGTATCCCCGTCACATACATCTATATGTCTCCCCACCACATACATATATAGGTATCACCACCACTCACATATATAAGTTTCCCCACCACACACATATATAGGTATCACCACCACACACATATATAAGTCTCCCCACCACATACATATATAGGTATCCCCGCCACATACATCTATAAGTCTCCCCACCACACACATATATAAGTCTCCCCGCCACATACATCTATAAGTCTCCCCACCACATACATATATAGGTATCACCACCACATACATCTATAGGTATCACCACCACATACAAATATAGGTATCCCCACCACACACATATATATGTATCCCCACCACATACATCTATATGTATCCCCACCACATACATCTATAGGTATCACCACCACATACTTCTATAGGTATCACCACCACATACATCTATATGTATCGCCACCACATACATATATAGGTATCACCACCACACACATATATAAGTCTCCCCACCACACACATATATAGGTATCCCCACCACACACATATATAGGTATCCTCACCACACACATATAAAGGTATCCCCGCCACAGACATCTATAGGTATCCCCACCACATACATATTTAGGTATCCCTACCACATACATATATAGGTATTACCACCACATACATCTAAAGGTATCACCACCACATACATATATAGGTATCACCACCACACACATATATAGGTATCACCACCACATACATATATAGGTATCACCACCACACACATAAATAGGTATCACCACCACACACATATATAGGTATCCCCACCACATACATATATAGGTATCACCACAACATACATCTATATGTATCACCCCACATACATCTATATGTATCCCCACCACATACATATATAGGTATCACCACCACACACATATATAAGTCTCCCCACCACACACATATATAGGTATCCCCGCCACATACATCTATAAGTATCCCCACCACATACATATATAGGTATCACCACCACACACATATATAAGTCTCCCCACCACACACATATATAGGTATCACCACCACACACATATATAAGTCTCCCCACCACATACATATATAGGTATCCCCGCCACATACATCTATAAGTCCTCCCACCACACACATATATAAGTCTCCCCGCCACATACATCTATAAGTCTCCCCACCACATACATATATAGGTAACACCACCACATACATCTATAGGTATCACCACCAGATACACATATAGGTATCCCCGCCACATACATCTATAGGTATCCCCGCCACACACATATATAGGTATCCCCACCACATACATATATAGGTATCCCCACCACATACATCTATAGGTCTCCCCGCCAAATACATATATAGTTATCCCCACCACATACATATATAGGTATCCCCGCAACATACATCTATAGGTCTCCCCGCCAAATACATATATAGGTATCCCCACCACATACATATATAGGTATCCCCACCACATACATATATAGGTATCACCACCACGTACATCTATAGGTATCACCACCACACACATAAATAGGTATCCCCAACACACACATATATAGGTATCACCACCACATACATATATAGGTATCCCCACCACACACATATATAGGTATGCCCACCACATACATCTATAGGTATCCCCACCACATACATCTATAGGTATCACCACCACATACTTCTATAGGTATCACCACCACATACATCTATATGTATCCCCACCACATACATATATAGGTATCACCACCACACACATATATAAGTCTCCCCACCACACACATATATAGGTATTCCCGCCACATACATATATAGGTATCCCCAATATCCCCGGTATCCCCGCCACACACATATATAGGTATCCTCACCACACACACATATAGGTATCCCCGCCACAGACATCTATAGGTATCCCCACCACATACATATATAGGTATCCCCACCACATACATATAAAGGTATCACCACCACATACATCTATAGGTATCACCACCACACACATATTTAGGTCTCCCCGCCACATACATATATAGGTCTCCCAGCCACACACATATTTAGGTATCCCCGCCACAATCATATATAGGTATCCCCGCCACACACATATATAGGTATCCCCGCCACATACATATATAGGTCTCCCCGCCGCACACATATATAGGTATCCCCGCCACATACATATATAGGTCTCCCCGCCACACACATATATAGGTCTCCCCACCACACAAATATATAGGTATCCCCGCCACACACATATATAGGTATCCTCACCACACACATATATAGGTATCCCCGCCACAGACATCTATAGGTATCCCCACCACATACATATTTAGGTATCCCTACCACATACATATATAGGTATCACCACCACATACATCTATAGGTATCACCACCACACACATAAATAGGTATCACCACCACACACATATATAGGTATCACCACCACATACATATATAGGTAACCCCACCACACATATATATAGGTATCCCCACCACATACATCTATAGGTATCCCCACCACATACATCTATAGGTATCACCACAACATACATCTATATGTATCCCCACCACATACATATATAGGTATCACCACCACACACATATATAAGTCTCCCCACCACACACATATATAGGTATCCCCGCAACATACATCTATAAGTCTCCCCACCACATACATATATAGGTATCACCACCAAATACATCTATAGGTATCACCACCACATACACATATAGGTATCCCCGCCACATACATCAATAGGTATGCCCGCGACACACATATATAGGTATCCCCACCAAATACATATATAGGTATCCCCACCACATACATCTATAGGTCTCACCGCCACATACATATATAGGTATTCCCACCACAAACATATATAGGTATCCCCGCAACATACATCTACAGGTCTCCCCGCCAAATACATATATAGGTATCCCCACCACATACATATATAGGTATCCCCACCACATACATATATAGGTATCACCACCACATACATCTATATGTATCCCCACCACATACATATATAGGTATCACCACCACACACATATATATGTCTCCCCACCACACACATATATATGTATCCCCGCCACATACTTATATAGGTATCCCCGCCACACACATATATAGGTCTCCCCACCACACAAATATATAGGTATCCCCGCCACACACATATATAGGTATCCTCACCACACACATATATAGGTATCCCCGCCAGAGACATCTATAGGTATCCCCACCACATACATGTATAGGTATCCCCACCACATACATATATAGGTATCACCACCACATACATCTATAGGTATCACCACCACACACATATATAGGTCTCTCCACCACATACATCTATAGTTATCACCACCACACACATATATAGGTCTCTCCACCACATACATATATAGGTATCCCCGCCACACACATATATAGGTATCCCCGCCACAATCATATATAGGTATCCCTGCCGCACACATATATAGGTATCGCCGCCACATACATATATAGGTATCCCCGCCACACACATATATGGGTCTCCCCACCACACAAATATATAGGTATCCTCACCACACACATATATAGGTATCCCCGCCACAGACATCTATAGGTATCCCCACCACATACATATTTAGGTATCCCTACCACATACATATATAGGTATCACCACCACACACATATATAGGTATCACCACCACATACATGTATAGGTATCACCACAACACACATAAATAGGTATCACCACCACACACATATATAGGTATCCCCACCACATACATCTATAGGTATCACTACAACATACATCTATAGGTATCACCCCCACATACATCTATATGTATCCCCACCACATACATATATAGGTATCACCACCACACACATATATAAGTCTCCCCACCACACACATATATAGGTATCCCCGTCACATACATCTATAAGTCTCCCCACCACATACATATATAGGTATCACCACCACTCACATATATAAGTTTCCCCACCACACACATATATAGGTATCACCACCACACACATATATAAGTCTCCCCACCACATACATATATAGGTATCCCCGCCACATACATCTATAAGTCTCCCCACCACACACATATATAAGTCTCCCCGCCACATACATCTATAAGTCTCCCCACCACATACATATATAGGTATCACCACCACATACATCTATAGGTATCACCACCACATACAAATATAGGTATCCCCACCACACACATATATATGTATCCCCACCACATACATCTATATGTATCCCCACCACATACATCTATAGGTATCACCACCACATACTTCTATAGGTATCACCACCACATACATCTATATGTATCGCCACCACATACATATATAGGTATCACCACCACACACATATATAAGTCTCCCCACCACACACATATATAGGTATCCCCGCCACACACATATATAGGTATCCTCACCACACACATATATAGGTATCCCCGCCACAGACATCTATAGGTATCCCCACCACATACATATTTAGGTATCCCTACCACATACATATATAGGTATTACCACCACATACATCTAAAGGTATCACCACCACATACATATATAGGTATCACCACCACACACATATATAGGTATCACCACCACATACATATATAGGTATCACCACCACACACATAAATAGGTATCACCACCACACACATATATAGGTATCCCCACCACATACATCTATAGGTATCACCACAACATACATCTATATGTATCACCCCCACATACATATATATGTATCCCCACCACATACATATATAGGTATCACCACCACACACATATATAAGTCTCCCCACCACACACATATATAGGTATCCCCGCCACATACATCTATAAGTATCCTCACCACATACATATATAGGTATCACCACCACACACATATATAAGTCTCCCCACCACACACATATATAGGTATCACCACCACACACATATATAAGTCTCCCCACCACATACATATATAGGTATCCCCGCCACATACATCTATAAGTCCTCCCACCACACACATATATAAGTCTCCCCGCCACATACATCTATAAGTCTCCCCACCACATACATATATAGGTATCACCACCACATACATCTATAGGTATCACCACCACATACACATATAGGTATCCCCGCCACATACATCTATAGGTATCCCCGCCACACACATATATAGGTATCCCCACCACATACATATATAGGTATCCCCACCACATACATCTATAGGTCTCCCCGCCAAATACATATATAGTTATCCCCACCACATACATATATAGGTATCCCCGCAACATACATCTATAGGTCTCCCCGCCAAATACATATATAGGTATCCCCACCACATACATATATAGGTATCCCCACCACATACATATATAGGTATCACCACCACGTACATCTATAGGTATCACCACCACACACATAAATAGGTATCCCCAACACACACATATATAGGTATCACCACCACATACATATATAGGTATCCCCACCACACACATATATAGGTATGCCCACCACATACATCTATAGGTATCCCCACCACATACATCTATAGGTATCACCACCACATACTTCTATAGGTATCACCACCACATACATCTATATGTATCCCCACCACATACATATATAGGTATCACCACCACACACATATATAAGTCTCCCCACCACACACATATATAGGTATTCCCGCCACATACTTATATAGGTATCCCCACCACATACATATATAGGTATCACCACCACACACATATATAGGTATCCTCACCACACACATATATAGGTATCCCCGCCACAGATATCTATAGGTATCCCCACCACATACATATATAGGTATCCCCACCACATACATATATAGGTATCACCACCACATACATCTATAGGTATCACCACCACAATCATATATAGGTATCCCCGCCACACACATATATAGGTATCCCCGCCACATACAGATATAGGTCTCCCCGCCGCACATATATATAGGTATCCCCGCCACATACATATATAGGTATCCCCGCCACACACATATATAGGTCTTTCCACCACACAAATATATAGGTATCCCCGTCACACACATATATAGGTATCACCACCACATACATATATAGGTATCACCACCACACACATAAATAGGTATCACCACCACACACATATATAGGTATCCCCACCACATACATCTATAGGTATCACCACAACATACATCTATATGTATCACCCCCACATACATCTATATGTATCCCCACCACATACATATATAGGTATCACCACCACACACATATATAAGTCTCCCCACCACATACATATATAGGTATCCCCGCCACATACATCTATAAGTCCTCCCACCACACACATATATAAGTCTCCCCGCCACATACATCTATAAGTCTCCCCACCACATACATATATAGGTATCACCACCACATACATCTATAGGTATCACCACCACATACACATATAGGTATCCCCGCCACATACATCTATAGGTATCCCCACCACACACATATATAGGTATCCCCACCACATACATATATAGGTATCCCCACCACATACATCTATAGGTCTCCCCGCCAAATACATATATAGTTATCCCCACCACATACATATATAGGTATCCCCGCAACATACATCTATAGGTCTCCCCGCCAAATACATATATAGGTATCCCCACCACATACATATATAGGTATCCCCACCACATACATATATAGGTATCACCACCACGTACATCTATAGGTATCACCACCACACACATCAATAGGTATCCCCAACACACACATATATAGGTATCACCACCACATACATATATAGGTATCCCCACCACACACATATATAGGTATGCCCACCACATACATCTATAGGTATCCCCACCACATACATCTATATGTATCACCACCACATACTTCTATAGGTATCACCACCACATACATCTATATGTATCCCCACCACATACATATATAGGTATCACCACCACACACATATATAAGTCTCCCCACCACACACATATATAGGTATTCCCGCCACATACTTATATAGGTATCCCCACCACATACATATATAGGTATCACCACCACACACATATATAGGTATCCTCACCACACACATATATAGGTATCCCCGCCACAGATATCTATAGGTATCCCCACCACATACATATATAGGTATCCCCACCACATACATATATAGGTATCACCACCACATACATCTATAGGTATCACCACCACAATCATATATAGGTATCCCCGCCACACACATATATAGGTATCCCCGCCACATACAGATATAGGTCTCCCCGCCGCACATATATATAGGTATCCCCGCCACATACATATATAGGTATCCCCGCCACACACATATATAGGTCTTCCCACCACACAAATATATAGGTATCCCCGCAACACACATATATAGGTATCACCACCACATACATATATAGGTATCACCACCACACACATAAATAGGTATCACCACCACACACATATATAGGTATCCCCACCACATACATCTATATGTATCACCACAACATACATCTATATGTATCACCCCCACATACATCTATATGTATCCCCACCACATACATATATAGGTATCACCACCACACACATATATAAGTCTCCCCACCACACACATATATAGGTATCCCCGCCACATACATCTATAAGTATCCCCACCACATACATATATAGGTATCACCACCACACACATATATAAGTCTCCCCACCACACACATATATAGGTATCACCACCACACACATATATAAGTCTCCCCACCACATACATATATAGGTATCCCCGCCACATACATCTATAAGTCCTCCCACCACACACATATATAAGTCTCCCCGCCACATACATCTATAAGTCTCCCCACCACATACATATATAGGTATCAACACCACATACATCTATAGGTATCACCACCACATACACATATAGGTATCCCCGCCACATACATCTATAGGTATCCCCGCCACACACATATATAGGTATCCCCACCACATACATATATAGGTATCCCCACCACATACATCTATAGGTCTCCCCGCCAAATACATATATAGTTATCCCCACCACATACATATATAGGTATCCCCGCAACATACATCTATAGGTCTCCCCGCCAAATACATATATAGGTATCCCCACCACATACATATATAGGTATCCCCACCACATACATATATAGGTATCACCACCACGTACATCTATAGGTATCACCACCACACACATAAATAGGTATCCCCAACACACACATATATAGGTATCACCACCAAATACATATTTAGGTATCCCCACCACACACATATATAGGTATGCCCACCACATACATCTATAGGTATCCCCACCACATACATCTATAGGTATCACCACCACATACTTCTATAGGTATCACCACCACATACATCTATATGTATCCCCACCACATACATATATAGGTATCACCACCACACACATATATAAGTCTCCCACCACACACATATATAGGTATTCCCGCCACATACTTATATAGGTATCCCCACCACATACATATATAGGTATCACCACCACACACATATATAGGTATCCACGCCACACACATATATAGGTATCCTCACCACACACATATATAGGTATCCCCGCCACAGATATCTATAGGTATCCCCACCACATACATATATAGGTATCCCCACCACATACATATATAGGTATCACCACCACATACATCTATAGGTATCACCACCACAATCATATATAGGTATCCCCGCCACACACATATATAGGTATCCCCGCCACATACAGATATAGGTCTCCCCGCCGCACATATATATAGGTATCCCCGCCACATACATATATAGGTATCCCCGCCACACACATATATAGGTCTTCCCACCACACAAATATATAGGTATCCCCGCAACACACATATATAGGTATCACCACCACATACATATATAGGTATCACCACCACACACATAAATAGGTATCACCACCACACACATATATAGGTATCCCCACCACATACATCTATATGTATCACCACAACATACATCTATATGTATCACCCCCACATACATCTATATGTATCCCCACCACATACATATATAGGTATCACCACCACACACATATATAAGTCTCCCCACCACACACATATATAGGTATCCCCGCCACATACATCTATAAGTATCCCCACCACATACATATATAGGTATCACCACCACACACATATATAAGTCTCCCCACCACACACATATATAGGTATCACCACCACACACATATATAAGTCTCCCCACCACATACATATATAGGTATCCCCGCCACATACATCTATAAGTCCTCCCACCACACACATATATAAGTCTCCCCGCCACATACATCTATAAGTCTCCCCACCACATACATATATAGGTATCAACACCACATACATCTATAGGTATCACCACCACATACACATATAGGTATCCCCGCCACATACATCTATAGGTATCCCCGCCACACACATATATAGGTATCCCCACCACATACATATATAGGTATCCCCACCACATACATCTATAGGTCTCCCCGCCAAATACATATATAGTTATCCCCACCACATACATATATAGGTATCCCCGCAACATACATCTATAGGTCTCCCCGCCAAATACATATATAGGTATCCCCACCACATACATATATAGGTATCCCCACCACATACATATATAGGTATCACCACCACGTACATCTATAGGTATCACCACCACACACATAAATAGGTATCCCCAACACACACATATATAGGTATCACCACCAAATACATATTTAGGTATCCCCACCACACACATATATAGGTATGCCCACCACATACATCTATAGGTATCCCCACCACATACATCTATAGGTATCACCACCACATACTTCTATAGGTATCACCACCACATACATCTATATGTATCCCCACCACATACATATATAGGTATCACCACCACACACATATATAAGTCTCCCACCACACACATATATAGGTATTCCCGCCACATACTTATATAGGTATCCCCACCACATACATATATAGGTATCACCACCACACACATATATAGGTATCCACGCCACACACATATATAGGTATCCTCACCACACACATATATAGGTATCCCCGCCACAGATATCTATAGGTATCCCCACCACATACATATATAGGTATCCCCACCACATACATATATAGGTATCACCACCACATACATCTATAGGTATCACCACCACAATCATATATAGGTATCCCCGCCACACACATATATAGGTATCCCCGCCACATACAGATATAGGTCTCCCCGCCGCACATATATATAGGTATCCCCGCCACATACATATATAGGTATCCCCGCCACACACATATATAGGTCTTCCCACCACACAAATATATAGGTATCCCCGCCACACACATATATAGGTATCCTCTCCACACACATATATAGGTATCCCCACCACATACATATTTAGGTATCACCACCACATACATCTATAGGTATCACCACCACGCACATAAATAGGTATTCCCACCACACACATATATAGGTATCACCACCACATCCATATATAGCTAACCCCACCACACACATATATAGGTATCCCCACCACATACATCTATAGGTATCCCCACCACATACATCTATAGGTATCACCACAACATACATATATATGTATCACCCCAACATACATCTATATGTATCCCCACCACATACATATATAGGTATCACCACCACACACATATATAAGTCTCCCCACCACACACATATATAGGTATCCCCGCCACATACATCTATAAGTCTCCCCACCACATACATATATAGGTATCACCACCACATACATCTATATGTATCACTACCACATACACATATAGGTATCCCCGCCACATACATCTATAGGTATCCCCGCCACACACATATATAGGTATCCCCACCACATAGTTCTATAGGTATCCCCGCCACATACATCTATATGTCTCCCCGCCACATACATATATAGGTATCCCCACCACATAAATATATAGGTATCCCCACCACATACATCTATAGGTCTCCCCGGCACATACATATATAGGTATCCCCACCACAAACATATATAGGTATCCTCGCCACATACATATATAGGTCTCCCGCCAAATACATATATAGGTATCCCCACCACATACATATATAGGTATCCCCATCACACACATATATAGGTATCCCCACCACATACATATATGGGTATCCTCACCACACACATATATAGGTATCCCCACCACATACATATATAGGTATCCCCACCACATACATCTATAGGTATCACCACCACATACATCTATAGGTATCCCCACCATATACATATATAAGTCTCACCACCACACACATATATAAGTCTCCCCACCACACACATATATATGTATCCACGACACATACATCTATAGGTCTCCCCACCACATACATATATAGGTATCACCACCACATGCATCTATAGGTATCACCACCACATACATATATAGGTATCCCCGCCACATACATATATAGGTAACCCCGCCACACACATCTATAGGTCTCCCCGCCACATACATATATAGGTATCCCCATCACATACATATATAGGTATCCCCACCACATATATCTATAGGTCTCCCCGCCACATACATATATAGGTATCCCCACCACAAACATATATAGGTATCCCCGCAACATACATCTATAGGTCTCCCCGCCAAATACATATATAGGTATCCCTACCACATACATATATAGGTATTCCCGCCACACACATATATAGGTATCCCCACCACATACATATATAGGTATCCTCACCACACACATATATAGATATAGGTATCCCCACCACATACATATATAGGTATCCCCACCACACACATCTATAAGTATCCCCACCACATATATATATAGGTATCCCCGCCAAACACATATATAGGTATCCCCACCACATACATATATAGGTATCCTCGCCACACACATATATAGGTATCACCACCACACACATATATAGGTATCCCCACCACATACATATATAGGTATCCCCACCACATACATATATAGGTATCCTCGCCACACAAATATATAGGAATCTCCACCACATACATCTATAGGTCTCCCCGCCAAATACATATATAGGTATCCCCACCACATACATATATAGGTATCCCCACCACACACATATATAGGTATCCCCACCACATACATATATATGTATCCTCACCACACACATATATAGGTATCCCCACCACATACATATATAGGTATCCCCACCACATACATCTATAGGTATCACCACCACATACATCTATAGGTATCCCCACCACATACATATATAGGTAATACCACCACACACATATATAAGTCTCCCCACCACACACATATATAGGTATCCCCGCCACATACATCTATAGGTCTCCCCACCACATACATATATAGGTATCACCACCACATGCATCTATAGGTATCACCACCACATACATATATAGGTATCCCCGCCACATACATCTATAGGTAACCCCGCCACACACACATATAGGTATCCCCGCCACATACATCTATAGGTCTCCCCACCACATACATATATAGGTATCCCCATCACGTACATATATAGGTATCCCCACCACATACATATATAGGTCTCCCCGCCACATACATATATAGGTATCCCCACCACAAACATCTATAGGTCTCCCCGCAACATACATCTATAGGTCTCCCCGCCAAATACATATATAGGTATCCCCTCCACATACATATATAGGTATCCCCGCCACACACATATATAGGTATCCCCACCACATACATATATAGGTATCCTCACCACACACATATATATATATATATATAGGTATCCCCACCACATACATATATAGGTATCCCCACCACACACATCTATAGGTATCCCCACCACACACATATATAGGTATCCTCACCACACACATATATAGGTCTCCCCACCACCACACATATATAGGTCTCCCCTCCACATACATCTATAGGTATCCCCACCACATACATATATAGGTATCCCCGCCACACAAATATATAGGTATCCCCACCACACACATATATAGGTATACTCGCCGCACACATATATAGGTATCACCACCACACATATATATAGGTATCCCCACCACATACATCTATAGGTATCCCCACCAGATACATATATAGGTATCCCCACCACATACATATATAGGTATCCCCGCCACACTCATCTATAGGTATCCCCACCATATACATATATAGGTATCCCCACCACACACATATATAGGTATCCTCGCCACACACATATATAGGTATCACCACCACATATATAGGTATCCCCACCACATACATATATAGGTATCCCCACCACACACATATATAGGTATCCCCACCACATACATATATAGGTATCCTCACCACAAACATATATAGGTATCCCCAACACATACATATATAGGTATCCCCACCACATACATCTATAGGTATCACCACCACATACATCTATATGTATCCCCACCACATACATATATAGGTATCACCACCACACACATATATAAGTCTCCCCACCACACACATATATAGGTATCCCCGCCACATACATCTATAGGTCTCCCCACCACATACATATATAGGTATCACCACCACATGCATCTATATGTATCACCACCACATACATATATAGGTATCCCCACCATATACATATATAGGTCTCACCACCACACACATATATAAGTCTCCCCACCACACACATATATATGTATCCACGACACATACATCTATAGGTCTCCCCACCACATACATATATAGGTATCACCACCACATGCATCTATAGGTATCACCACCACATACATATATAGGTATCCCCGCCACATACATATATAGGTAACCCCGCCACACACATCTATAGGTCTCCCGCCACATACATATATAGGTATCCCCATCACATACATATATAGGTATCCCCACCATATACATCTATAGGTCTCCCCGCCACATACATATATAGGTATCCCCACCACAAACATATATAGGTATCCCCGCAACATACATCTATAGGTCTCCCCGCCAAATACATATATAGGTATCCCTACCACATACATATATAGGTATTCCCGCCACACACATATATAGGTATCCCCACCACATACATATATAGGTATCCTCACCACACACATATATAGATATAGGTATCCCCACCACATACATATATAGGTATCCCCACCACACACATCTATAAGTATCCCCACCACATATATATATAGGTATCCCCGCCAAACACATATATAGGTATCCCCACCACATACATATATAGGTATCCTCGCCACACACATATATAGGTATCACCACCACACACATATATAGGTATCCCCACCACATACATATATAGGTATCCCCACCACATACATATATAGGTATCCTCGCCACACAAATATATAGGAATCTCCACCACATACATCTATAGGTCTCCCCGCCAATTACATATATAGGTATCCCCACCACATACATATATAGGTATCCCCAACACACACATATATAGGTATCCCCACCACATACATATATAGGTATCCTCACCACACACATATATAGGTATCCCCACCACATACATATATAGGTATCCCCACCACATACATCTATAGGTATCACCACCACATACATCTATAGGTATCCCCACCACATACATATATAGGTAATACCACCACACACATATATAAGTCTCCCCACCACACACATATATAGGTATCCCCGCCACATACATCTATAGGTCTCCCCACCACATACATATATAGGTATCACCACCACATGCATCTATAGGTATCACCACCACATACATATATAGGTATCTCCGCCACATACATCTATAGGTAACCCCGCCACACACACATATAGGTATCCCCGCCACATACATCTATAGGTCTCCCCACCACATACATATATAGGTATCCCCATCACGTACATATATAGGTATCCCCACCACATACATATATAGGTCTCCCCGCCACATACATATATAGGTATCCCCACCACAAACATCTATAGGTCTCCCCGCAACATACATCTATAGGTCTCCCCGCCAAATACATATATAGGTATCCCCTCCACATACATATATAGGTATCCCCGCCACACACATATATAGGTATCCCCACCACATACATATATAGGTATCCTCACCACACACATATATATATATATATATATAGGTATCCCCACCACATACATATATAGGTATCCCCACCACACACATCTATAGGTATCCCCACCAAACCCATATATAGGTATCCTCACCACACACATATATAGGTCTCCCCACCACCACACATATATAGGTCTCCCCTCCACATACATCTATAGGTATCCCCACCACATACATATATAGGTATCCCCGCCACACAAATATATAGGTATCCCCACCACACACATATATAGGTATACTCGCCGCACACATATATAGGTATCACCACCACACATATATATAGGTATCCCCACCACATACATCTATAGGTATCACCACCACATACATCTATATGTATCCCCACCACATACATATATAGGTATCACCACCACACACATATATAAGTCTCCCCACCACACACATATATAGGTATCCCCGCCACATACATCTATAGGTCTCCCCACCACATACATATATAGGTATCACCACCACATGCATCTATATGTATCACCACCACATACATATATAGGTATCCCCACCATATACATATATAGGTCTCACCACCACACACATATATAAGTCTCCCCACCACACACATATATATGTATCCACGACACATACATCTATAGGTCTCCCCACCACATACATATATAGGTATCACCACCACATGCATCTATAGGTATCACCACCACATACATATATAGGTATCCCCGCCACATACATATATAGGTAACCCCGCCACACACATCTATAGGTCTCCCGCCACATACATATATAGGTATCCCCATCACATACATATATAGGTATCCCCACCATATACATCTATAGGTCTCCCCGCCACATACATATATAGGTATCCCCACCACAAACATATATAGGTATCCCCGCAACATACATCTATAGGTCTCCCCGCCAAATACATATATAGGTATCCCTACCACATACATATATAGGTATTCCCGCCACACACATATATAGGTATCCCCACCACATACATATATAGGTATCCTCACCACACACATATATAGATATAGGTATCCCCACCACATACATATATAGGTATCCCCACCACACACATCTATAAGTATCCCCACCACATATATATATAGGTATCCCCGCCAAACACATATATAGGTATCCCCACCACATACATATATAGGTATCCTCGCCACACACATATATAGGTATCACCACCACACACATATATAGGTATCCCCACCACATACATATATAGGTATCCCCACCACATACATATATAGGTATCCTCGCCACACAAATATATAGGAATCTCCACCACATACATCTATAGGTCTCCCCGCCAATTACATATATAGGTATCCCCACCACATACATATATAGGTATCCCCAACACACACATATATAGGTATCCCCACCACATACATATATAGGTATCCTCACCACACACATATATAGGTATCCCCACCACATACATATATAGGTATCCCCACCACATACATCTATAGGTATCACCACCACATACATCTATAGGTATCCCCACCACATACATATATAGGTAATACCACCACACACATATATAAGTCTCCCCACCACACACATATATAGGTATCCCCGCCACATACATCTATAGGTCTCCCCACCACATACATATATAGGTATCACCACCACATGCATCTATAGGTATCACCACCACATACATATATAGGTATCCCCGCCACATACATCTATAGGTAACCCCGCCACACACACATATAGGTATCCCCGCCACATACATCTATAGGTCTCCCCACCACATACATATATAGGTATCCCCATCACGTACATATATAGGTATCCCCACCACATACATATATAGGTCTCCCCGCCACATACATATATAGGTATCCCCACCACAAACATCTATAGGTCTCCCCGCAACATACATCTATAGGTCTCCCCGCCAAATACATATATAGGTATCCCCTCCACATACATATATAGGTATCCCCGCCACACACATATATAGGTATCCCCACCACATACATATATAGGTATCCTCACCACACACATATATATATATATATATAGGTATCCCCACCACATACATATATAGGTATCCCCACCACACACATCTATAGGTATCCCCACCACACACATATATAGGTATCCTCACCACACACATATATAGGTCTCCCCACCACCACACATATATAGGTCTCCCCTCCACATACATCTATAGGTATCCCCACCACATACATATATAGGTATCCCCGCCACACAAATATATAGGTATCCCCACCACACACATATATAGGTATACTCGCCGCACACATATATAGGTATCACCACCACACATATATATAGGTATCCCCACCACATACATCTATAGGTATCCCCACCAGATACATATATAGGTATCCCCACCACATACATATATAGGTATCCCCGCCACACTCATCTATAGGTATCCCCACCATATACATATATAGGTATCCCCACCACACACATATATAGGTATCCTCGCCACACACATATATAGGTATCACCACCACATATATAGGTATCCCCACCACATACATATATAGGTATCCCCACCACACACATATATAGGTATCCCCACCACATACATATATAGGTATCCTCACCACAAACATATATAGGTATCCCCAACACATACATATATAGGTATCCCCACCACATACATCTATAGGTATCACCACCACATACATCTATATGTATCCCCACCACATACATATATAGGTATCACCACCACACACATATATAAGTCTCCCCACCACACACATATATAGGTATCCCCGCCACATACATCTATAGGTCTCCCCACCACATACATATATAGGTATCACCACCACATGCATCTATATGTATCACCACCACATACATATATAGGTATCCCCACCATATACATATATAGGTCTCACCACCACACACATATATAAGTCTCCCCACCACACACATATATATGTATCCACGACACATACATCTATAGGTCTCCCCACCACATACATATATAGGTATCACCACCACATGCATCTATAGGTATCACCACCACATACATATATAGGTATCCCCGCCACATACATATATAGGTAACCCCGCCACACACATCTATAGGTCTCCCGCCACATACATATATAGGTATCCCCATCACATACATATATAGGTATCCCCACCATATACATCTATAGGTCTCCCCGCCACATACATATATAGGTATCCCCACCACAAACATATATAGGTATCCCCGCAACATACATCTATAGGTCTCCCCGCCAAATACATATATAGGTATCCCTACCACATACATATATAGGTATTCCCGCCACACACATATATAGGTATCCCCACCACATACATATATAGGTATCCTCACCACACACATATATAGATATAGGTATCCCCACCACATACATATATAGGTATCCCCACCACACACATCTATAAGTATCCCCACCACATATATATATAGGTATCCCCGCCAAACACATATATAGGTATCCCCACCACATACATATATAGGTATCCTCGCCACACACATATATAGGTATCACCACCACACACATATATAGGTATCCCCACCACATACATATATAGGTATCCCCACCACATACATATATAGGTATCCTCGCCACACAAATATATAGGAATCTCCACCACATACATCTATAGGTCTCCCCGCCAATTACATATATAGGTATCCCCACCACATACATATATAGGTATCCCCAACACACACATATATAGGTATCCCCACCACATACATATATAGGTATCCTCACCACACACATATATAGGTATCCCCACCACATACATATATAGGTATCCCCACCACATACATCTATAGGTATCACCACCACATACATCTATAGGTATCCCCACCACATACATATATAGGTAATACCACCACACACATATATAAGTCTCCCCACCACACACATATATAGGTATCCCCGCCACATACATCTATAGGTCTCCCCACCACATACATATATAGGTATCACCACCACATGCATCTATAGGTATCACCACCACATACATATATAGGTATCTCCGCCACATACATCTATAGGTAACCCCGCCACACACACATATAGGTATCCCCGCCACATACATCTATAGGTCTCCCCACCACATACATATATAGGTATCCCCATCACGTACATATATAGGTATCCCCACCACATACATATATAGGTCTCCCCGCCACATACATATATAGGTATCCCCACCACAAACATCTATAGGTCTCCCCGCAACATACATCTATAGGTCTCCCCGCCAAATACATATATAGGTATCCCCTCCACATACATATATAGGTATCCCCGCCACACACATATATAGGTATCCCCACCACATACATATATAGGTATCCTCACCACACACATATATATATATATATATATAGGTATCCCCACCACATACATATATAGGTATCCCCACCACACACATCTATAGGTATCCCCACCAAACCCATATATAGGTATCCTCACCACACACATATATAGGTCTCCCCACCACCACACATATATAGGTCTCCCCTCCACATACATCTATAGGTATCCCCACCACATACATATATAGGTATCCCCGCCACACAAATATATAGGTATCCCCACCACACACATATATAGGTATACTCGCCGCACACATATATAGGTATCACCACCACACATATATATAGGTATCCCCACCACATACATCTATAGGTATCACCACCACATACATCTATATGTATCCCCACCACATACATATATAGGTATCACCACCACACACATATATAAGTCTCCCCACCACACACATATATAGGTATCCCCGCCACATACATCTATAGGTCTCCCCACCACATACATATATAGGTATCACCACCACATGCATCTATATGTATCACCACCACATACATATATAGGTATCCCCACCATATACATATATAGGTCTCACCACCACACACATATATAAGTCTCCCCACCACACACATATATATGTATCCACGACACATACATCTATAGGTCTCCCCACCACATACATATATAGGTATCACCACCACATGCATCTATAGGTATCACCACCACATACATATATAGGTATCCCCGCCACATACATATATAGGTAACCCCGCCACACACATCTATAGGTCTCCCGCCACATACATATATAGGTATCCCCATCACATACATATATAGGTATCCCCACCATATACATCTATAGGTCTCCCCGCCACATACATATATAGGTATCCCCACCACAAACATATATAGGTATCCCCGCAACATACATCTATAGGTCTCCCCGCCAAATACATATATAGGTATCCCTACCACATACATATATAGGTATTCCCGCCACACACATATATAGGTATCCCCACCACATACATATATAGGTATCCTCACCACACACATATATAGATATAGGTATCCCCACCACATACATATATAGGTATCCCCACCACACACATCTATAAGTATCCCCACCACATATATATATAGGTATCCCCGCCAAACACATATATAGGTATCCCCACCACATACATATATAGGTATCCTCGCCACACACATATATAGGTATCACCACCACACACATATATAGGTATCCCCACCACATACATATATAGGTATCCCCACCACATACATATATAGGTATCCTCGCCACACAAATATATAGGAATCTCCACCACATACATCTATAGGTCTCCCCGCCAATTACATATATAGGTATCCCCACCACATACATATATAGGTATCCCCAACACACACATATATAGGTATCCCCACCACATACATATATAGGTATCCTCACCACACACATATATAGGTATCCCCACCACATACATATATAGGTATCCCCACCACATACATCTATAGGTATCACCACCACATACATCTATAGGTATCCCCACCACATACATATATAGGTAATACCACCACACACATATATAAGTCTCCCCACCACACACATATATAGGTATCCCCGCCACATACATCTATAGGTCTCCCCACCACATACATATATAGGTATCACCACCACATGCATCTATAGGTATCACCACCACATACATATATAGGTATCTCCGCCACATACATCTATAGGTAACCCCGCCACACACACATATAGGTATCCCCGCCACATACATCTATAGGTCTCCCCACCACATACATATATAGGTATCCCCATCACGTACATATATAGGTATCCCCACCACATACATATATAGGTCTCCCCGCCACATACATATATAGGTATCCCCACCACAAACATCTATAGGTCTCCCCGCAACATACATCTATAGGTCTCCCCGCCAAATACATATATAGGTATCCCCCCCACATACATATATAGGTATCCCCGCCACACACATATATAGGTATCCCCACCACATACATATATAGGTATCCTCACCACACACATATATATATATATATATATAGGTATCCCCACCACATACATATATAGGTATCCCCACCACACACATCTATAGGTATCCCCACCACACACATATATAGGTATCCTCACCACACACATATATAGGTCTCCCCACCACCACACATATATAGGTCTCCCCTCCACATACATCTATAGGTATCCCCACCACATACATATATAGGTATCCCCGCCACACAAATATATAGGTATCCCCACCACACACATATATAGGTATACTCGCCGCACACATATATAGGTATCACCACCACACATATATATATAGGTATCCCCACCACATACATATATAGGTATCCCCACCAGATACATATATAGGTATCCCCACCACATACATATATAGGTATCCCCGCCACACTCATTTATAGGTATCCCCACCATATACATATATAGGTATCCCCACCACACACATATATAGGTATCCTCGCCACACACATATATAGGTATCACCACCACATATATAGGTATCCCCACCACATACATATATAGGTATCCCCACCACACACATATATAGGTATCCCCACCACATACATATATAGGTATCCTCACCACAAACATATATAGGTATCCCCAACACATACATATATAGGTATCCCCACCACATACATCTATAGGTATCACCACCACATACATCTATATGTATCCCCACCACATACATATATAGGTATCACCACCACACACATATATAAGTCTCCCCACCACACACATATATAGGTATCCCCGCCACATACATCTATAGGTCTCCCCACCACATACATATATAGGTATCACCACCACATGCATCTATAGGTATCACCACCACATACATATATAGGTATCCCCGCCACATACATCTATAGGTAACCCCGCCACACACATCTATAGGTCTCCCCGCCACATACATATATAGGTATCCCCAACACAAACATATATAGGTATCCCCACCACATACATCTATAGGTCTCCCCGCCACATACATATATAGGTATCCCCACCACAAACATATATAGGTATCCCCGCAACATACATCTATAGGTCTCCCCGTCAAATACATATATAGTTATCCCCACCACATACATATATAGGTATCCCCACCACATACATATATAGGTATCACCACCACATACATCTATAGGTATCACCACCACACACATAAATAGGTATCCCCACCACACACATATATAGGTATCACCACCACATACATATATAGGTATCCCCACCACACACATATATAGGTATCCCCACCACATACATCTATAGGTATCCCCACCACATACATCTATAGGTATCACCACCACATACATCTTTAGGTATCACAACCACATACATCTATATGTATCCCCACCACATACATATATAGGTATCACCACCACACACATATATAAGTCTCCCCACCACATACATATATAGGTATCCCCGCCACATACTTATATAGGTATCCCCGCCACACACATATATAGGTCTCCCCACCACACAAATATATAGGTATCCCCGCCACACACATATATATGTATCCTCACCACACACACATATAGGTATCCCCGCCACAGACATCTATAGGTATCCCCACCACATACATATATAGGTATCCCCACCACATACATATATAGGTATCACCACCACATACATCTATAGGTATCACCACCACACACATATTTAGGTCTCCCCGCCACATACATATATAGGTCTCCCAGCCACACACATATTTAGGTATCCCCGCCACAATCATATATAGGTATCCCCGCCACACACATATATAGGTATCCCCGCCACATACATATATAGGTCTCCCCGCCGCACACATATATAGGTATCCCCGCCACATACATATATAGGTCTCCCCGCCACACACATATATAGGTCTCCCCACCACACAAATATATAGGTATCCCCGCCACACACATATATAGATATCCTCACCACACACATATATAGGTATCCCGGCACAGACATCTATAGGTATCCCCACCACATAAATATTTAGGTATCCCTACCACATACATATATAGGTATCACCACCACATACATCTATAGGTATCACCACCACACACATAAATAGGTATCACCACCACACACATATATAGGTATCACCACCACATACATATATAGGTAACCCCACCACACACACATATATAGGTATCCCCACCACATACATCTATAGGTATCCCCACCACAAACATATATAGGTATCCCCGCAACATACATCTATAGGTCTCCCCGCCAAATACATATATAGGTATCCCCACCACATACATATATAGGTATCCCCACCATATACATATATAGGTATCACCACCACATACATCTATAGGTATCACCACCACACACATAAATAGGTATCCCCAACACACACATATATAGGTATCAACACCACATACATATATAGGTATCCCCACCACACACATATATAGCTATGCCCACCACATACATCTATCCCCGCGACACACATATATAGGTATCCCCACCAAATACATATATAGGTATCCCCACCACATACATCTATAGGTCTCACCGCCACATACATATATAGGTATCCCCACCACAAACATATATAGGTATCCCCGCAACATACATCTATAGGTCTCCCCGCCAAATACATATATATGTATCCCCACCACATACATATATAGGTATCCCCACCACATACAGATATAGATATCACCACAACACACATATATATGTCTCCCCACCACACACATATATATGTATCCCCGCCACATACTTATATAGGTATCCCCGCCACACACATATATAGGTCTCCCCACCACACAAATATATAGGTATCCCCGCCACACACATATATAGGTATCCTCACCACACACATATATAGGTATCCCCGCCAGAGACATCTATAGGTATCCCCACCACATACATGTATAGGTATCCCCACCACATACATATAATGGTATCACCACCACATACATCTATAGGTATCACCACCACACACATATATAGGTCTCTCCACCACATACATCTATAGGTATCACCACCACACACAAATATAGGTCTCTCCACCACATACATATATAGGTATCCCCGCCACACACATATATAGGTATCCCCGCCACAATCATATATAGGTATCCCCGCCGCACACATATATAGGTATCGCCGCCACATACATATATAGGTATCCCCGCCACACACATATATAGGTCTCCCCACCACACAAATATATAGGTATCCCCGCAACATACATCTATAGGTCTCCCCGCCAAATACATATATAGGTATCCCCACCACATACATATATAGGTATCCCCGCCACACACATATATAGGTATCCCCACCACATACATATATAGGTATCCTCACCACACACATATATAGATATAGGTATCCCCACCACATACATATATAGGTATCCCCACCACATACATCTATATGTATCCCCACCACATACATATATAGGTATCCTCACCACACACATATATAGGTATCCCCGCCACAGACATCTATAGGTATCCCCACCACATACATATTTAGGTATCCCTACCACATACATATATAGGTATCACCACCACACACATATATAGGTATCACCACCACATACATGTATAGGTATCACCACCACACACATAAATAGGTATCACCACCACACACATATATAGGTATCCCCACCACATACATCTATAGGTATCACCACAACATACATCTATAGGTATCACCCCCACATACATCTATATGTATCCCCACCACATACATATATAGGTATCACCACCACACACATATATAAGTCTCCCCACCACACACATATATAGGTATCCCCGTCACATACATCTATAAGTCTCCCCACCACATACATATATAGGTATCACCACCACTCACATATATAAGTTTCCCCACCACACACATATATAGGTATCACCACCACACACATATATAAGTCTCCCCACCACATACATATATAGGTATCCCCGCCACATACATCTATAAGTCTCCCCACCACACACATATATAAGTCTCCCCGCCACATACATCTATAAGTCTCCCCACCACATACATATATAGGTTTCACCACCACATACATCTATAGGTATCACCACCACATACACATATAGGTATCCCCGCCACATACATCTATAGGTATCCCCGCCACACACATATATAGGTATCCCCACCACATACATATATAGGTATCCCCACCACATACATCTATAGGTCTCCCCGCCACATACATATATAGGTATCCCCACCACAAACATATATAGGTATCCCCGCAACATACATCTATAGGTCTCCCCGCCAAATACATATATAGGTATCCCCACCACATACATATATAGGTATCCCCACCATATACATATATAGGTATCACCACCACATACATCTATAGGTATCACCACCACACACATAAATAGGTATCCCCAACACACACATATATAGGTATCAACACCACATACATATATAGGTATCCCCACCACAAACATATATAGCTATGCCCACCACATACATCTATAGGTATCCCCACCACATACATCTATAGGTATCACCACCACATACTTCTATAGGTATCACCACCACATACATCTATATGTATCCCCACCACATACATATATAGGTATCACCACCACACACATATATAGGTATCAACACCACATACATATATAGGTATCACCACCACATGCATCTATAGGTATCACCACCACATACATATATAGGTATCCCCGCCACATACATCTATAGGTAACCCCGCCACACACACATATAGGTATCCCCGCCACATACATCTATAGGTCTCCCCACCACATACATATATAGGTATCCCCATTACGTACATATATAGGTATCCCCACCACATACATATATAGGTCTCCCCGCCACATACATATATAGGTATCCCCACCACAAAAATCTATAGGTCTCCCCGCAACAAACATCTATAGGTCTCCCCGCCAAATACATATATAGGTATCCCCTCCACATACATATATAGGTATCCCCGCCACACACATATATAGGTATCCCCACCACATACATATATAGGTATCCTCACCACACACATATATATATATATATATAGGTATCCCCACCACATACATATATAGGTATCCCCACCACACACATCTATAGGTATCCCCACCACACACATATATAGGTATCCTCACCACACACATATATAGGTCTCCCCACCACCACACATATATAGGTCTCCCCTCCTCATACATCTATAGGTATCCCCACCACATACATATATAGGTATCCCCGCCACACAAATATATAGGTATCCCCACCACACACATATATAGGTATACTCGCAGCACACATATATAGGTATCACCACCACACATATATATAGGTATCCCCACCACATACATCTATAGGTATCCCCACCAGATACATATATAGGTATCCCCACCACATACATATATAGGTATCCCCGCCACACTCATCTATAGGTATCCCCACCATATACATATATAGGTATCCCCACCACACACATATATAGGTATCCTCGCCACACACATATATAGGTATCACCACCACATATATAGGTATCCCCACCACATACATATATAGGTATCCCCACCACACACATATATAGGTATCCCCACCACATACATATATAGGTATCCTCACCACAAACATATATAGGTATCCCCAACACATACATATATAGGTATCCCCACCACATACATCTATAGGTATCACCACCACATACATCTATATGTATCCCCACCACATACATATATAGGTATCACCACCACACACATATATAAGTCTCCCCACCACACACATATATAGGTATCCCCGCCACATACATCTATAGGTCTCCCCACCACATACATATATAGGTATCACCACCACATGCATCTATAGGTATCACCACCACATACATATATAGGTATCCCCGCCACATACATCTATAGGTAACCCCGCCACACACATCTATAGGTCTCCCCGCCACATACATATATAGGTATCCCCAACACAAACATATATAGGTATCCCCACCACATACATCTATAGGTCTCCCCGCCACATACATATATAGGTATCCCCACCACAAACATATATAGGTATCCCCGCAACATACATCTATAGGTCTCCCCGTCAAATACATATATAGTTATCCCCACCACATACATATATAGGTATCCCCACCACATACATATATAGGTATCACCACCACATACATATATAGGTATCACCACCACACACATAAATAGGTATCCCCACCACACACATATATAGGTATCACCACCACATACATATATAGGTATCCCCACCACACACATATATAGGTATCCCCACCACATACATCTATAGGTATCCCCACCACATACATCTATAGGTATCACCACCACATACATCTTTAGGTATCACAACCACATACATCTATATGTATCCCCACCACATACATATATAGGTATCACCACCACACACATATATAAGTCTCCCCACCACATACATATATAGGTATCCCCGCCACATACTTATATAGGTATCCCCGCCACACACATATATAGGTCTCCCCACCACACAAATATATAGGTATCCCCGCCACACACATATATAGGTATCCTCACCACACACACATATAGGTATCCCCGCCACAGACATCTATAGGTATCCCCACCACATACATATATAGGTATCCCCACCACATACATATATAGGTATCACCACCACATACATCTATAGGTATCACCACCACACACATATTTAGGTCTCCCCGCCACATACATATATAGGTCTCCCAGCCACACACATATTTAGGTATCCCCGCCACAATCATATATAGGTATCCCCGCCACACACATATATAGGTATCCCCGCCACATACATATATAGGTCTCCCCGCCGCACACATATATAGGTATCCCCGCCACATACATATATAGGTCTCCCCGCCACACACATATATAGGTCTCCCCACCACACAAATATATAGGTATCCCCGCAACACACATATATAGGTATCCTCACCACACACATTTATAGGTATCCCCGCCACAGACATCTATAGGTATCCCCACCACATACATATTTAGGTATCCCTACCGCATACATATATAGGTATCACCACCACATACATCTATAGGTATCACCACCACACACATAAATAGGTATCACCACCACACACATATATAGGTATCACCACCACATACATATATAGGTAACCCCACCACACACATATATAGGTATCCCCACCACATACATCTATAGGTATCCCCACCACATACATCTATAGGTATCACCACAACATACATCTATAGGTATCACCCCCACATACATCTATATGTATCCCCACCACATACATATATAGGTATCACCACCACACACATATATAAGTCTCCCCACCACACACATATATAGGTATCCCCGCAACATACATCTATAAGTCTCCCCACCACATACATATATAGGTATAACCACCACATACATCTATAGGTATCACCACCACATACACATATAGGTATCCCCGCCACATACATCTATAGGTATCCCCGCGACACACATATATAGGTATCCCCACCAAATACATATATAGGAATCCCCACCACATACATCTATAGGTCTCACCGCCACATACATATATAGGTATCCCCACCACAAACATATATAGGTATCCCCGCAACATACATCTATAGGTCTCCCCGCCAAATACATATATAGGTATCCCCACCACATACATATATAGGTATCCCCACCACATACAGATATAGGTATCACCACCACACACATATATATGTCTCCCCACCACACAAATATATAGGTATCCCCGCCACACACATATATAGGTATCCTCACCACACACATATATAGGTATCCCCGCTAGAGACATCTATAGGTATCCCCACCACATACATGTATAGGTATCCCCACCACATACATATAATGGTATCACCACCACATACATCTATAGGTATCACCACCACACACATATATAGGTCTCTCCGCCACATACATCTATAGGTATCACCACCACACACATATATAGGTCTCTCCACCACATACATATATAGGTATCCCCGCCACACACATATATAGGTATCCCCGCCACAATCATATATAGGTATCCCCGCCGCACACATATATAGGTATCGCCGCCACATACATATATAGGTATCCCCGCCACACACATATATAGGTCTCCCCACCACACAAATATATAGGTATCCCCGCAACATACATCTATAGGTCTCCCCGCCAAATACATATATAGGTATCCCCACCACATACATATATAGGTATCCCCGCCACACACATATATAGGTATCCCCACCACATACATATATAGGTATCCTCACCACACGCATATATAGATATAGGTATCCCCACCACATACATATATAGGTATCCCCACCACATACATCTATATGTATCCCCACCACATACATATATAGGTATCCTCACCACACACATATATAGGTATCCCCGCCACAGACATCTATAGGTATCCCCACCACATACATATTTAGGTATCCCTACCACATACATGTATAGGTATCACCACCACACACTTAAATAGGTATCACCACCACACACATATATAGGTATCCCCACCACATACATCTATAGGTATCATCACAACATACATATATAGGTATCACCACCACTCACATATATAAGTTTCCCCACCACACACATATATAGGTATCACCACCACACACATATATAAGTCTCCCCACCACATACATATATAGGTATCCCCGCCACATACATCTATAAGTCTCCCCACCACACACATATATAAGTCTCCCCGCCACATACATCTATAAGTCTCCCCACCACATACATATATAGGTATCACCACCACATACATCTATAGGTATCACCACCACATACACATATAGGTATCCCCGCCACATACATCTATAGGTATCCCCGCCACACACATATATAGGTATCCCCACCACATACATATATAGGTATCCCCACCACATACATCTATAGGTCTCCCCGCCACATACATATATAGGTATCCCCACCACAAACATATATAGGTATCCCCGCAACATACATCTATAGGTCTCCCCGCCAAATACATATATAGATATCCCCACCACATACATATATAGGTATCCCCACCATATACATATATAGGTATCACCACCACATACATCTATAGGTATCACCACCACACACATAAATAGGTATCCCCAACACACACATATATAGGTATCAACACCACATACATATATAGGTATCCCCACCACACACATATATAGGTATGCCCACCACATACATCTATAGGTATCCCCACCACATACATCTATAGGTATCACCACCACATACTTCTATAGGTATCACCACCACATACATCTATATGTATCCCCACCACATACATATATAGGTATCACCACCACACACATATATAAGTCTCCCCACCACACACATATATAGGTATTCCCGCCACATACTTATATAGGTATCCCCGCCACACACATATATAGGTCTCCCCACCACACAAATATATAGGTATCCCCGCCACACACATATATAGGTATCCTCACCACACACATATATAGGTATCCCCGCCACCGATATATATAGGTATCCCCACCACATACATATATAGGTATCCCCACCACATACATATATAGGTATCACCACCACATACATCTATAGGTATCACCACCACACACATATATAGGTCTCCACGCCACATACATATATAGGTCTCCCAGCCACACACATATATAGGTATCCCCGCCACAATCATATATAGGTATCCCCGCCCCACACATATATAGGTATCCCCGCCACATCGCCGCACATATATATAGGTATCCCCGCCACATACATATATAGGTATCCCCGCCACACACATATATAGGTCTCCCCACCACACAAATATATAGGTATCCCCGCCACACACATATATAGGTATCCTCACCACACACATATATAGGTATCCCCACCACATACATATTAAGGTATCACCACCACATACATCTATAGGTATCACCACCACACACATAAATAGGTATTCCCACCACACACATATATAGGTATCACCACCACATCCATATATAGCTAACCCCACCACACACATATATAGGTATCCCCACCACATACATCTATAGGTATCCCCACCACATACATCTATAGGTATCACCACAACATACATATATATGTATCACCCCAACATACATCTATATGTATCCCCACCACATACATATATAGGTATCACCACCACACACATATATAAGTCTCCCCACCACACACATATATAGGTATCCCCGCCACATACATCTATAAGTCTCCCCACCACATACGTATATAGGTATCACCACCACATACATCTATATGTATAACCACCACATACACATATAGGTATCCCCGCCACATACATCTATAGGTATCCCCGCCACACACATATATAGGTATCCCCACCACATAGTTATATAGGTATCCCCGCCACATACATCTATATGTCTCCCCGCCACATACATATATAGGTATCACCACCACACACATATATAAGTCTCCCCACCACACACATATATAGGTATTCCCGCCACATACTTATATAGGTATCCCCGCCACACACATATATAGGTCTCCCCACCACACAAATATATAGGTATCCCCGCCACACACATATATAGGTATCCTCACCACACACATATATAGGTATCCCCGCCACCGATATATATAGGTATCCCCACCACATACATATATAGGTATCCCCACCACATACATATATAGGTATCACCACCACATACATCTATAGGTATCACCACCACACACATATATAGGTCTCCACGCCACATACATATATAGGTCTCCCAGCCACACACATATATAGGTATCCCCGCCACAATCATATATAGGTATCCCCGCCCCACACATATATAGGTATCCCCGCCACATCACCGCACATATATATAGGTATCCCCGCCACATACATATATAGGTATCCCCGCCACACACATATATAGGTCTCCCCACCACACAAATATATAGGTATCCCCGCCACACACATATAGGTATCACCACCACATACATCTATATGTATCCCCACCACATACATATATAGGTATCACCACCACACACATATATAAGTCTCCCCACCACACACATATATAGGTATTCCCGCCACATACTTATATAGGTATCCCCGCCACACACATATATAGGTCTCCCCACCACACAAATATATAGGTATTCCCGCCACACACATATATAGGTATCCTCACCACACACATATATAGGTATCCCCGCCACCGATATATATAGGTATCCCCACCACATACATATATAGGTATCCCCACCACATACATATATAGGTATCACCACCACATACATCTATAGGTATCACCACCACACACATATATAGGTCTCCACGCCACATACATATATAGGTCTCCCAGCCACACACATATATAGGTATCCCCGCCACAATCATATATAGGTATCCCCGCCCCACACATATATAGGTATCCCCGCCACATCGCCGCACATATATATAGGTATCCCCGCCACATACATATATAGGTATCCCCGCCACACACATATATAGGTCTCCCCACCACACAAATATATAGGTATCCCCGCCACACACATATATAGGTATCCTCACCACACACATATATAGGTATCCCCACCACATACATATTAAGGTATCACCACCACATACATCTATAGGTATCACCACCACACACATAAATAGGTATTCCCACCACACACATATATAGGTATCACCACCACATCCATATATAGCTAACCCCACCACACACATATATAGGTATCCCCACCACATACATCTATAGGTATCCCCACCACATACATCTATAGGTATCACCACAACATACATATATATGTATTACCCCAACATACATCTATATGTATCCCCACCACATACATATATAGGTATCACCACCACACACATATATAAGTCTCCCCACCACACACATATATAGGTATCCCCGCCACATACATCTATAAGTCTCCCCACCACATACGTATATAGGTATCACCACCACATACATCTATATGTATAACCACCACATACACATATAGGTATCCCCGCCACATACATCTATAGGTATCCCCGCCACACACATATATAGGTATCCCCACCACATAGTTATATAGGTATCCCCGCCACATACATCTATATGTCTCCCCGCCACATACATATATAGGTATCCCCACCACATAAATATATAGGTATTCCCACCACATACATCTATAGGTCTCCCCGGCACATACATATATAGGTATCCCCACCACAAACATATATAGGTATCCCCGCCACATACATATATAGGTCTCCCCGCCAAATACATATATAGGTATCCCCACCACATACATATATAGTTATCCCCACCACACACATATACAGGTATCCCCACCACATACATATATGTGTATCCTCACCACACACATATATAGGTATCCCCACCACATACATATATAGGTATCCCCACCACATACATCTATAGGTATCACCACCACATACATCTATAGGTATCCCCACCACATACATATATAGTTCTCACCACCACACACATATATAAGTCTCCCCACCACACACATATATATGTATCCCCGCCACATACATCTATAGGTCTCCCCACCACATACATATATAGGTATCACCACCACATGCATCTATAGGTATCACCACCACATACATATATAGGTATCCCCGCCGCATACATTTATAGGTAACCCCGCCACACACATCTATAGGTCTCCCCGCCACATACATATATAGGTATCCCCATCAAATACATATATAGGTATCCCCACCACATACATCTATAGGTCTCCCCGCCACATACATATATAGGTATCCCCACCACAAACATATATAGGTATCCCCGCCACATACATCTATAAGTCTCCCCACCACATACATATATAGGTATCACCACCACATACATCTATATGTATAACCACCACATACACATATAGGTATCCCCGCCACATACATCTATAGGTATCCCCGCCACACACATATATAGGTATCCCCACCACATAGTTATATAGGTATCCCCGCCACATACATCTATATGTCTCCCCGCCACATACATATATAGGTATCCCCACCACATAAATATATAGGTATTCCCACCACATACATCTATAGGTCTCCCCGGCACATACATATATAGGTATCCCCACCACAAACATATATAGGTATCCCCGCCACACACATATATAGGTATCCCCACCACATACATATATAGGTATCCTCACCACACGCATATATAGATATAGGTATCCCCACCACATACATATATAGGTATCCCCACCACATACATCTATATGTATCCCCACCACATACATATATAGGTATCCTCACCACACACATATATAGGTATCCCCGCCACAGACATCTATAGGTATCCCCACCACATACATATTTAGGTATCCCTACCACATACATGTATAGGTATCACCACCACACACTTAAATAGGTATCACCACCACACACATATATAGGTATCCCCACCACATACATCTATAGGTATCATCACAACATACATCTATAGGTATCACCCCCACATACATCTATATGTATCCCCACCACATACATATATAGGTATCACCACCACACACATATATAAGTCTCCCCACCACACACATATATAGGTATCCCCGTCACATACATCTATAAGTCTCCCCACCACATACATATATAGGTATCACCACCACTCACATATATAAGTTTCCCCACCACACACATATATAGGTATCACCACCACACACATATATAAGTCTCCCCACCACATACATATATAGGTATCCCCGCCACATACATCTATAAGTCTCCCCACCACACACATATATAAGTCTCCCCGCCACATACATCTATAAGTCTCCCCACCACATACATATATAGGTATCACCACCACATACATCTATAGGTATCACCACCACATACACATATAGGTATCCCCGCCACATACATCTATAGGTATCCCCGCCACACACATATATAGGTATCCCCACCACATACATATATAGGTATCCCCACCACATACATCTATAGGTCTCCCCGCCACATACATATATAGGTATCCCCACCACAAACATATATAGGTATCCCCGCAACATACATCTATAGGTCTCCCCGCCAAATACATACATAGATATCCCCACCACATACATATATAGGTATCCCCACCATATACATATATAGGTATCACCACCACATACATCTATAGGTATCACCACCACACACATAAATAGGTATCCCCAACACACACATATATAGGTATCAACACCACATACATATATAGGTATCCCCACCACACACATATATAGGTATGCCCACCACATACATCTATAGGTATCCCCACCACATACATCTATAGGTATCACCACCACATACTTCTATAGGTATCACCACCACATACATCTATATGTATCCCCACCACATACATATATAGGTATCACCACCACACACATATATAAGTCTCCCCACCACACACATATATAGGTATTCCCGCCACATACTTATATAGGTATCCCCGCCACACACATATATAGGTCTCCCCACCACACAAATATATAGGTATCCCCGCCACACACATATATAGGTATCCTCACCACACACATATATAGGTATCCCCGCCACCGATATATATAGGTATCCCCACCACATACATATATAGGTATCCCCACCACATACATATATAGGTATCACCACCACATACATCTATAGGTATCACCACCACACACATATATAGGTCTCCACGCCACATACATATATAGGTCTCCCAGCCACACACATATATAGGTATCCCCGCCACAATCATATATAGGTATCCCCGCCCCACACATATATAGGTATCCCCGCCACATCGCCGCACATATATATAGGTATCCCCGCCACATACATATATAGGTATCCCCGCCACACACATATATAGGTCTCCCCACCACACAAATATATAGGTATCCCCGCCACACACATATATAGGTATCCTCACCACACACATATATAGGTATCCCCACCACATACATATTAAGGTATCACCACCACATACATCTATAGGTATCACCACCACACACATAAATAGGTATTCCCACCACACACATATATAGGTATCACCACCACATCCATATATAGCTAACCCCACCACACACATATATAGGTATCCCCACCACATACATCTATAGGTATCCCCACCACATACATCTATAGGTATCACCACAACATACATATATATGTATCACCCCAACATACATCTATATGTATCCCCACCACATACATATATAGGTATCACCACCACACACATATATAAGTCTCCCCACCACACACATATATAGGTATCCCCGCCACATACATCTATAAGTCTCCCCACCACATACGTATATAGGTATCACCACCACATACATCTATATGTATAACCACCACATACACATATAGGTATCCCCGCCACATACATCTATAGGTATCCCCGCCACACACATATATAGGTATCCCCACCACATAGTTATATAGGTATCCCCGCCACATACATCTATATGTCTCCCCGCCACATACATATATAGGTATCACCACCACACACATATATAAGTCTCCCCACCACACACATATATAGGTATTCCCGCCACATACTTATATAGGTATCCCCGCCACACACATATATAGGTCTCCCCACCACACAAATATATAGGTATCCCCGCCACACACATATATAGGTATCCTCACCACACACATATATAGGTATCCCCGCCACCGATATATATAGGTATCCCCACCACATACATATATAGGTATCCCCACCACATACATATATAGGTATCACCACCACATACATCTATAGGTATCACCACCACACACATATATAGGTCTCCACGCCACATACATATATAGGTCTCCCAGCCACACACATATATAGGTATCCCCGCCACAATCATATATAGGTATCCCCGCCCCACACATATATAGGTATCCCCGCCACATCACCGCACATATATATAGGTATCCCCGCCACATACATATATAGGTATCCCCGCCACACACATATATAGGTCTCCCCACCACACAAATATATAGGTATCCCCGCCACACACATATAGGTATCACCACCACATACATCTATATGTATCCCCACCACATACATATATAGGTATCACCACCACACACATATATAAGTCTCCCCACCACACACATATATAGGTATTCCCGCCACATACTTATATAGGTATCCCCGCCACACACATATATAGGTCTCCCCACCACACAAATATATAGGTATTCCCGCCACACACATATATAGGTATCCTCACCACACACATATATAGGTATCCCCGCCACCGATATATATAGGTATCCCCACCACATACATATATAGGTATCCCCACCACATACATATATAGGTATCACCACCACATACATCTATAGGTATCACCACCACACACATATATAGGTCTCCACGCCACATACATATATAGGTCTCCCAGCCACACACATATATAGGTATCCCCGCCACAATCAAATATAGGTATCCCCGCCCCACACATATATAGGTATCCCCGCCACATCGCCGCACATATATATAGGTATCCCCGCCACATACATATATAGGTATCCCCGCCACACACATATATAGGTCTCCCCACCACACAAATATATAGGTATCCCCGCCACACACATATATAGGTATCCTCACCACACACATATATAGGTATCCCCACCACATACATATTAAGGTATCACCACCACATACATCTATAGGTATCACCACCACACACATAAATAGGTATTCCCACCACACACATATATAGGTATCACCACCACATCCATATATAGCTAACCCCACCACACACATATATAGGTATCCCCACCACATACATCTATAGGTATCCCCACCACATACATCTATAGGTATCACCACAACATACATATATATGTATTACCCCAACATACATCTATATGTATCCCCACCACATACATATATAGGTATCACCACCACACACATATATAAGTCTCCCCACCACACACATATATAGGTATCCCCGCCACATACATCTATAAGTCTCCCCACCACATACGTATATAGGTATCACCACCACATACATCTATATGTATAACCACCACATACACATATAGGTATCCCCGCCACATACATCTATAGGTATCCCCGCCACACACATATATAGGTATCCCCACCACATAGTTATATAGGTATCCCCGCCACATACATCTATATGTCTCCCCGCCACATACATATATAGGTATCCCCACCACATAAATATATAGGTATTCCCACCACATACATCTATAGGTCTCCCCGGCACATACATATATAGGTATCCCCACCACAAACATATATAGGTATCCCCGCCACATACATATATAGGTCTCCCCGCCAAATACATATATAGGTATCCCCACCACATACATATATAGTTATCCCCACCACACACATATACAGGTATCCCCACCACATACATATATGTGTATCCTCACCACACACATATATAGGTATCCCCACCACATACATATATAGGTATCCCCACCACATACATCTATAGGTATCACCACCACATACATCTATAGGTATCCCCACCACATACATATATAGTTCTCACCACCACACACATATATAAGTCTCCCCACCACACACATATATATGTATCCCCGCCACATACATCTATAGGTCTCCCCACCACATACATATATAGGTATCACCACCACATGCATCTATAGGTATCACCACCACATACATATATAGGTATCCCCGCCGCATACATTTATAGGTAACCCCGCCACACACATCTATAGGTCTCCCCGCCACATACATATATAGGTATCCCCATCAAATACATATATAGGTATCCCCACCACATACATCTATAGGTCTCCCCGCCACATACATATATAGGTATCCCCACCACAAACATATATAGGTATCCCCGCCACATACATCTATAAGTCTCCCCACCACATACATATATAGGTATCACCACCACATACATCTATATGTATAACCACCACATACACATATAGGTATCCCCGCCACATACATCTATAGGTATCCCCGCCACACACATATATAGGTATCCCCACCACATAGTTATATAGGTATCCCCGCCACATACATCTATATGTCTCCCCGCCACATACATATATAGGTATCCCCACCACATAAATATATAGGTATTCCCACCACATACATCTATAGGTCTCCCCGGCACATACATATATAGGTATCCCCACCACAAACATATATAGGTATCCCCGCCACATACATATATAGGTCTCCCCGCCAAATACATATATAGGTATCCCCACCACATACATATATAGGTATCCCCACCACACACATATACAGGTATCCCCACCACATACATATATGTGTATCCTCACCACACACATATATAGGTATCCCCACCACATACATATATAGGTATCCCCACCACATACATCTATAGGTATCACCACCACATACATATATAGGTATCCCCACCACATACATATATAGTTCTCACCACCACACACATATATAAGTCTCCCCACCACACACATATATATGTATCCCCGCCACATACATCTATAGGTCTCCCCACCACATACATATATAGGTATCACCACCACATGCATCTATAGGTATCACCACCACATACATATATAGGTATCCCCGCCGCATACATTTATAGGTAACCCCGCCACACACATCTATAGGTCTCCCCGCCACATACATATATAGGTATCCCCATCAAATACATATATAGGTATCCCCACCACATACATCTATAGGTCTCCCCGCCACATACATATATAGGTATCCCCACCACAAACATATATAGGTATCCCCGCAACATACATCTATAGGTCTCCCCGCCAAATACATATATTTGGTATCCCCACCACATACATATATAGGTATCCCCGCCACACACATATATAGGTATCCCCACCACATACATATATAGGTATCCTCACCACACACATATATAGATATAGGTATCCCCACCACATACATATATAGGTATCCCCACCACATACATCTATATGTATCCACACCACATACATCTATAGGTATCACCACCACATACATCTTTATGTATCACCACCACATACATCTATATGTATCCCCACCACATACATATATAGGTATCACCACCACACACATATATAAGTCTCCCCACCACATACTTATATAGGTATCCCCGCCACACACATATATAGTTCTCCCCACCACACAAATATATATGTATCCCCGCCACACACATATATAGGTATTATCACCACACACATATATAGGTATCCCCGCCACCGATATATATAGGTATCCCCACCACATACATATATAGGTATCCCCACCACATACATATATAGGTATCACCACCACATACATCTATAGGTATCACCACCACTCACATATATAGGTCTCCACGCCACATACATATATAGGTCTCCCAGCCACACACATATATAGGTATCCCCGCCACAATCATATATAGGTATCCCCGCCACACATACATATATAGGTATCCCCACCACATACATATATAGGTATCACCACCACATACATCTATAGGTATCACCACCACTCACATATATAGGTCTCCACGCCACATACATATATAGGTCTCCCAGCCACACACATATATAGGTATCCCCGCCACAATCATATATAGGTATCCCCGCCACACACATATATAGGTATCCCCGCCAGATCGCCGCACATATATATAGGTATCCCCGCCACATACATATATAGGTATCCCCGCCACACACATATATAGGTCTCCCCACCACACAAATATATAGGTATCCCCGCCACACACATATATATGTATCCTCACCACACACATATATAGGTATCCCCACCACATACATATTTAGGTATCACCACCACATACATCTATAGGTATCACCACCACACACATAAATAGGTATTCCCACCACACACATATATAGGTATCACCACCACATCCATATATAGCTAACCCCACCACACACATATATAGGTATCCCCACCACATACATCTATAGGTATCCCCACCACATACATCTATAGGTATCACCACAACATACATATATATGTATCACCCCAACATACATCTATATGTATCCCCACCACATACATATATAGGTATCACCACCACACACATATATAAGTCTCCCCACCACACACATATATAGGTATCCCCGCCACATACATCTATAAGTCTCCCCACCACATACATATATAGGTCTCCCAGCCACACACATATATAGGTATCCCCGCCACAATCATATATAGGTATCCCCGCCACACATACATATATAGGTATCCCCACCACATACATATATAGGTATCACCACCACATACATCTATAGGTATCACCACCACTCACATATATAGGTCTCCACGCCACATACATATATAGGTCTCCCAGCCACACACATATATAGGTATCCCCGCCACAATCATTATAGGTATCCCCGCCACACACATATATAGGTATCCCCCGCCAGATCGCCGCACATATATATAGGTATCCCCGCCACATACATATATAGGTATCCCCGCCACACACATATATAGGTCTCCCCACCACACAAATATATAGGTATCCCCGCCACACACATATACTATGTATCCTCACCACACACATATATAGGTATCCCACCACATACATATTTAGGTATCACCACCACATACATCTATAGGTATCACCACCACACACATAAATAGGTATTCCCACCACACACATATATAGGTATCACCACCACATCCATATATAGCTAACCCCACCACACACATATATAGGTATCCCCACCACATACATCTATAGGTATCCCCACCACATACATCTATAGGTATCACCACAACATACATATATATGTATCACCCCAACATACATCTATATGTATCCCCACCACATACATATATAGGTATCACCACCACACACATATATAAGTCTCCCCACCACACACATATATAGGTATCCCCGCCACATACATCTATAAGTCTCCCCACCACATACATATATAGGTATCACCACCACATACATCTATATGTATAACCACCACATACACATATAGGTATCCCCGCCACATACATCTATAGGTATCCCCGCCACACACACATATAGGTATCCCCACCACATAGTTCTATAGGTATCCCCGCCACATACATCTATATGTCTCCCCGCCACATACATATATAGGTATCCCCACCACATAAATATATAGGTATTCCCACCACATACATCTATAGGTCTCCCCGGCACATACATATATAGGTATCCCCACCACAAACATATATAGGTATCCCCGCCACATACATATATAGGTCTCCCCGCCAAATACATATATAGGTATCCCCACCACATACATATATAGGTATCCCCACCACACACGTATATAGGTATCCCCATCACATACATATATGTGTATCCTCACCACACACATATATAGGTATCCCCACCACATACATATATAGGTATCCCCACCACATACATCTATAGGTATCACCACCACATACATCTATAGGTATCCCCACCACATACATATATAGTTCTCACCACCACACACATATATAAGTCTCCCCACCACACACATATATATGTATCCCCGCCACATACATCTATAGGTCTCCCCACCACATACATATATAGGTATCACCACCACATGCATCTATAGGTATCACCACCACATACATATATAGGTATCCCCGCCACATACATTTATAGGTAACCCCGCCACACACATCTATAGGTCTCCCCGCCACATACATATATAGGTATCCCCATCAAATACATATATAGGTATCCCCACCACATACATCTATAGGTCTCCCCGCCACATACATATATAGGTATCCCCACCACAAACATATATAGGTATCCACGCAACATACATCTATAGGTCTCCCCGCCAAATACATATATAGGTATCCCCACCACATACATATATAGGTATCCCCGCCACACACATATATAGGTATCCCCACCACATACATATATAGGTATCCTCACCACACACATATATAGATATAGGTATCCCCACCACATACATATATAGGTATCCCCACCACACACATATATAAGTATCCCCAACACATACATATATAGGTATCCCCGCCACACACATATATAGGTATCCCCACCACATACATATATAGGTATCCTCGCCACACACATATATAGGTATCACCACCACACACATATATAGGTATCCCCACCACATACATATATAGGTATCCCCACCACATACATATATAGGTATCCTCGCCACACAAATATATAGGAATCTCCACTCCATACATCTATAGGTCTCCCGGCACACACATATATAGGTATCCCCACCACATACATATATAGGTATCCTCGCCACACACATATATAGGTATCACCACCACAAACATATATAGGTATCCCCGCCACATACATCTATAGGTCTCCCCGCCAAATACATATATAGGTATCCCCACCACATACATATATAGGTATCCCCACCACACACATATATAGGTATCCCCACCACATACATATATAGGTATCCTCACCACACACATATATAGGTATCCCCACCACATACATATATAGGTATCCCCACCACATACATCTATAGGTATCACCACCACATACATCTATAGGTATCCCCACCACATACATATATAGGTATCCCCAACACATACATATATAGGTATCCCCACCACATACATCTATAGGTCTCCCCGCCACATACATATATAGGTATCCCCACCACAAACATATATAGGTATCTCCGCAACATACATCTATAGGTCACCCCGCCAAATACATATATAGTTATCCCCACCACATACATATATAGGTATCCCCACCACATACATATATAGGTATCCCCGCCACATACATCTATAGGTAACCCCGCCACACACACATATAGGTATCCCCGCCACATACATCTAAAGGTCTCCCCACCACATACATATATAGGTATCCCCATCACATACATATATAGGTATCCCCACCACATACATCTATAGGTCTCCCCGCCACATACATATATAGGTATCCCCACCACAAACATCTATAGGTATCCCCGCCACACACATATATAGGTATCTCCACCACACACATATATAGGTATCTCCACCACATACATATATAGGTATCCTCACCACACACATATATAGATATAGGTATCCCCACCACATACATATATAGGTATCCCCACCACACACATCTATAGGTATCCTCACCACATACATATATAGGTATCCCCGCAACATACATATATATGTCTCCCCGCCAAATACATATATAGGTATCCCCACCACATACATATATAGGTATCCCCGCCACACACATATATAGGTATCTCCACCACACACATATATAGGTATCTCCACCACATACATATATAGGTATCCTCACCACACACATATATAGATATAGGTATCCCCACCACATACATATATAGGTATCCCCACCACACACATCTATAGGTATCCTCACCACATACATATATAGGTATCCTCACCACACACATATATAGGTCTCCCCACCACCACACATATATAGGTCTCCCCTCCACATACATCTATAGGTATCCCCACCACATACATATATAGGTATCCCCGCCACACAAATATATAGGTATCCCCACCACACACATATATAGGTATACTCGCCGCACACATATATAGGTATCACAACCACACATATATATAGGTATCCCCACCACATACATATATAGGTATCCCCACCACATACATATATAGGTATCCCCACCACATACATATATAGGTATCCCCGCCACACTCATCTATAGGTATTCCGACCACATACATATATAGGTATCCCCACCACACACATATATAGGTATCCTCGCCACACACATATATAGGTATCACCAACACATATATAGGTATCCCCACCACATACATATATAGGTATCCCCACCACACACATATATAGGTATCCCCACCACATACATATATAGGTATCCTCACCACAAACATATATAGGTATCCCCAACACATACATATATAGGTATCCCCACCACATACATCTATAGGTATCACCACCACATACATCTATAGGTATCCCCACCACATACATATATAGGTATCACCACCACACACATATATAAGTCTCCCCACCACACACATATATAGGTATCCCCGCCACATACATCTATATGTCTCCCCACCACATACATATATAGTTATCACCACCACATGCATCTATAGGTATCACCACCACATACATATATAGGTATCCCCGCCACATACATCTATAGGGAACCCCGCCACACACATCTATAGGTCTCCCCGCCACATACATATATAGGTATCACCAACACATACATATATAGGTATCCCCACCACATACATATATAGGTATCACCACCACATGCTTCATAGGTATCACCACCACATACATATATAGGTATCCCCGCCACATACATCTATAGGTAACCCCGCCACACACACATATAGGTATCACCGCCACACACACATATAGGTATCCCCGCCACATACATCTATAGGTCTCCCCACCACATACATATATAGGTATCACCATCACATACATATATAGGTATCCCCACCACATACATATATAGGTCTCCCCGCCACATACATATATAGGTATCCCCACCACAAACATCTATAGGTCTCCCCGCAACATACATCTATAGGTCTCGCCGCCAAATACATATATAGGTATCCCCACCACATACATATATAGGTATCCCCGCCACACACATATATAGGTATCCCCACCACATACATATATAGGTATCCTCACCACACACATATATAGATATAGGTATCCCCACCACATACATATATAGGTATCCCCACCACACACATCTATAGGTATCCGCACCACATACATATATAGGTATCCTCACCACACACATATATAGGTATCCCCACCACCACACATATATAGGTTTCCCCTCCACATACATCTATAGGTATCCCGACCACACACATATATAGGTATCCCCGCCACACAAATATATAGGTATCCCCACCACACACATATATAGGTATACTCGCCGCACACATATATAGGTATCACCACCACACATATATATAGGTATCCCCACCACATACATATATAGGTATCCCCACCACATACATATATAGGTATCCCCACACATACATATATAGGTATCCCCGCCACACTCATCTATAGGTATCCCCACCACATACATATATAGGTATCCCCACCACACACATATATAGGTATCCTCGCCACACACATATATAGGTATCACCACCACATATATAGGTATCCCCACCACATACATATATAGGTATCCCCACCACACACATATATAGGTATCCCCACCACATACATATATAGGTATCCTCACCACAAACATATATAGGTATCCCCAACACATACATATATAGGTATCCCCACCACATACATCTATAGGTATCACCACCACATACATCTATAGGTATCCCCACCACATACATATATAGGTATCACCACCACACACATATATAAGTCTCCCCACCACACACATATATAGGTATCCCCGCCACATACATCTATAGGTCTCCCCACCACATACATATATAGGTATCACCACCACATGCATCTATAGGTATCACCACCACATACATATATAGGTATCCCCGCCACATACATCTATAGGGAACCCCGCCACACACATCTATAGGTCTCCCCGCCACATACATATATAGGTATCCCCAACACATACATATATAGGTATCCCCACCACATACATCTATAGGTCTCCCCGCCACATACATATATAGGTATCCCCACCACAAACATATATAGGTATCTCCGCAACATACATCTATAGGTCACCCCGCCAAATACATATATAGTTATCCCCACCACATACATATATAGGTATCCCCACCACATACATATATAGGTATCACCACCACATACATATATAGGTATCCCCACCACATACATATATAGGTATCCCCACCACACACATATATAGGTATCACCACCACATACATATATAGGTATCCCCACCACACACATATATAGGTATCCCCACCACATACATCTATATGTATCCCCACCACATACATATATAGGTATCACCACCACATACATCTTTATGTATCACCACCACATACATCTATATGTATCCCCACCACATACATATATAGGTATCACCACCGCACACATATATAAGTCTCCCCACCACACACATATATAGGTATCCCCGCCACATACTTATATTGGTATCCCCGCCACACACATATATAGGTCTCCCCACCACACAAATATATAAGTATCCCCGCCACACACATATATAGGTATCCTCACCACACACATATATAGGTATCCCCGCCACAGACATCTATAGGTATCCCCACCACATACATATATATGTATCCCCACCACATACATATATAGGTATCACCACCACATACATCTATATGTATCACCACCACACACATATTTAGGTCTCCCCGCCACATACATATATAGGTCTCCCAGCCACACACATATATAGGTATCCCCGCCACAATCATATATAGGTATCCCCGCCACACACATATATAGGTCACCCCGCCACATACATATATAGGTCTCCCCGCCGCACACATATATAGGTATCCCCGCCACATACATATATAGGTCTCCCCGCCACACACATATATAGGTCTTCCCACCACACAAATATATAGGTATCCCCGCCACACACATATATAGGTATCCTCACCACACACATATATAGGTATCCCCGCCACACACATCTATAGGTATCCCCACCACATACATATTTAGGTATCCCTACCACATACATATATAGGTATCACCACCACATACATCTATAGGTATCACCACCACACACATAAATAGGTATAACCACCACACACATATATAGGTATCACCACCACATACATATATAGGTAACCCCACCACACACATATATAGGTATCCCCACCACATACATCTATATGTATCCCCACCGCATACATCTATAAGTATCACCACAACATACATCTATAGGTATCACCCCCACATACATCTATATGTATCCCCACCACATACATATATAGGTATCACCACCACACACATATATATGTATCCCCGCAACATACATCTATAAGTCTCCCCACCACATACATATATAGGTATCACCAGCACATACATCTATAGGTATCACCATCACATACACATATAGGTATCCCCGCCACATACATCTATAGGTATCCCCGCCACACACATATATAGGTATCCCCACCACATACATATATAGGTATCCTCACCACATACATCTATAGGTCTCCCCGCCACATACATATATAGGTATCCCCACCACAAACATATATAGGTATCCCCGCAACATACATCTATAGGTCTCTCCGCCAAATACATATATTGGTATCCCCACCACATACATATATAGGTCTCCCCACCACATATATATATAGGTATCACCACCACATACATCTATACGTATCACCACCACATACATATATAGGTATCACCACCACACACATATATATGTCTCCCCACCACCCACATATATAGGTATCCCCGCAACATACATCTATAAGTCTCCCCACCACATACATATATAGGTATCACCACCACATACATCTATATGTATCACCATCACATACACATATAGGTATCCCCGCCACATACATCTATAGGTATCCCCGCCACACACATATATAGGTATCCCCACCACATACATATATAGGTATCCCCACCACATACATCTATAGGTCTCCCCGCCACATACATATATAGGTATCCCCACCACAAACATATATAGGTATCCCCGCAACATACATCTATAGGTCTCCCCGCCAAATACATATATAGGTATCCCCACCACATACATATATAGGTATCCCCACCACATACATATATAGGTATCACCACCACATACATCTATATGTATCCCCACCACATACATATATAGGTATCACCACCACACACATATATATGTCTCCCCACCACACACCTATATATCTATCCCCGCCACATACTTATACAGGTATCCCCGCCACACACATATATAGGTCTCCCCACCACACAAATATATAGGTATCCCCGCCACACACATATATAGGTATCCTCCCCACACACATATATAGGTATCCCCGCCACAGACATCTATAGGTATCCCCACCACACACATATATAGGTATCCCCACCACCACACATATATAGGTTTCCCCTCCACATACATCTATAGGTATCCCGACCACACACATATATAGGTATCCCCGCCACACAAATATATAGGTATCCCCACCACACACATATATAGGTATACTCGCCGCACACATATATAGGTATCACCACCACACATATATATAGGTATCCCCACCACATACATATATAGGTATCCCCACCACATACATATATAGGTATCCCCACACATACATATATAGGTATCCCCGCCACACTCATCTATAGGTATCCCCACCACATACATATATAGGTATCCCCACCACACACATATATAGGTATCCTCGCCACACACATATATAGGTATCACCACCACATATATAGGTATCCCCACCACATACATATATAGGTATCCCCACCACACACATATATAGGTATCCCCACCACATACATATATAGGTATCCTCACCACAAACATATATAGGTATCCCCAACACATACATATATAGGTATCCCCACCACATACATCTATAGGTATCACCACCACATACATCTATAGGTATCCCCACCACATACATATATAGGTATCACCACCACACACATATATAAGTCTCCCCACCACACACATATATAGGTATCCCCGCCACATACATCTATAGGTCTCCCCACCACATACATATATAGGTATCACCACCACATGCATCTATAGGTATCACCACCACATACATATATAGGTATCCCCGCCACATACATCTATAGGGAACCCCGCCACACACATCTATAGGTCTCCCCGCCACATACATATATAGGTATCCCCAACACATACATATATAGGTATCCCCACCACATACATCTATAGGTCTCCCCGCCACATACATATATAGGTATCCCCACCACAAACATATATAGGTATCTCCGCAACATACATCTATAGGTCACCCCGCCAAATACATATATAGTTATCCCCACCACATACATATATAGGTATCCCCACCACATACATATATAGGTATCACCACCACATACATATATAGGTATCCCCACCACATACATATATAGGTATCCCCACCACACACATATATAGGTATCACCACCACATACATATATAGGTATCCCCACCACACACATATATAGGTATCCCCACCACATACATCTATATGTATCCCCACCACATACATATATAGGTATCACCACCACATACATCTTTATGTATCACCACCACATACATCTATATGTATCCCCACCACATACATATATAGGTATCACCACCACACACATATATAAGTCTCCCCACCACACACATATATAGGTATCCCCGCCACATACTTATATTGGTATCCCCGCCACACACATATATAGGTCTCCCCACCACACAAATATATAAGTATCCCCGCCACACACATATATAGGTATCCTCACCACACACATATATAGGTATCCCCGCCACAGACATCTATAGGTATCCCCACCACATACATATATATGTATCCCCACCACATACATATATAGGTATCACCACCACATACATCTATATGTATCACCACCACACACATATTTAGGTCTCCCCGCCACATACATATATAGGTCTCCCAGCCACACACATATATAGGTATCCCCGCCACAATCATATATAGGTATCCCCGCCACACACATATATAGGTCACCCCGCCACATACATATATAGGTCTCCCCGCCGCACACATATATAGGTATCCCCGCCACATACATATATAGGTCTCCCCGCCACAGACATCTATAGGTATCCCCACCACATACATATATATGTATCCCCACCACATACATATATAGGTATCACCACCACATACATCTATATGTATCACCACCACACACATATTTAGGTCTCCCCGCCACATACATATATAGGTCTCCCAGCCACACACATATATAGGTATCACCACCACATACATCTATAGGTATCACCACCACACACATAAATAGGTATAACCACCACACACATATATAGGTATCACCACCACATACATATATAGGTAACCCCACCACACACATATATAGGTATCCCCACCACATACATCTATATGTATCCCCACCACATACATCTATAAGTATCACCACAACATACATCTATAGGTATCACCCCCACATACATCTATATGTATCCCCACCACATACATATATAGGTATCACCACCACTCACATATATATGTATCCCCGCAACATACATCTATAAGTGTCCCCACCACATACATATATAGGTATCACCAGCACATACATCTATAGGTATCACCATCACATACACATATAGGTATCCCCGCCACATACATCTATAGGTATCCCCGCCACACACATATATAGGTATCCCCACCACATACATATATAGGTATCCCCACCACATACATCTATAGGTCTCCCCGCCACATACATATATAGGTATCCCCACCACAAACATATATAGGTATCCCCGCAACATACATCTATAGGTCTCCCCGCCAAATACATATATTGGTATCCCCACCACATACATATATAGGTCTCCCCACCACATACATATATAGGTATCACCACCACATACATCTATACGTATCACCACCACATACATATATAGGTATCACCACCACACACATATATATGTCTCCCCACCACACACATATATAGGTATCCCCGCAACATACATCTATAAGTCTCCCCACCACATACATATATAGGTATCACCACCACATACATCTATATGTATCACCATCACATACACATATAGGTATCCCCGCCACATACATCTATAGGTATCCCCGCCACACACATATATAGGTATCCCCACCACATACATATATAGGTATCCCCACCACATACATCTATAGGTCTCCCCGCCACATACATATATAGGTATCCCCACCACAAACATATATAGGTATCCCCGCAACATACATCTATAGGTCTCCCCGCCAAATACATATATAGGTATCCCCACCACATACATATATAGGTATCCCCACCACATACATATATAGGTATCACCACCACATACATCTATATGTATCCCCACCACATACATATATAGGTATCACCACCACACACATATATATGTCTCCCCACCACACACATATATATCTATCCCCGCCACATACTTATACAGGTATCCCCGACACACACATATATAGGTCTCCCCACCACACAAATATATAGGTATCCCCGCCACACACATATATAGGTATCCTCCCCACACACATATATAGGTATCCCCGCCACAGACATCTATAGGTATCCCCACCACATACATATATAGGTATCCCCACCACATACATATATAGGTATCACCACCGCATACATCTATAGGTATCACCACCACACACATATATAGGTCTCTCCGCCACATACATATATAGGTCTCCCAGCCACACACATATATAGGTATCCCCGCCAAAATCATATATAGGTCTCCCCGCCACATACATATATAGGTCTCCCCGCCGCACACATATATAGGTATCGCCGCCACATACATATATAGGTATCCCCACCACACAAATGTATAGGTATCCCCGCCACACACATATATAGGTATCCTCACCACACACATATATAGGTATCCCGGCCACAGACATCTATAGGTATCCCCACCACATACATATTTAGGTGTCCCTACCACATACATATATAGGTATCACCACCACATACATCTATAGGTATCACCCCCACATACATCTATATGTATCCCCACCACATACATATATAGGTATCACCACCACACACACATATAAGTCTCCCCACCACACACATAAATAGGTATCACCACCACACACATATATAGGTATCGCCACCACACACATAAATAGGTATCACCACCACACACATATATAGGTATCCCCACCACATACATATATAGGTATCACCACAACATACATCTATAGGTATCACCCCCACATACATCTATATGTATCCCCACCACATACATATATAGGTATCACCACCACACACACATATAAGTCTCCCCACCACACACATATAGGTATCCCCGCCACATACATCTATAAGTCTCCCCACCACATACATATATAGGTATCACCACCACACACAAATATAAGTCTCCCCACCACACACATATATAGGTATCCCCGCCACATACATCTATAAGTCTCCCCACCACACACATATATAAGTCTCCCCGCCACATACATCTATAAGTCTCCCCACCACATACATATATAGGTATCACCACCACATACATCTATAGGTATCACCACCACATACACATATAGGTATCCCCGCCACATACATCTATAGGTATCCCCGCCACATACATATATAGGTATCCCCACCACATACATATATAGGTAACCCCACCACATACATCTATAGGTCTCCCCGCCACATACATATATATGTATCCCCACCACAAGCATATATAGGTATCCCCGCAACATACATCTATAGGTCTCCCATCCAAATACATATATAGGTATCCCCACCACATACATATATAGGTATCCCCACCACATACATATATAGGTATAACCACCACATACATCTATAGGTATCACCACCACACACATAAATAGGTATCCCCACCACACACATATATAGGTATCACCACCACATACAAATATAGGTATCCCCACCACACACATATATATGTATCCCCACCACATACATCTATAGGTATCCCCACCACATACATCTATAGGTATCACCACCACATACTTCTATAGGTATCACCACCACATACATCTATATGTATCCCCACCACATACATATATAGGTATCACCACCACACACATATATAAGTCTCCCCACCACACACATATATAGGTATCCCCGCCACATACTTATATAGGTATCCCTGCCACACACATATATAGGTCTCCCCATCACACAAATATATAGGTATCCCCGCCACACACATATATAGGTATCCTCACCACACACATATATAGGTATCCCCGCCACAGACATCTATAGGTACCCCACCACATACATATTTAGGTATCCCTACCACATACATATATAGGTATCACCACCACATACATCTATAGGTATCACCACCACATACATATATAGGTATCACCACCACATACATATTTAGGTATCACCACCACATACATATACAGGTATCACCACCACACACATAAATAGGTATCACCACCACACACATATATAGGTATCCCCACCACATACATCTATAGGTATCACCACAACATACATCTATAGGTATCACCACCACATACATCTATATGTATCCCCACCACATACATATATAGGTATCACCATCACACACATATATAAGTCTCCCCACCACACACATATATAGGTATCCCCGCCACATACATCTATAATTCTCCCCACCACATACATATATAGGTATCACCACCACACACATATATAAGTCTCCCCACCACACACATATATAGGTATCACCACCACACACATATATAAGTCTCCCCACCACATACATATATAGGTATCCCCGCCACATACATCTATAAGTCTCCCCACCACACACATATATAAGTCTCCCCGCCACATACATCTATAAGTCTCCCCACCACATACATATATAGGTATAGCCACCACATACATCTATAGGTATCACCACCACATACACATATAGGTATCCCCGCCACATACATCTATAGGTATCCCCGCCACACACATATATAGGTATCCCCACCACATACATATATAGGTATCCCCACCACATACATCTATAGGTCTCCCCGCCACATACATATATAGGTATCCCCACCACAAACATATATAGGTATCCCCTCCACATACATCTATAGGTATCCCCACCACATACATATATAGGTATCCCCGCCACACAAATATATAGGTATCCCACCACACACATATATAGGTATACTCGCCGCACACATATATAGGTATCACAACCACACATATATATAGGTATCCCCACCACATACATATATAGGTATCCCCACCACATACATATATAGGTATCCCCGCCACACTCATCTATAGGTATCCCCACCACATACATATATAGGTATCCCCACCACACACATATATAGGTATCCTCGCCACACACATATATAGGTATCCCCACCACATACATATATAGGTATCCCCACCACACACATATATAGGTATCCCCACCACATACATATATAGGTATCCTCACCACAAACATATATAGGTATCCCCAACACATACATATATAGGTATCCCCACCACATACATCTATAGGTATCACCACCACATACATCTATAGGTATCCCCACCACATACATATATAGGTATCACCACCACACACATATATAAGTCTCCCCACCACACACATATATAGGTATCCCCGCCACATACATCTATAGGTCTCCCCACCACATACATATATAGTAATCACCACCACATGCATCTATAGGTATCACCACCACATACATATATAGGTATCCCCGCCACATACATCTATAGGGAACCCCGCCACACACATCTATAGGTCTCCCCGCCACATACATATATAGGTATCCCCAACACATACATATATAGGTAATCCCACCACATACATATATAGGTATCACCACCACATGCTTCATAGGTATCACCACCACATACATATATAGGTATCCCCGCCACATACATCTATAGGTAACCCCGCCACACACACATATAGGTATCCCCGCCACACACACATATAGGTATCCCCGCCACATACATCTATAGGTCTCCCCACCACATACATATATAGGTATCCCAATCACATACATATATAGGTATCCCCACCACATACATCTATAGGTCTCCCCGCCACATACATATATAGGTATCCCCACCACAAACAGCAATAGGTCTCCCCGCAACATACATCTATAGGTCTCGCCGCCAAATACATATATAGGTATCCCCACCACATACATATATAGGTATCCCCGCCACACACATATATAGGTATCCCCACCACATACATATATAGGTATCCTCACCACACACATATATAGATATAGGTATCCCCACCACATACATATATAGGTATCCCCACCACACACATCTATAGGTATCCTCACCAAATACATATATAGGTATCCTCACCACCACACATATATAGGTCTCCCCACCACCACACATATATAGGTCTCCCCTCCACATACATCTATAGGTATCCCCACCACATACATATATAGGTATCCCCGCCACACAAATATATAGGTATCCCCACCACACACATATATAGGTATACTCGCCGCACACATATATAGGTATCACCACCACACATATATATAGGTATCCCCACCACATACATATATAGGTATCCCCACTACATACATATATAGGTATCCCCACACATACATATATAAGTATCCCCGCCACACTCATCTATAGGTATCCCCACCACATACATATATAGGTATCCCCACCACACACATATATAGGTATCCTCGCCACACACATATATAGGTATCAGCACCACATATATAGGTATCCCCACCACATACATATATAGGTATCCCCACCACACACATATATAGGTATCCACACCACATACATATATAGGTATCCTCACCACAAACATATATAGGTATCCCCAACACATACATATATAGGTATCCCCACCACACACATCTATAGGTATCACCACCACATACATCTATAGGTATCCCCACCACATGCATATATAGGTATCACCACCACACATATATAAGTCTCCCCACCACACACATATATAGGTATCCCCGCCACATACATCTATAGGTCTCCCCACCACATACATATATAGGTATCACCACCACATGCATCTATAGGTATCACCACCACATACATATATAGGTATCCCCGCCACATACATCTATAGGGAACCCCGCCACACACATCTATAGGTCTCCCCGCCACATACATATATAGGTATCCCCAACACATACATATATAGGTATCCCCACCACATACATCTATAGGTCTCCCCGCCACATACATATATAGGTATCCCCACCACAAACATATATAGGTATCTCCGCAACATACATCTATAGGTCACCCCGCCAAATACATATATAGTTATCCCCACCACATACATATATAGGTATCCCCACCACATACATATATAGGTATCACCACCACATACATATATAGGTATCCCCACCACATACATATATAGGTATCCCGACAACACACATATATAGGTATCACCACCACATACATATATAGGTATCCCCACCACACACATATATAGGTATCCCCACCACATACATCTATATGTATCCCCACCACATACATCTATAGGTATCACCACCACATACATCTTTATGTATCACCACCACATACATCTATATGTATCCCCACCACATACATATATAGGTATCACCACCACACACATATATAAGTCTCCCCACCACACACATATATAGGTCTCGCCGCCACATACTTATATTGGTATCCCCGCCACACACATATATAGGTCTCCCCACCACACAAATATATAGGTATCCCCGCCACACACATATATAGGTATCCTCACCACATACCTATATAGGTATCCTCGCCACACAAATATATAGGAATCCCTACCACATACATATATAGGTATCACCACCACATACATCTATAGGTATCACCACCACACACATAAATAGGTATCACCACCACACACATATATAGGTATCACCACCACATACATATATAGGTAACCCCACCACACACATATATAGGTATCCCCACCACATACATCTATATGTATCCCCACCACATACATATATAAGTATCACCACAACATACATCTATAGGTATCACCCCCACAAACATCTATATGTATCCCCACCACATACATATATAGGTATCACCACCACACACATATATATGTCTCCCCACCACACACATATATATGTATCCCCGCAACATACATCTATAAGTCTCCCCACCACATACATATATAGGTATCACCAGCACATACATCTATAGGTATCACCATCACATACACATATAGGTATCCCCGCCACATACATCTATAGGTATCCCCGCCACACACATATATAGGTATCCCCACCACATACATATATAGGTATCCCCACCACATTCATCTATAGGTCTCCCCGCCACATACATATATAGGTATCCCCACCACAAACATATATAGGTATCCCCGCAACATACATCTATAGGTCTCCCCGCCAAATACATATATTGGTATCCCCACCATATACATATATAGGTATCCCCACCACATACATATATAGGTATCACCACCACATACAACTATACGTATCCCCACCACATACATATATAGGTATCACCACCACATACATATATATGTCTCCCCACCACACACATATATAGGTATGCCCGCAACATACATCTATAAGTCTCCCCACCACATACATATATAGGTATCACCACCACATACATCTATAGGTATCACCATCACATACACATATAGGTATCCCCGCCACATACATCTATAGGTATCTTCGCCACACACATATATAGGTATCCCCACCACATACATATATAGGTATCCCCACCACATACATCTATAGGTCTCCCCGCCACATACATATATAGGTATCCCCACCACAAACATATATAGGTATCCCCGCAACATACATCTATATGTCTCCCCGCCAAATACATATATAGGTATCCCCACCACATACATATATAGGTATCCCCACCACATACATATATAGGTATCACCACCACATACATCTATATGTATCCCCACCACATACATATATAGGTATCACCACCACACACATATATATGTCTCCCCACCACACACATATATATCTATCCCCGCCACATACTTATATAGGTATCCCCGCCACACACATATATAGGTCTCCCCACCACACAAATATATAGGTATCCCCGCCACACACATATATAGGTATCCTCACCACACACATATATAGGTATCCCCGCCACAGACATCTATAGGAATCCCCACCACATACATATATAGGTATCCCCACCACATACATATATAGGTATCACCACCGCATACATCTATAGGTATCACCACCACACACATATATAGGTCTCTCCGCCACATACAGTATAAGGCCCGTGGTTTTTTACATGTCCACGGAAGACCACGCGCGATTTTTCCGTGGTTTTTCCGTGTTCAAAATCTGAACTCGCTAAGAACACGGTCTGGGTAAACGTGTTCAATCGTGTTCCGATTATGAACACGCTCTGATCACGTTTGAACACGCTCTGATCACGTTTGAACACGGAACGTCCACGCTATGATCACGGTACGACGAACGGGTGACCACGGCCAAATGATCACGTTTGAACACGGAACATCCACGCTATGACCACTGGTGACCACGGCCATAACACAGGTGACCGCGACATGAACACGGAGGAACATGGCTGAACACGGAGCCATCGCTAGCGGCCATCGCTTGGCACGCCGCGGTGGCGGAGCTCGCGGTGTGAGTTACGTAATTAGTTAGCACCTCCCTAGTCCAAAATATATTCTCGAAATTTCTGCTCAAATTAGCAAATGAGCAGCACCATTTTATTTAACGGAAATTTCATCGAAATTCAACCCGTCGATTGTGAAAATTGGCCCAGAAAGAGTAAAGATACCAATATAGCGCGATTACTCAGAAAAATAAATTATATATGGGAGTCGGAATTGTACCGATACACATGCATTATTTCAAGCAGGGTGCTAACTTAATACTAAATAACTCGAAAATTTTGACAGGAACATATGACTATATATATTTATTGAATTTTATAGATTTACATCTTCTGATCGAAAATATCTTGACGGGACCTTTGATAAATGTTCAATTTAGTTTCAATTAAGAATGGTTCTGGTATCAATGTCCGTTTAGTTTTAAACAAACCTTGATCACGTTTGAATACGGAACATCCACGCTATGACCACGGGTGACCACGGCCATAACACAGGTGACCGCGACATGAACACGGATGAACACGGGGGAACACGGAGGAACATGGCTGAACACGGAGGCATCGCTGGCGGCCGGGGCTTGGCACGCCGCGGTGGCGGAGCTCGCGGTGTGCGTTACGTAATTAATTATCACCTCCCTATAGTCCAAAATATATTCTCGAATCTGAACACGCTCTGATCGCGTTTGAACACGCTCTGATCACGTTTGAAACATCGGGAAATATCAATGATAAACCTATCTAGATTTAAATTCAGGCATTCTATAGTCACAAAAATAAAACGAACAACAACCTCTTTATTTGTACTGTCCGTCTACAGTATCAAGATACTTAATCCCGTTATGTAATCGATGGCAATGAACAAACCATGCATTATCGAGACAGACATCTAACTACTCGTTATGTAATTATGACAATTACCAGCCTATTGTTTGGCGGTCTCTTTGTAGATTGGGTCACTTTTTGCTTGGATGAATTATAATCAGTACAACGACGATGTGACTTTTTCTGCTATAATAATAACACGAAAACAAAACCCCGACCAAAAAGAGTCCATAACAACTTATGGATACAATATTTTCACTTTGTTTTTCAGTCTTGCATATTTAAGAAAATTCATTGGCACGGGTTTTCGCAAAATAATATTTTAAAATATATAAAAAGATAAATTCACCAATATTTTTTGTCATAAATATTGCATTTAACGTATCATAATAATTGCATATTATGGTACTATGACAAACGTGACACTTGTCCGAAAATATGACGTAAAACTCAGAATATTCAGAACTAAACTATACATCGGTGTACCCGGGGGTTTCAAACCGCACTTAAGATTTGCTCTGTTTTTCAGTAGAATTGAAGTGCAAATGACGCCGGTTCGAATGCATTTGTCATGGTGATATACCCCACGACATATACATGTCGACAGAACTCGCAATCGACACATGTAAGGAGCGTATTTCTTGTCCGCAACTAAGGTGGTTTTCGAACCATATACTCGCGATTCTGTTGCAAACTATATTGGGCTGAATATCTCCAAATTCACGTCCTTAGCCATATATAAACGGTAATCGTGTTATCCCACCCTGTATATACGAGCGAAGGTAACCATGCTCCTTGTACATCCATCTTTTCGATTTTATGTTTAATTTTAAATTAAATTTGAATAAATTTAAAATAAAAAAAACGAGTTATCATTTAAATATTTGTTCAATAATATCACCTGGTCATAACAGTGTCGACACTCCATACGTGAGCACACTAAATTCGATCAGATTGATGAATTCTTAGTGTAAAACACAGAACACTGATTCAGGCCGAAAGTCTGTCGATGAATCCGGAGGTTTTAAATCGCACCTATAGGATGATTTGCTGAGTTTTTTCAGTTGACGTGAAGCCCAATGACGCCATTTCGAATGCCGTTGTCGCAGTGATGTACCCCAGGACCTATACATGTCGACAGAACACGCCAGCGGCTAATGTAGGAGCGCTGTTCTCGTTAAAATGATGGCGTAAAACGTAGAATGTTTTTACTGACAAAAAGTCTGAATGTTTAAACCAACGCGGCACCTATAGGAATTGTTCCGTTTCTCCGTGTCGGTGGAATATGAATAGCCCAAAGACATCATATACATATATATTATGCCTGTCCTCCGGTTCGTTGTACGGACCGCACATAATCACCTAATAAAGGTATGTTACCTACAATATAAATAGTTTCCGCCACAATCAAGGCTTATCATCCTTTATGTATGTTTCTAAAATGAGAATAATCGGATTTATTTAATTAATTTACATTTTTTTAATTCTTACTACAACCGTGTTAAAAGAAATTCAGAAACATGTTTAATGTGGCGATGTATGCTTACATTTGGTAAATAGGTTCAAATAGCACGTTAATACATCCTTGTGATAAACTAATTAGTGATGTAACACACATTATATCAGCCGATAATTACCCGGGGGTATCAAACCGCACTGCCGTGTACAATTAGCTGGTTTGGACTGGGCCTGCTTTGCAGAGGCGCCGACCGCGTCACGAGTGTAGCATAATAATGTGTGCATATATATGAAATTACTTTGATATTGATAATTCTTGAACATTATATTAATTGTTGAAAATGATCATTTTAAATTAAATTTGGAAAAACTAAATTTTATTTATAAATTTTGATCCGAGTTTTTAATTTTTTGTTTAAAATTAAAATTTAAAACGTTAGTTACGTTTTGAACATTAAATGCGAAAGTTTAAAGTTATGTGAAACACTCCGGTAGGGTGATAAAATAGAAATGGATAATAATCTTGCTGAAAGTAGTTATTTTTACAAATATTATATCCAAATTGACAAAACACACCGTAATTCTTATATATTCATTAAATACAGTGACCCCCCCCCCCGATGGCGAAATCGGTTGTGTTCGTTTACCGCCGATAGTTGCGTCCCGAATCGGGAAGTAAATATTTAAATTGAGCGTAGTTCAGACGATGTTTTCTAAGAAGTGGTACGGTCGATTTGTTTGAGATTTTCGGCAATGTTAGTAGAATTCTGCATTTCCTCAGTTGGCATAGCGCCTGCATACTAACTAATCAGTTTCAAGCGCCCGAACAAGTGCATAATATGTCTTTAACTTATGAATTTGTGTAATGCTATATCCAATTTTTCAGCCATTTGTTAGAACACGATATCGCCGCACAAACTACCGAAACCATTTGCGTATATGTAATATGAACAAACACAAGAAAATAGCAATGCCAACTAAAATAAAATACGACAACAAAACATGACACGGATATAAAGGCCATAGACACAGATAAACAAATATGCATATATATATATAATTCAATATATGAAATTGTTTTTTATTATAAAAGATTTTATCTGACAATTCTTTGTTCATTGACGAAATCAATCCGGCCAAATATACCCTAACAAAGCCTACCGCAAGTAATACTGCGGCAGCTCTTTGATGTCGCGGATTATTCACACCTCCCGCACTGTCCCTGAAAAGAGTAGGTGCCGCTCTGCATTGGGATGCAGACCACGGGGTAAACACTGCTGACCACGCTATTAGCATGCATGACCACGGCATTAACACGACTTCAACACGGATGACCACGGAGTGCACTCAGAGTGCATAATATGTCTTTAACTTATGAATTTTTGTAATGTTATATCCAATTTTTCAGCCAATTTTTGGAACACGATATCGACGCACAAACAAAATGCGACAACAAAACATGACACGGATATAAAGGCCATAGACACAGATAAACAAATATGCATATATATACAATTCAATATATGAAATTGTTTTTTATTATAAAAGATTTTATCTGACAATTCTTTATTCATTGACGAAATCAATCCGGGCCAAATATACCTAACAAAGCCAACCGCAAGTAATACTGCGGCAACTCTTTGATGTCGCGGTTTATTCACACCTCTCGCACTGTCCCTGAAAAGAGTAGGTGTCGCTCTGCATTGGGATGCAGACCACGGGGTAAACACTGCTGACCACGCTATTAGCATGGATGACCACGGCATGAACACGACTTCAACACGGATGACCACGGAGTGCACTCAGAGTGCATAATATGTCTTTAACTTATGAATTTGTGTAATGTTATATCCAACTTTTCAGCCATTTGTTGCGACACGATATCGACGCACAAACTACCGAAACCGTTTGCATACATGTAATATGAACAAACACACGAAAATATTAATGCCAACTAAAATAAAACGCGACAACAAAACATGACACGGATATAAAGGCCATTGACACGGATTAACAAACATGCATATATATAATTAAATATATGAAATTGTTTTTTATTATAAAATATTTTATCTGACAATTCTTTATTCATTGACGAAATCATGAATTCAATTTCGAAACATTACCGATGCCATACTGTTTGTGATTTTTCACAACGGCTTCCCCAACAGCGGGGTCGCTATAAAGGCGGGGTCGCTCTCTTTTGGAAAACAGAATATGACGATCGTGTATCAATCATAGATTTTAATGATGACAGAATTGTTGGTCTCCAATATAGACTATCTAAGCATAAATATATATATATATTTCAGGTATATTTACCATCATCTAATTATCCAATTGTTGCATATGAAGACTATATTATGAAAGTTAAAGATGTCATTAAAAGCTACTCACATTTGGGCACACTTGTTGTGATGGGCGACTTCAATGCTAGTCTCAGTAAACCAGGTAGACGACAAAAACTTCAAAAAAAATTTGTTGAAAAAGGCAGAATGTACATCACTGATAGAGAATAGTCTTTGTGATGATATTTGTTCAACATATGTTAATCATGATGGGAGTGATTGCTCAAATATTGACCATGTGATAATAAAATACCCTGACTTACCTTTCGTAGCTAACGTTCGCATAATTGATGATTCTGCACTCAATGTTTCGAATCACAGACCGGTGCAAGTTGAACTTAACTGTGACGCGGGCACCATACCTGATTCCAATGGGTCGAGTGCGGATATCTCAAAATTGAAGTGGCGTTTGCTCGCCCAAGATGAAAATTTAGTTAAACAGTACCAACATATATTAGCTTCCTTATTGCCACACAGTGAAACGCGTGTACACGATACAATCAATTTGGACTTGTATTACAATTCATTGGTAGCTTCTATGAAACAAGCAGCGCAACAACCGATTCCAACATGTAAATTCAAAAGTCACAAAAAACCATTTTGGAATGAAAATCTGAAAGAACTTCACAAAAAAATGTCCATTCTTAGAAATGATTGGATTAAAGAGGGTAGACCGCGTGGTCACGAACACAGCTCTTTCCAGCTGTATAAAGACTCAAAGAGACACTTTCGGAGCTTATATCGGTCCATCTCATCCGACTTTATGAGAGAACAACTGAACGAAATTGATCGCTGCGCTGAGATAGATAATGATCACTTCTTCAGTTTACTAAACGCAAAAAGAGCAAATAACGGCACTCTGGGTGCCTCATATTTCGAACATGATGGCTCGATTATCCGAGATACAGATGACATATTAAGTGCCTGGTCTTCCTATTACAAAACATTATACTCACCATTGAATAACTCATTGTTCGATGACAATCACTACTCGGTCGTTACCGACACAGTTAAAAGATTGAAAGATGATATAATTTCAAAGAGTCTAGATGATCATCTTACTTACCCTGTCAGTATAAGTGAACTGTCTTCTCTTATTCCCACTTTGAACAAGAACAAGTCACAGGGTTATGACGGTTTAGTTTATGAACACATTATATATGGTGGTGAAACTATTTTGAAATGTATTGCTTTTTTATTTTCATGTATGTTAAAATTCACTCATGTTCCAGATGATGCAAAAAAAGGCATAATGATCTCACTTTTTAAGGGAGGAAACAAGTCAGCACATAGTTTCAACAATTATAGGGCTATCACCATATTGCCAGTAATGTATAAATTGTTTGAGAAACTTTTAAAATCCCGGTTGGAAACCAATGCCCCACATCTCACAAATATTCACCCACTTCAAAACGGGTTTCAGAAAAATTCAAATTGTCTAGCGACTTCTTTCCTCCTGAAAGAATGTATATCTTACACAGCTGAAAGAGGCAGCAAACTATTTGCTTGCTTCCTTGATGTACAAAAGGCCTTCGATACTGTCTGGATCGATGGCCTCTTGTACAAACTCCACCAGCGGGGCATAACTGGTTCCATGTGGCGCATACTGTGTTGTTTATTAACAAATATTCAATGCTGTGTGAGGTATAAATGTAAATATTCTGAGTACTTCTTACTGAAACAAGGAGCCAGACAGGGAAGTATTCTCTCACCTCTGATGTACATGCTCTACGTTGACACACTCATTTCTGACTTAGCCAACTCAAACTACGGTTTAATGGTTTATTCAGTTTGTTGCGCTGCACCTACACAGGCTGATGATATGGTCTTACTCTCATTGTCAAAACGTGGGCTACAGAACCTTCTTAATATATGTTCCCAGTACAGTAGGAAATGGCGATTTCTCTATAACCCAAGCAAAACTGTCACAATAGTGTTTAATGAACCAAAAGCTGAATTCGCGCGGTGCATTCAAAACAGGAAGATGTATCTTCTAGGTCAAGAAATTTCAGAAAAAACAGAAGCTACACACCTTGGTATCCTCTTTGACAAATACAATTTCAATCACTCCCTTGTGGAAGCAATAAGAGAAAAACAAAGAGACACATATTTTATGCTCTCAAATTCGGGCCTATATGCTGGTGGAACAACCCCTGTCAGTTGCTGTAAGATATACAAATCTATCATCCTTCCCAGATCTCTTTATGGGTCTGAACTCTTGTGGCAATTAGGCAAGAGTGATACAGACCGCCTGGAGAAAACACACCGATTTTGTTTAAAGAACTTTCAGGGATTGCCCACGCGAGCAAGAACTGTCATTGTAGAGGGCTCAGTCGGTATACCCTCCCTTGCCACACTTATTGACAAAAGAAAACTTTCTCTTATGGGATCCCTATGCAGAGGAGACCCCAAAAAATCTTCATCTGAGATATTTCTCTTACGAATGCATGAATCCTTAACTAACACAATACGCCCCTCAAAATCATTTTTGAATGAGCTAATCATAATCTTATTAAGATATGGTTTACTTGATTTCATTACGAACTTTGCTGATGTTAATACCTTCCCAACTAAAGATAGTTGGAAGAATCTTGTAAATGTAGCCATTGATACAAAGTATAGTGAAATTTGGAAAACAACAATTTCTGGTGATCCGTGGCTCTATATTTTCAGTCAAACTCAAAGTGAATTTTCGCTGTCATTTTTATGGCGCGTATGCCGTGCGCATCCTCAATTCAAAGACGACTTTCTTCAGGTGGGAAGAATAATATCACAAACAACATATGACCAAAAGGGAGTTTGTGATGCGTGTCTGCATCCGTATGCACACAAAGTACTGCACATATTGTTCGATTGCCCATCAGGTTGCGAAATTCGAAATGTTATATGGTACAAGATAATTGATCACTTTGGGATCAATTTCTACATTATGCTGGACAATCTGAACACACCAGATCTTGCGGCAATATTCTTAGGGCACATACCCGACATTGCTGACAACTTGATACCATTTCTTGATAAATACAAATTTGTCACATTTTTCGTTAGAAATACAGCAAAATTATGGGCAAATTATAGTAAACTAACGCAATAATTTTTGGCTAACAGAGGGACATCACGGTGCTGAAAACGATTAATCATTACGTACTGTTGACTGGACGCTCTGGTCGCCACCATGTTGTGGTAAATAGAGGGGGTGGACCGATGGTATGTAGCGAGTATTTAAAAAAAAAAAAAAAAAAAAAAAAATTGGAATGCTGATATCCCGCGAACAGAGTCGGGACAATTCCAAAATGATAACGCTCATCGCGTTACTTGAACGTCTTTCACTTTCTCTTACATCCTATAATTCATATACTCGCTGCAAGCTATTGGTCCATATATGGCCTCTATATTGACTTATTGATTTTTTGTTGTTGAATGAATGTGCGAGGGTACTGTTGTGTCGCCGTGTACTTGAGTATGTGCATATGTATGGATATGTGTAACGAGTATATGTGGGTATGGGTGACTGTGCGTATGCACGTATACATGTATACGTACGTGAGTCTGTGTGGCTGTATATCAGGACCCAGGAAAGTAGGTATGTAATAGGCTTGTATGTATGGATGTATGGATTGATGCACATGTAAGTATATATGTACGACAGGTGTACTTGTGCGTTCCGTTGCGTGTGTTCGTCAGTGTGTAAGGGGTTAATGTGGCTACGTGCATGAATTGATGCATACATGTTGCAAATATGTAAGTATGTAATACGTGCATGATGGCCCGAATGTGTGCACTTAGGTCTATGTAAATATGTTATTAACATGAAGGGTAGTCTTTGTTGTGGATAAAACTTGTCTTTCTGTCGTATTGTTTTTTGTTCTTGAGTTCTTTGTAAAAAAACAAATATGTATGTTTATCCACTCTTCGTTATCGGAGGATTAAAGATATATATATAAATATACCTAACAAAGCCAACCGCAAGTAATACTGCGGCAACTCTTTGATGTCGCGGTTTATTCACACCTCTCGCACTGTCCCTGAAAAGAGTAGGTGTCGCTCTGCATTGGGATGCAGACCACGGGGTAAACACTGCTGACCACGCTATTAGCATGGATGACCACGGCATGAACACGACTTCAACACGGATGACCACGGAGTGCACTCAGAGTGCATAATATGTCTTTAACTTATGAATTTGTGTAATGTTATATCCAACTTTTCAGCCATTTGTTGCGACACGATATCGACGCACAAACTACCGAAACCGTTTGCATACATGTAATATGAACAAACACACGAAAATATTAATGCCAACTAAAATAAAACGCGACAACAAAACATGACACGGATATAAAGGCCATTGACACGGATTAACAAACATGCATATATATAATTAAATATATGAAATTGTTTTTTATTATAAAATATTTTATCTGACAATTCTTTATTCATTGACGAAATCAATCCGGGCCAAATATACCCGATAAAAAGCCTACCGCAAGTAATTCTGCGGCAACTCTTTGATGTCGCGGATTATTCACACCTCCCGCACTGTCCCTGAAAATAGTAGATGCCGTAAACACGGCTGACCACGCTATTAACACGGCATGAACGGCTTCAACACGGATGACCACGGCGTGTACTCAGATGACCACGACATTGAACATGCCGTGTTCAGACCGTTTTTGAACACGCTGGCCATATTGCCGAAATTGATCACGCTAATAACACGACTTCAACACGGATGACCACGGCGTGAACTCGGATGACCACGGCATGTACACGCCGTGTTCAGACCGTTTTTGAACACGCTGGCCATTTTTCTGAAGTTGACCACGCTAAGACCACGCGCGATTTTTCCGTGTTTTTTCCGTGTTACAATGTTGGCCACGCGTGGTTTTGAAAAAACCACGGGCCTTGTACTGCAGTATAAGGCCCGTGGTTTTTTACATGTCCACGGAAGACCACGCGCGATTTTTCCGTGGTTTTTCCGTGTTCAAAATCTGAACTCGCTAAGAACACGGTCTGGGTAAACGTGTTCAATCGTGTTCCGATTATGAACACGCTCTGATCACGTTTGAACACGCTCTGATCACGTTTGAACACGGAACGTCCACGCTATGATCACGGTACGACGAACGGGTGACCACGGCCAAATGATCACGTTTGAACACGGAACATCCACGCTATGACCACTGGTGACCACGGCCATAACACAGGTGACCGCGACATGAACACGGAGGAACATGGCTGAACACGGAGCCATCGCTAGCGGCCATCGCTTGGCACGCCGCGGTGGCGGAGCTCGCGGTGTGAGTTACGTAATTAGTTAGCACCTCCCTAGTCCAAAATATATTCTCGAAATTTCTGCTCAAATTAGCAAATGAGCAGCACCATTTTATTTAACGGAAATTTCATCGAAATTCAACCCGTCGATTGTGAAAATTGGCCCAGAAAGAGTAAAGATACCAATATAGCGCGATTACTCAGAAAAATAAATAATATATGGGAGTCGGAATTGTACCGATACACATGCATTATTTCAAGCAGGGTGCTAACTTAATACTAAATAACTCGAAAATTTTGACAGGAACATATGACTATATATATTTATTGAATTTTATAGATTTACATCTTCTGATCGAAAATATCTTGACGGGACCTTTGATAAATGTTCAATTTAGTTTCAATTAAGAATGGTTCTGGTATCAATGTCCGTTTAGTTTTAAACAAACCTTGATCACGTTTGAATACGGAACATCCACGCTATGACCACGGGTGACCACGGCCATAACACAGGTGACCGCGACATGAACACGGATGAACACGGGGGAACACGGAGGAACATGGCTGAACACGGAGGCATCGCTGGCGGCCGGGGCTTGGCACGCCGTGGTGGCGGAGCTCGCGGTGTGCGTTACGTAATTAATTATCACCTCCCTATAGTCCAAAATATATTCTCGAATCTGAACACGCTCTGATCGCGTTTGAACACGCTCTGATCACGTTTGAAACATCGGGAAATATCAATGATAAACCTATCTAGATTTAAATTCAGGCATTCTATAGTCACAAAAATAAAACGAACAACAACCTCTTTATTTGTACTGTCCGTCTACAGTATCAAGATACTTAATCCCGTTATGTAATCGATGGCAATGAACAAACCATGCATTATCGAGACAGACATCTAACTACTCGTTATGTAATTATGACAATTACCAGCCTATTGTTTGGCGGTCTCTTTGTAGATTGGGTCACTTTTTGCTTGGATGAATTATAATCAGTACAACGACGATGTGACTTTTTCTGCTATAATAATAACACGAAAACAAAACCCCGACCAAAAAGAGTCCATAACAACTTATGGTTACAATATTTTCACTTTGTTTTTCAGTCTTGCATATTTAAGAAAATTCATTGGCACGGGTTTTCGCAAAATAATATTTTAAAATATATAAAAAGATAAATTCACCAATATTTTTTGGTCATAAATATTGCATTTAACGTATCATAATAATTGCATATTATGGTACTATGACAAACGTGACACTTGTCCGAAAATATGACGTAAAACTCAGAATATTCAGAACTAAACTATACATCGGTGTACCCGGGGGTTTCAAACCGCACTTAAGATTTGCTCTGTTTTTCAGTAGAATTGAAGTGCAAATGACGCCGGTTCGAATGCATTTGCCATGGTGATATACCCCACGACATATACATGTCGACAGAACTCGCAATCGACACATGTAAGGAGCGTATTTCTTGTCCGCAACTAAGGTGGTTTTCGAACCATATACTCGCGATTCTGTTGCAAACTATATTGGGCTGAATATCTCCAAATTCACGTCCTTAGCCATATATAAACGGTAATCGTGTTATCCCACCCTGTATATACGAGCGAAGGTAACCATGCTCCTTGTACATCCATCTTTTCGATTTTATGTTTAATTTTAAATTAAATTTGAATAAATTTAAAATAAAAAAAACGAGTTATCATTTAAATATTTGTTCAATAATATCACCTGGTCATAACAGTGTCGACACTCCATACGTGAGCACACTAAATTCGATCAGATTGATGAATTCTTAGTGTAAAACACAGAACACTGATTCAGGCCGAAAGTCTGTCGATGAATCCGGAGGTTTTAAATCGCACCTATAGGATGATTTGCTGAGTTTTTTCAGTTGACGTGAAGCCCAATGACGCCATTTCGAATGCCGTTGTCGCAGTGATGTACCCCAGGACCTATACATGTCGACAGAACACGCCAGCGGCTAATGTAGGAGCGCTGTTCTCGTTAAAATGATGGCGTAAAACGTAGAATGTTTTTACTGACAAAAAGTCTGAATGTTTAAACCAACGCGGCACCTATAGGAATTGTTCCGTTTCTCCGTGTCGGTGGAATATGAATAGCCCAAAGACATCATATACATATATATTATGCCTGTCCTCCGGTTCGTTGTACGGACCGCACATAATCACCTAATAAAGGTATGTTACCTACAATATAAATAGTTTCCGCCACAATCAAGGCTTATCATCCTTTATGTATGTTTCTAAAATGAGAATAATCGGATTTATTTAATTAATTTACATTTTTTTAATTCTTACTACAACCGTGTTAAAAGAAATTCAGAAACATGTTTAATGTGGCGATGTATGCTTACATTTGGTAAATAGGTTCAAATAGCACGTTAATACATCCTTGTGATAAACTAATTAGTCATGTAACACACATTATATCAGCCGATAATTACCCGGGGGTATCAAACCGCACTGCCGTGTACAATTAGCTGGTTTGGACTGGGCCTGCTTTGCAGAGGCGCCGACCGCGTCACGAGTGTAGCATAATAATGTGTGCATATATATGAAATTACTTTGATATTGATAATTCTTGAACATTATATTAATTGTTGAAAATGATCATTTTAAATTAAATTTGGAAAAACTAAATTTTATTTATAAATTTTGATCCGAGTTTTTAATTTTTTGTTTAAAATTAAAATTTAAAACGTTAGTTACGTTTTGAACATTAAATGCGAAAGTTTAAAGTTATGTGAAACACTCCGGTAGGGTGATAAAATAGAAATGGATAATAATCTTGCTGAAAGTAGTTATTTTTACAAATATTATATCCAAATTGACAAAACACACCGTAATTCTTATATATTCATTAAATACAGTGACCCCCCCCCCCCCGATGGCGAAATCGGTTGTGTTCGTTTACCGCCGATAGTTGCGTCCCGAATCGGGAAGTAAATATTTAAATTGAGCGTAGTTCAGACGATGTTTTCTAAGAAGTGGTACGGTCGATTTGTTTGAGATTTTCGGCAATGTTAGTAGAATTCTGCATTTCCTCAGTTGGCATAGCGCCTGCATACTAACTAATCAGTTTCAAGCGCCCGAACAAGTGCATAATATGTCTTTAACTTATGAATTTGTGTAATGCTATATCCAATTTTTCAGCCATTTGTTAGAACACGATATCGCCGCACAAACTACCGAAACCATTTGCGTATATGTAATATGAACAAACACAAGAAAATAGCAATGCCAACTAAAATAAAATACGACAACAAAACATGACACGGATATAAAGGCCATAGACACAGATAAACAAATATGCATATATATATATAATTCAATATATGAAATTGTTTTTTATTATAAAAGATTTTATCTGACAATTCTTTGTTCATTGACGAAATCAATCCGGCCAAATATACCCTAACAAAGCCTACCGCAAGTAATACTGCGGCAGCTCTTTGATGTCGCGGATTATTCACACCTCCCGCACTGTCCCTGAAAAGAGTAGGTGCCGCTCTGCATTGGGATGCAGACCACGGGGTAAACACTGCTGACCACGCTATTAGCATGCATGACCACGGCATTAACACGACTTCAACACGGATGACCACGGAGTGCACTCAGAGTGCATAATATGTCTTTAACTTATGAATTTTTGTAATGTTATATCCAATTTTTCAGCCAATTTTTGGAACACGATATCGACGCACAAACAAAATGCGACAACAAAACATGACACGGATATAAAGGCCATAGACACAGATAAACAAATATGCATATATATACAATTCAATATATGAAATTGTTTTTTATTATAAAAGATTTTATCTGACAATTCTTTATTCATTGACGAAATCAATCCGGGCCAAATATACCTAACAAAGCCAACCGCAAGTAATACTGCGGCAACTCTTTGATGTCGCGGTTTATTCACACCTCTCGCACTGTCCCTGAAAAGAGTAGGTGTCGCTCTGCATTGGGATGCAGACCACGGGGTAAACACTGCTGACCACGCTATTAGCATGGATGACCACGGCATGAACACGACTTCAACACGGATGACCACGGAGTGCACTCAGAGTGCATAATATGTCTTTAACTTATGAATTTGTGTAATGTTATATCCAACTTTTCAGCCATTTGTTGCGACACGATATCGACGCACAAACTACCGAAACCGTTTGCATACATGTAATATGAACAAACACACGAAAATATTAATGCCAACTAAAATAAAACGCGACAACAAAACATGACACGGATATAAAGGCCATTGACACGGATTAACAAACATGCATATATATAATTAAATATATGAAATTGTTTTTTATTATAAAATATTTTATCTGACAATTCTTTATTCATTGACGAAATCAATCCGGGCCAAATATACCCGATAAAAAGCCTACCGCAAGTAATTCTGCGGCAACTCTTTGATGTCGCGGATTATTCACACCTCCCGCACTGTCCCTGAAAATAGTAGATGCCGTAAACACGGCTGACCACGCTATTAACACGGCATGAACGGCTTCAACACGGATGACCACGGCGTGTACTCAGATGACCACGACATTGAACATGCCGTGTTCAGACCGTTTTTGAACACGCTGGCCATATTGCCGAAATTGATCACGCTAATAACACGACTTCAACACGGATGACCACGGCGTGAACTCGGATGACCACGGCATGTACACGCCGTGTTCAGACCGTTTTTGAACACGCTGGCCATTTTTCTGAAGTTGACCACGCTAAGACCACGCGCGATTTTTCCGTGTTTTTTCCGTGTTACAATGTTGGCCACGCGTGGTTTTGAAAAAACCACGGGCCTTGTACTGCAGTATAAGGCCCGTGGTTTTTTACATGTCCACGGAAGACCACGCGCGATTTTTCCGTGGTTTTTCCGTGTTCAAAATCTGAACTCGCTAAGAACACGGTCTGGGTAAACGTGTTCAATCGTGTTCCGATTATGAACACGCTCTGATCACGTTTGAACACGCTCTGATCACGTTTGAACACGGAACGTCCACGCTATGATCACGGTACGACGAACGGGTGACCACGGCCAAATGATCACGTTTGAACACGGAACATCCACGCTATGACCACTGGTGACCACGGCCATAACACAGGTGACCGCGACATGAACACGGAGGAACATGGCTGAACACGGAGCCATCGCTAGCGGCCATCGCTTGGCACGCCGCGGTGGCGGAGCTCGCGGTGTGAGTTACGTAATTAGTTAGCACCTCCCTAGTCCAAAATATATTCTCGAAATTTCTGCTCAAATTAGCAAATGAGCAGCACCATTTTATTTAACGGAAATTTCATCGAAATTCAACCCGTCGATTGTGAAAATTGGCCCAGAAAGAGTAAAGATACCAATATAGCGCGATTACTCAGAAAAATAAATAATATATGGGAGTCGGAATTGTACCGATACACATGCATTATTTCAAGCAGGGTGCTAACTTAATACTAAATAACTCGAAAATTTTGACAGGAACATATGACTATATATATTTATTGAATTTTATAGATTTACATCTTCTGATCGAAAATATCTTGACGGGACCTTTGATAAATGTTCAATTTAGTTTCAATTAAGAATGGTTCTGGTATCAATGTCCGTTTAGTTTTAAACAAACCTTGATCACGTTTGAATACGGAACATCCACGCTATGACCACGGGTGACCACGGCCATAACACAGGTGACCGCGACATGAACACGGATGAACACGGGGGAACACGGAGGAACATGGCTGAACACGGAGGCATCGCTGGCGGCCGGGGCTTGGCACGCCGTGGTGGCGGAGCTCGCGGTGTGCGTTACGTAATTAATTATCACCTCCCTATAGTCCAAAATATATTCTCGAATCTGAACACGCTCTGATCGCGTTTGAACACGCTCTGATCACGTTTGAAACATCGGGAAATATCAATGATAAACCTATCTAGATTTAAATTCAGGCATTCTATAGTCACAAAAATAAAACGAACAACAACCTCTTTATTTGTACTGTCCGTCTACAGTATCAAGATACTTAATCCCGTTATGTAATCGATGGCAATGAACAAACCATGCATTATCGAGACAGACATCTAACTACTCGTTATGTAATTATGACAATTACCAGCCTATTGTTTGGCGGTCTCTTTGTAGATTGGGTCACTTTTTGCTTGGATGAATTATAATCAGTACAACGACGATGTGACTTTTTCTGCTATAATAATAACACGAAAACAAAACCCCGACCAAAAAGAGTCCATAACAACTTATGGTTACAATATTTTCACTTTGTTTTTCAGTCTTGCATATTTAAGAAAATTCATTGGCACGGGTTTTCGCAAAATAATATTTTAAAATATATAAAAAGATAAATTCACCAATATTTTTTGGTCATAAATATTGCATTTAACGTATCATAATAATTGCATATTATGGTACTATGACAAACGTGACACTTGTCCGAAAATATGACGTAAAACTCAGAATATTCAGAACTAAACTATACATCGGTGTACCCGGGGGTTTCAAACCGCACTTAAGATTTGCTCTGTTTTTCAGTAGAATTGAAGTGCAAATGACGCCGGTTCGAATGCATTTGCCATGGTGATATACCCCACGACATATACATGTCGACAGAACTCGCAATCGACACATGTAAGGAGCGTATTTCTTGTCCGCAACTAAGGTGGTTTTCGAACCATATACTCGCGATTCTGTTGCAAACTATATTGGGCTGAATATCTCCAAACTCACGTCCTTAGCCATATATAAACGGTAATCGTGTTATCCCACCCTGTATATACGAGCGAAGGTAACCATGCTCCTTGTACATCCATCTTTTCGATTTTATGTTTAATTTTAAATTAAATTTGAATAAATTTAAAATTAAAAAAACGAGTTATCATTTAAATATTTGTTCAATAATATCACCTGGTCATAACAGTGTCGACACTCCATACGTGAGCACACTAAATTCGATCAGATTGATGAATTCTTAGTGTAAAACACAGAACACTGATTCAGGCCGAAAGTCTGTCGATGAATCCGGAGGTTTTAAATCGCACCTATAGGATGATTTGCTGAGTTTTTTCAGTTGACGTGAAGCCCATGCAATGACGCCATTTCGAATGCCGTTGTCGCAGTGATGTACCCCAGGACCTATACATGTCGACAGAACACGCCAGCGGCTAATGTAGGAGCGCTGTTCTCGTTAAAATGATGGCGTAAAACGTATTGTAGAATGTTTTTACTGACAAAAAGTCTGAATGTTTAAACCAACGCGGCACCTATAGGAATTGTTCCGTTTCTCCGTGTCGGTGGAATATGAATAGCCCAAAGACATCATATACATATATATTATGCCTGTCCTCCGGTTCGTTGTACGGACCGCACATAATCACCTAATAAAGGTATGTTACCTACAATATAAATAGTTTCCGCCACAATCAAGGCTTATCATCCTTTATGTATGTTTCTAAAATGAGAATAATCGGATTTATTTAATTAATTTACATTTTTTTAATTCTTACTACAACCGTGTTTAAAGAAATTCAGAAACATGTTTAATGTGGCGATGTATGCTTACATTTGGTAAATAGGTTCAAATAGCACGTTAATACATCCTTGTGATAAACTAATTAGTGATGTAACACACATTATATCAGCCGATAATTACCCGGGGGTATCAAACCGCACTGCCGTGTACAATTAGCTGGTTTGGACTGGGCCTGCTTTGCAGAGGCGCCGACCGCGTCACGAGTGTAGCATAATAATGTGTGCATATATATGAAATTACTTTGATATTGATAATTCTTGAACATTATATTAATTGTTGAAAATGATCATTTTAAATTAAATTTGGAAAAACTAAATTTTATTTATAAATTTTGATCCGAGTTTTTAATTTTTTGTTTAAAATTAAAATTTAAAACGTTAGTTACGTTTTGAACATTAAATGCGAAAGTTTAAAGTTATGTGAAACACTCCGGTAGGGTGATAAAATAGAAATGGATAATAATCTTGCTGAAAGTAGTTATTTTTACAAATATTATATCCAAATTGACAAAACACACCGTAATTCTTATATATTCATTAAATACAGTGACCCCCCCCCCCCCCGATGGCGAAATCGGTTGTGTTCGTTTACCGCCGATAGTTGCGTCCCGAATCGGGAAGTAAATATTTAAATTGAGCGTAGTTCAGACGATGTTTTCTAAGAAGTGGTACGGTCGATTTGTTTGAGATTTTCGGCAATGTTAGTAGAATTCTGCATTTCCTCAGTTGGCATAGCGCCTGCATACTAACTAATCAGTTTCAAGCGCCCGAACAAGTGCATAATATGTCTTTAACTTATGAATTTGTGTAATGCTATATCCAATTTTTCAGCCATTTGTTAGAACACGATATCGCCGCACAAACTACCGAAACCATTTGCGTATATGTAATATGAACAAACACAAGAAAATAGCAATGCCAACTAAAATAAAATACGACAACAAAACATGACACGGATATAAAGGCCATAGACACAGATAAACAAATATGCATATATATATATAATTCAATATATGAAATTGTTTTTTATTATAAAAGATTTTATCTGACAATTCTTTGTTCATTGACGAAATCAATCCGGCCAAATATACCCCAACAAAGCCTACCGCAAGTAATACTGCGGCAGCTCTTTGATGTCGCGGATTATTCACACCTCCCGCACTGTCCCTGAAAAGAGTAGGTGCCGCTCTGCATTGGGATGCAGACCACGGGGTAAACACTGCTGACCACGCTATTAGCATGCATGACCACGGCATGAACACGACTTCAACACGGATGACCACGGAGTGCACTCAGAGTGCATAATATGTCTTTAACTTATGAATTTTTGTAATGTTATATCCAATTTTTCAGCCAATTTTTGGAACACGATATCGACGCACAAACAAAATGCGACAACAAAACATGACACGGATATAAAGGCCATAGACACAGATAAACAAATATGCATATATATACAATTCAATATATGAAATTGTTTTTTATTATAAAAGATTTTATCTGACAATTCTTTATTCATTGACGAAATCAATCCGGGCCAAATATACCTAACAAAGCCAACCGCAAGTAATACTGCGGCAACTCTTTGATGTCGCGGTTTATTCACACCTCTCGCACTGTCCCTGAAAAGAGTAGGTGTCGCTCTGCATTGGGATGCAGACCACGGGGTAAACACTGCTGACCACGCTATTAGCATGGATGACCACGGCATGAACACGACTTCAACACGGATGACCACGGAGTGCACTCAGAGTGCATAATATGTCTTTAACTTATGAATTTGTGTAATGTTATATCCAACTTTTCAGCCATTTGTTGCGACACGATATCGACGCACAAACTACCGAAACCGTTTGCATACATGTAATATGAACAAACACACGAAAATATTAATGCCAACTAAAATAAAACGCGACAACAAAACATGACACGGATATAAAGGCCATTGACACGGATTAACAAACATGCATATATATAATTAAATATATGAAATTGTTTTTTATTATAAAATATTTTATCTGACAATTCTTTATTCATTGACGAAATCAATCCGGGCCAAATATACCCGATAAAAAGCCTACCGCAAGTAATTCTGCGGCAACTCTTTGATGTCGCGGATTATTCACACCTCCCGCACTGTCCCTGAAAATAGTAGATGCCGTAAACACGGCTGACCACGCTATTAACACGGCATGAACGGCTTCAACACGGATGACCACGGCGTGTACTCAGATGACCACGACATTGAACATGCCGTGTTCAGACCGTTTTTGAACACGCTGGCCATATTGCCGAAATTGATCACGCTAATAACACGACTTCAACACGGATGACCACGGCGTGAACTCGGATGACCACGGCATGTACACGCCGTGTTCAGACCGTTTTTGAACACGCTGGCCATTTTTCTGAAGTTGACCACGCTAAGACCACGCGCGATTTTTCCGTGTTTTTTCCGTGTTACAATGTTGGCCACGCGTGGTTTTGAAAAAACCACGGGCCTTGTACTGCAGTATAAGGCCCGTGGTTTTTTACATGTCCACGGAAGACCACGCGCGATTTTTCCGTGGTTTTTCCGTGTTCAAAATCTGAACTCGCTAAGAACACGGTCTGGGTAAACGTGTTCAATCGTGTTCCGATTATGAACACGCTCTGATCACGTTTGAACACGCTCTGATCACGTTTGAACACGGAACGTCCACGCTATGATCACGGTACGACGAACGGGTGACCACGGCCAAATGATCACGTTTGAACACGGAACATCCACGCTATGACCACTGGTGACCACGGCCATAACACAGGTGACCGCGACATGAACACGGAGGAACATGGCTGAACACGGAGCCATCGCTAGCGGCCATCGCTTGGCACGCCGCGGTGGCGGAGCTCGCGGTGTGAGTTACGTAATTAGTTAGCACCTCCCTAGTCCAAAATATATTCTCGAAATTTCTGCTCAAATTAGCAAATGAGCAGCACCATTTTATTTAACGGAAATTTCATCGAAATTCAACCCGTCGATTGTGAAAATTGGCCCAGAAAGAGTAAAGATACCAATATAGCGCGATTACTCAGAAAAATAAATAATATATGGGAGTCGGAATTGTACCGATACACATGCATTATTTCAAGCAGGGTGCTAACTTAATACTAAATAACTCGAAAATTTTGACAGGAACATATGACTATATATATTTATTGAATTTTATAGATTTACATCTTCTGATCGAAAATATCTTGACGGGACCTTTGATAAATGTTCAATTTAGTTTCAATTAAGAATGGTTCTGGTATCAATGTCCGTTTAGTTTTAAACAAACCTTGATCACGTTTGAATACGGAACATCCACGCTATGACCACGGGTGACCACGGCCATAACACAGGTGACCGCGACATGAACACGGATGAACACGGGGGAACACGGAGGAACATGGCTGAACACGGAGGCATCGCTGGCGGCCGGGGCTTGGCACGCCGTGGTGGCGGAGCTCGCGGTGTGCGTTACGTAATTAATTATCACCTCCCTATAGTCCAAAATATATTCTCGAATCTGAACACGCTCTGATCGCGTTTGAACACGCTCTGATCACGTTTGAAACATCGGGAAATATCAATGATAAACCTATCTAGATTTAAATTCAGGCATTCTATAGTCACAAAAATAAAACGAACAACAACCTCTTTATTTGTACTGTCCGTCTACAGTATCAAGATACTTAATCCCGTTATGTAATCGATGGCAATGAACAAACCATGCATTATCGAGACAGACATCTAACTACTCGTTATGTAATTATGACAATTACCAGCCTATTGTTTGGCGGTCTCTTTGTAGATTGGGTCACTTTTTGCTTGGATGAATTATAATCAGTACAACGACGATGTGACTTTTTCTGCTATAATAATAACACGAAAACAAAACCCCGACCAAAAAGAGTCCATAACAACTTATGGTTACAATATTTTCACTTTGTTTTTCAGTCTTGCATATTTAAGAAAATTCATTGGCACGGGTTTTCGCAAAATAATATTTTAAAATATATAAAAAGATAAATTCACCAATATTTTTTGGTCATAAATATTGCATTTAACGTATCATAATAATTGCATATTATGGTACTATGACAAACGTGACACTTGTCCGAAAATATGACGTAAAACTCAGAATATTCAGAACTAAACTATACATCGGTGTACCCGGGGGTTTCAAACCGCACTTAAGATTTGCTCTGTTTTTCAGTAGAATTGAAGTGCAAATGACGCCGGTTCGAATGCATTTGCCATGGTGATATACCCCACGACATATACATGTCGACAGAACTCGCAATCGACACATGTAAGGAGCGTATTTCTTGTCCGCAACTAAGGTGGTTTTCGAACCATATACTCGCGATTCTGTTGCAAACTATATTGGGCTGAATATCTCCAAACTCACGTCCTTAGCCATATATAAACGGTAATCGTGTTATCCCACCCTGTATATACGAGCGAAGGTAACCATGCTCCTTGTACATCCATCTTTTCGATTTTATGTTTAATTTTAAATTAAATTTGAATAAATTTAAAATTAAAAAAACGAGTTATCATTTAAATATTTGTTCAATAATATCACCTGGTCATAACAGTGTCGACACTCCATACGTGAGCACACTAAATTCGATCAGATTGATGAATTCTTAGTGTAAAACACAGAACACTGATTCAGGCCGAAAGTCTGTCGATGAATCCGGAGGTTTTAAATCGCACCTATAGGATGATTTGCTGAGTTTTTTCAGTTGACGTGAAGCCCATGCAATGACGCCATTTCGAATGCCGTTGTCGCAGTGATGTACCCCAGGACCTATACATGTCGACAGAACACGCCAGCGGCTAATGTAGGAGCGCTGTTCTCGTTAAAATGATGGCGTAAAACGTATTGTAGAATGTTTTTACTGACAAAAAGTCTGAATGTTTAAACCAACGCGGCACCTATAGGAATTGTTCCGTTTCTCCGTGTCGGTGGAATATGAATAGCCCAAAGACATCATATACATATATATTATGCCTGTCCTCCGGTTCGTTGTACGGACCGCACATAATCACCTAATAAAGGTATGTTACCTACAATATAAATAGTTTCCGCCACAATCAAGGCTTATCATCCTTTATGTATGTTTCTAAAATGAGAATAATCGGATTTATTTAATTAATTTACATTTTTTTAATTCTTACTACAACCGTGTTTAAAGAAATTCAGAAACATGTTTAATGTGGCGATGTATGCTTACATTTGGTAAATAGGTTCAAATAGCACGTTAATACATCCTTGTGATAAACTAATTAGTGATGTAACACACATTATATCAGCCGATAATTACCCGGGGGTATCAAACCGCACTGCCGTGTACAATTAGCTGGTTTGGACTGGGCCTGCTTTGCAGAGGCGCCGACCGCGTCACGAGTGTAGCATAATAATGTGTGCATATATATGAAATTACTTTGATATTGATAATTCTTGAACATTATATTAATTGTTGAAAATGATCATTTTAAATTAAATTTGGAAAAACTAAATTTTATTTATAAATTTTGATCCGAGTTTTTAATTTTTTGTTTAAAATTAAAATTTAAAACGTTAGTTACGTTTTGAACATTAAATGCGAAAGTTTAAAGTTATGTGAAACACTCCGGTAGGGTGATAAAATAGAAATGGATAATAATCTTGCTGAAAGTAGTTATTTTTACAAATATTATATCCAAATTGACAAAACACACCGTAATTCTTATATATTCATTAAATACAGTGACCCCCCCCCCCCCCGATGGCGAAATCGGTTGTGTTCGTTTACCGCCGATAGTTGCGTCCCGAATCGGGAAGTAAATATTTAAATTGAGCGTAGTTCAGACGATGTTTTCTAAGAAGTGGTACGGTCGATTTGTTTGAGATTTTCGGCAATGTTAGTAGAATTCTGCATTTCCTCAGTTGGCATAGCGCCTGCATACTAACTAATCAGTTTCAAGCGCCCGAACAAGTGCATAATATGTCTTTAACTTATGAATTTGTGTAATGCTATATCCAATTTTTCAGCCATTTGTTAGAACACGATATCGCCGCACAAACTACCGAAACCATTTGCGTATATGTAATATGAACAAACACAAGAAAATAGCAATGCCAACTAAAATAAAATACGACAACAAAACATGACACGGATATAAAGGCCATAGACACAGATAAACAAATATGCATATATATATATAATTCAATATATGAAATTGTTTTTTATTATAAAAGATTTTATCTGACAATTCTTTGTTCATTGACGAAATCAATCCGGCCAAATATACCCCAACAAAGCCTACCGCAAGTAATACTGCGGCAGCTCTTTGATGTCGCGGATTATTCACACCTCCCGCACTGTCCCTGAAAAGAGTAGGTGCCGCTCTGCATTGGGATGCAGACCACGGGGTAAACACTGCTGACCACGCTATTAGCATGCATGACCACGGCATGAACACGACTTCAACACGGATGACCACGGAGTGCACTCAGAGTGCATAATATGTCTTTAACTTATGAATTTTTGTAATGTTATATCCAATTTTTCAGCCAATTTTTGGAACACGATATCGACGCACAAACAAAATGCGACAACAAAACATGACACGGATATAAAGGCCATAGACACAGATAAACAAATATGCATATATATACAATTCAATATATGAAATTGTTTTTTATTATAAAAGATTTTATCTGACAATTCTTTATTCATTGACGAAATCAATCCGGGCCAAATATACCTAACAAAGCCAACCGCAAGTAATACTGCGGCAACTCTTTGATGTCGCGGTTTATTCACACCTCTCGCACTGTCCCTGAAAAGAGTAGGTGTCGCTCTGCATTGGGATGCAGACCACGGGGTAAACACTGCTGACCACGCTATTAGCATGGATGACCACGGCATGAACACGACTTCAACACGGATGACCACGGAGTGCACTCAGAGTGCATAATATGTCTTTAACTTATGAATTTGTGTAATGTTATATCCAACTTTTCAGCCATTTGTTGCGACACGATATCGACGCACAAACTACCGAAACCGTTTGCATACATGTAATATGAACAAACACAAGAAAATATTAATGCCAACTAAAATAAAACGCGACAACAAAACATGACACGGATATAAAGGCCATTGACACGGATTAACAAACATGCATATATATAATTAAATATATGAAATTGTTTTTTATTATAAAATATTTTATCTGACAATTCTTTATTCATTGACGAAATCAATCCGGGCCAAATATACCCGAAAAAAGCCTACCGCAAGTAATTCTGCGGCAACTCTTTGATGTCGCGGATTATTCACACCTCCCGCACTGTCCCTGAAAATAGTAGATGCCGTAAACACGGCTGACCACGCTATTAACACGGCATGAACGGCTTCAACACGGATGACCACGGCGTGTACTCAGATGACCACGACATTGAACATGCCGTGTTCAGACCGTTTTTGAACACGGTGGCCATATTGCCGAAATTGATCACGCTAATAACACGACTTCAACACGGATGACCACGGCGTGAATTCGGATGACCACGGCATGTACACGCCGTGTTCAGACCGTTTTTGAACACGCTGGCCATTTTTCTGAAGTTGACCACGCTAAGACCACGCGCGATTTTTCCGTGTTTTTTCCGTGTTACAATGTTGGCCACGCGTGGTTTTGAAAAAACCACGGGCCTTGTACTGCAGTATAAGGCCCGTGGTTTTTTACATGTCCACGGAAGACCACGCGCGATTTTTCCGTGGTTTTTCCGTGTTCAAAATCTGAACTCGCTAAGAACACGGTCTGGGTAAACGTGTTCAATCGTGTTCCGATTATGAACACGCTCTGATCACGTTTGAACACGCTCTGATCACGTTTGAACACGGAACGTCCACGCTATGATCACGGTACGACGAACGGGTGACCACGGCCAAATGATCACGTTTGAACACGGAACATCCACGCTATGACCACTGGTGACCACGGCCATAACACAGGTGACCGCGACATGAACACGGAGGAACATGGCTGAACACGGAGCCATCGCTAGCGGCCATCGCTTGGCACGCCGCGGTGGCGGAGCTCGCGGTGTGAGTTACGTAATTAGTTAGCACCTCCCTAGTCCAAAATATATTCTCGAAATTTCTGCTCAAATTAGCAAATGAGCAGCACCATTTTATTTAACGGAAATTTCATCGAAATTCAACCAGTCGATTGTGAAAATTGGCCCAGAAAGAGTAAAGATACCAATATAGCGCGATTACTCAGAAAAATAAATAATATATGGGAGTCGGAATTGTACCGATACACATGCATTATTTCAAGCAGGGTGCTAACTTAATACTAAATAACTCGAAAATTTTGACAGGAACATATGACTATATATATTTATTGAATTTTATAGATTTACATCTTCTGATCGAAAATATCTTGACGGGACCTTTGATAAATGTTCAATTTAGTTTCAATTAAGAATGGTTCTGGTATCAATGTCCGTTTAGTTTTAAACAAACCTTGATCACGTTTGAATACGGAACATCCACGCTATGACCACGGGTGACCACGGCCATAACACAGGTGACCGCGACATGAACACGGATGAACACGGGGGAACACGGAGGAACATGGCTGAACACGGAGGCATCGCTGGCGGCCGGGGCTTGGCACGCCGTGGTGGCGGAGCTCGCGGTGTGCGTTACGTAATTAATTATCACCTCCCTATAGTCCAAAATATATTCTCGAATCTGAACACGCTCTGATCGCGTTTGAACACGCTCTGATCACGTTTGAAACATCGGGAAATATCAATGATAAACCTATCTAGATTTAAATTCAGGCATTCTATAGTCACAAAAATAAAACGAACAACAACCTCTTTATTTGTACTGTCCGTCTACAGTATCAAGATACTTAATCCCGTTATGTAATCGATGGCAATGAACAAACCATGCATTATCGAGACAGACATCTAACTACTCGTTATGTAATTATGACAATTACCAGCCTATTGTTTGGCGGTCTCTTTGTAGATTGGGTCACTTTTTGCTTGGATGAATTATAATCAGTACAACGACGATGTGACTTTTTCTGCTATAATAATAACACGAAAACAAAACCCCGACCAAAAAGAGTCCATAACAACTTATGGATACAATATTTTCACTTTGTTTTTCAGTCTTGCATATTTAAGAAAATTCATTGGCACGGGTTTTCGCAAAATAATATTTTAAAATATATAAAAAGATAAATTCACCAATATTTTTTGGTCATAAATATTGCATTTAACGTATCATAATAATTGCATATTATGGTACTATGACAAACGTGACACTTGTCCGAAAATATGACGTAAAACTCAGAATATTCAGAACTAAACTATACATCGGTGTACCCGGGGGTTTCAAACCGCACTTAAGATTTGCTCTGTTTTTCAGTAGAATTGAAGTGCAAATGACGCCGGTTCGAATGCATTTGCCATGGTGATATACCCCACGACATATACATGTCGACAGAACTCGCAATCGACACATGTAAGGAGCGTATTTCTTGTCCGCAACTAAGGTGGTTTTCGAACCATATACTCGCGATTCTGTTGCAAACTATATTGGGCTGAATATCTCCAAATTCACGTCCTTAGCCATATATAAACGGTAATCGTGTTATCCCACCCTGTATATACGAGCGAAGGTAACCATGCTCCTTGTACATCCATCTTTTCGATTTTATGTTTAATTTTAAATTAAATTTGAATAAATTTAAAATTAAAAAAACGAGTTATCATTTAAATATTTGTTCAATAATATCACCTGGTCATAACAGTGTCGACACTCCATACGTGAGCACACTAAATTCGATCAGATTGATGAATTCTTAGTGTAAAACACAGAACACTGATTCAGGCCGAAAGTCTGTCGATGAATCCGGAGGTTTTAAATCGCACCTATAGGATGATTTGCTGAGTTTTTTCAGTTGACGTGAAGCCCATGCAATGACGCCATTTCGAATGCCGTTGTCGCAGTGATGTACCCCAGGACCTATACATGTCGACAGAACACGCCAGCGGCTAATGTAGGAGCGCTGTTCTCGTTAAAATGATGGCGTAAAACGTATTGTAGAATGTTTTTACTGACAAAAAGTCTGAATGTTTAAACCAACGCGGCACCTATAGGAATTGTTCCGTTTCTCCGTGTCGGTGGAATATGAATAGCCCAAAGACATCATATACATATATATTATGCCTGTCCTCCGGTTCGTTGTACGGACCGCACATAATCACCTAATAAAGGTATGTTACCTACAATATAAATAGTTTCCGCCACAATCAAGGCTTATCATCCTTTATGTATGTTTCTAAAATGAGAATAATCGGATTTATTTAATTAATTTACATTTTTTTAATTCTTACTACAACCGTGTTTAAAGAAATTCAGAAACATGTTTAATGTGGCGATGTATGCTTACATTTGGTAAATAGGTTCAAATAGCACGTTAATACATCCTTGTGATAAACTAATTAGTGATGTAACACACATTATATCAGCCGATAATTACCCGGGGGTATCAAACCGCACTGCCGTGTACAATTAGCTGGTTTGGACTGGGCCTGCTTTGCAGAGGCGCCGACCGCGTCACGAGTGTAGCATAATAATGTGTGCATATATATGAAATTACTTTGATATTGATAATTCTTGAACATTATATTAATTGTTGAAAATGATCATTTTAAATTAAATTTGGAAAAACTAAATTTTATTTATAAATTTTGATCCGAGTTTTTAATTTTTTGTTTAAAATTAAAATTTAAAACGTTAGTTACGTTTTGAACATTAAATGCGAAAGTTTAAAGTTATGTGAAACACTCCGGTAGGGTGATAAAATAGAAATGGATAATAATCTTGCTGAAAGTAGTTATTTTTACAAATATTATATCCAAATTGACAAAACACACCGTAATTCTTATATATTCATTAAATACAGTGACCCCCCCCCCCCCCCCCGATGGCGAAATCGGTTGTGTTCGTTTACCGCCGATAGTTGCGTCCCGAATCGGGAAGTAAATATTTAAATTGAGCGTAGTTCAGACGATGTTTTCTAAGAAGTGGTACGGTCGATTTGTTTGAGATTTTCGGCAATGTTAGTAGAATTCTGCATTTCCTCAGTTGGCATAGCGCCTGCATACTAACTAATCAGTTTCAAGCGCCCGAACAAGTGCATAATATGTCTTTAACTTATGAATTTGTGTAATGCTATATCCAATTTTTCAGCCATTTGTTAGAACACGATATCGCCGCACAAACTACCGAAACCATTTGCGTATATGTAATATGAACAAACACAAGAAAATAGCAATGCCAACTAAAATAAAATACGACAACAAAACATGACACGGATATAAAGGCCATAGACACAGATAAACAAATATGCATATATATATATAATTCAATATATGAAATTGTTTTTTATTATAAAAGATTTTATCTGACAATTCTTTGTTCATTGACGAAATCAATCCGGCCAAATATACCCCAACAAAGCCTACCGCAAGTAATACTGCGGCAGCTCTTTGATGTCGCGGATTATTCACACCTCCCGCACTGTCCCTGAAAAGAGTAGGTGCCGCTCTGCATTGGGATGCAGACCACGGGGTAAACACTGCTGACCACGCTATTAGCATGCATGACCACGGCATGAACACGACTTCAACACGGATGACCACGGAGTGCACTCAGAGTGCATAATATGTCTTTAACTTATGAATTTTTGTAATGTTATATCCAATTTTTCAGCCAATTTTTGGAACACGATATCGACGCACAAACAAAATGCGACAACAAAACATGACACGGATATAAAGGCCATAGACACAGATAAACAAATATGCATATATATACAATTCAATATATGAAATTGTTTTTTATTATAAAAGATTTTATCTGACAATTCTTTATTCATTGACGAAATCAATCCGGGCCAAATATACCTAACAAAGCCAACCGCAAGTAATACTGCGGCAACTCTTTGATGTCGCGGTTTATTCACACCTCTCGCACTGTCCCTGAAAAGAGTAGGTGTCGCTCTGCATTGGGATGCAGACCACGGGGTAAACACTGCTGACCACGCTATTAGCATGGATGACCACGGCATGAACACGACTTCAACACGGATGACCACGGAGTGCACTCAGAGTGCATAATATGTCTTTAACTTATGAATTTGTGTAATGTTATATCCAACTTTTCAGCCATTTGTTGCGACACGATATCGACGCACAAACTACCGAAACCGTTTGCATACATGTAATATGAACAAACACAAGAAAATATTAATGCCAACTAAAATAAAACGCGACAACAAAACATGACACGGATATAAAGGCCATTGACACGGATTAACAAACATGCATATATATAATTAAATATATGAAATTGTTTTTTATTATAAAATATTTTATCTGACAATTCTTTATTCATTGACGAAATCAATCCGGGCCAAATATACCCGAAAAAAGCCTACCGCAAGTAATTCTGCGGCAACTCTTTGATGTCGCGGATTATTCACACCTCCCGCACTGTCCCTGAAAATAGTAGATGCCGTAAACACGGCTGACCACGCTATTAACACGGCATGAACGGCTTCAACACGGATGACCACGGCGTGTACTCAGATGACCACGACATTGAACATGCCGTGTTCAGACCGTTTTTGAACACGCTGGCCATATTGCCGAAATTGATCACGCTAATAACACGACTTCAACACGGATGACCACGGCGTGAACTCGGATGACCACGGCATGTACACGCCGTGTTCAGACCGTTTTTGAACACGCTGGCCATTTTTCTGAAGTTGACCACGCTAAGACCACGCGCGATTTTTCCGTGTTTTTTCCGTGTTACAATGTTGGCCACGCGTGGTTTTGAAAAAACCACGGGCCTTGTACTGCAGTATAAGGCCCGTGGTTTTTTACATGTCCACGGAAGACCACGCGCGATTTTTCCGTGGTTTTTCCGTGTTCAAAATCTGAACTCGCTAAGAACACGGTCTGGGTAAACGTGTTCAATCGTGTTCCGATTATGAACACGCTCTGATCACGTTTGAACACGCTCTGATCACGTTTGAACACGGAACGTCCACGCTATGATCACGGTACGACGAACGGGTGACCACGGCCAAATGATCACGTTTGAACACGGAACATCCACGCTATGACCACTGGTGACCACGGCCATAACACAGGTGACCGCGACATGAACACGGAGGAACATGGCTGAACACGGAGCCATCGCTAGCGGCCATCGCTTGGCACGCCGCGGTGGCGGAGCTCGCGGTGTGAGTTACGTAATTAGTTAGCACCAACCTAGTCCAAAATATATTCTCGAAATTTCTGCTCAAATTAGCAAATGAGCAGCACCATTTTATTTAACGGAAATTTCATCGAAATTCAACCCGTCGATTGTGAAAATTGGCCCAGAAAGAGTAAAGATACCGATATAGCGCGATTACTCAGAAAAATAAATTATATATGGGAGTCGGAATTGTACCGATACACATGCATTATTTCAAGCAGGGTGCTAACTTAATACTAAATAACTCGAAAATTTTGACAGGAACATATGACTATATATATTTATTGAATTTTATAGATTTACATCTTCTGATCGAAAATATCTTGACGGGACCTTTGATAAATGTTCAATTTAGTTTCAATTAAGAATGGTTCTGGTATCAATGTCCGTTTAGTTTTAAACAAACCTTGATCACGTTTGAATACGGAACATCCACGCTATGACCACGGGTGACCACGGCCATAACACAGGTGACCGCGACATGAACACGGATGAACACGGGGGAACACGGAGGAACATGGCTGAACACGGAGACATCGCTGGCGGCCGGGGCTTGGCACGCCGCGGTGGCGGAGCTCGCGGTGTGCGTTACGTAATTAATTATCACCTCCCTATAGTCCAAAATATATTCTCGAATCTGAACACGCTCTGATCGCGTTTGAACACGCTCTGATCACGTTTGAAACATCGGGAAATATCAATGATAAACCTATCTAGATTTGAATTCAGGCATTCTATAGTCACAAAAATAAAACGAACAACAACCTGTTTATTTGTACTGTCCGTCTACAGTATCAAGATACTTAATCCCGTTATGTAATCGATGGCAATGAACAAACCATGCATTATCGAGACAGACATCTAACTACTCGTTATGTAATTATGACAATTACCAGCCTATTGTTTGGCGGTCTCTTTGTAGATTGGGTCACTTTTTGCTTGGATGAATTATAATCAGTACAACGACGATGTGACTTTTTCTGCTATAATAATAACACGAAAACAAAACCCCGACCAAAAAGAGTCCATAACAACTTATGGATACAATATTTTCACTTTGTTTTTCAGTCTTGCATATTTAAGAAAATTCATTGGCACGGGTTTTCGCAAAATAATATTTTAAAATATATAAAAAGATAAATTCACCAATATTTTTTGGTCATAAATATTGCATTTAACGTATCATAATAATTGCATATTATGGTACTATGACAAACGTGACACTTGTCCGAAAATATGACGTAAAACTCAGAATATTCAGAACTAAACTATACATCGGTGTACCCGGGGGTTTCAAACCGCACTTAAGATTTGCTCTGTTTTTCAGTAGAATTGAAGTGCAAATGACGCCGGTTCGAATGCATTTGCCATGGTGATATACCCCACGACATATACATGTCGACAGAACTCGCAATCGACACATGTAAGGAGCGTATTTCTTGTCCGCAACTAAGGTGGTTTTCGAACCATATACTCGCGATTCTGTTGCAAACTATATTGGGCTGAATATCTCCAAATTCACGTCCTTAGCCATATATAAACGGTAATCGTGTTATCCCACCCTGTATATACGAGCGAAGGTAACCATGCTCCTTGTACATCCATCTTTTCGATTTTATGTTTAATTTTAAATTAAATTTGAATAAATTTAAAATTAAAAAAACGAGTTATCATTTAAATATTTGTTCAATAATATCACCTGGTCATAACAGTGTCGACACTCCATACGTGAGCACACTAAATTCGATCAGATTGATGAATTCTTAGTGTAAAACACAGAACACTGATTCAGGCCGAAAGTCTGTCGATGAATCCGGAGGTTTTAAATCGCACCTATAGGATGATTTGCTGAGTTTTTTCAGTTGACGTGAAGCCCAATGACGACATTTCGAATGCCGTTGTCGCAGTGATGTACCCCAGGACCTATACATGTCGACAGAACACGCCAGCGGCTAATGTAGGAGCGCTGTTCTCGTTAAAATGATGGCGTAAAACGTATTGTAGAATGTTTTTACTGACAAAAAGTCTGAATGTTTAAACCAACGCGGCACCTATAGGAATTGTTCCGTTTCTCCATGTCGGTGGAATATGAATAGCCCAAACACATCATATACATATATATTATGCCTGTCCTCCGGTTCGTTGTACGGACCGCACATAATCACCTAATAAAGGTATGTTACCTACAATATAAATAGTTTCCGCCACAATCAAGGCTTATCATCCTTTATGTATGTTTCTAAAATGAGAATAATCGGATTTATTTAATTAATTTACATTTTTTTTAATTCTTACTACAACCGTGTTAAAAGAAATTCAGAAACATGTTTAATGTGGCGATGTATGCTTACATTTGGTAAATAGGTTCAAATAGCACGTTAATACATCCTTGTGATAAACTAATTAGTGATGTAACACACATTATATCAGCCGATAATTACCCGGGGGTATCAAACCGCACTGCCGTGTACAATTAGCTGGTTTGGACTGGGCCTGCTTTGCAGAGGCGCCGACCGCGTCACGAGTGTAGCATAATAATGTATGCATATATATGAAATTACTTTGATATTGATAATTCTTGAACATTATATTAATTGTTGAAAATGATCATTTTAAATTAAATTTGGAAAAACTAAATTTTATTTATAAATTTTGATCCGAGTTTTTAATTTTTTGTTTAAAATTAAAATTTAAAACGTTAGTTACGTTTTGAACATTAAATGCGAAAGTTTAAAGTTATGTGAAACACTCCGGTAGGGTGATAAAATAGAAATGGATAATAATCTTGCTGAAAGTAGTTATTTTTACAAATATTATATCCAAATTGACAAAACACACCGTAATTCTTATATATTCATTAAATACAGTGACCCCCCCCCCCCCCGATGGCGAAATCGGTTGTGTTCGTTTACCGCCGATAGTTGCGTCCCGAATCGGGAAGTAAATATTTAAATTGAGCGTAGTTCAGACGATGTTTTCTAAGAAGTGGTACGGTCGATTTGTTTGAGATTTTCGGCAATGTTAGTAGAATTCTGCATTTCCTCAGTTGGCATAGCGCCTGCATACTAACTAATCAGTTTCAAGCGCCCGAACAAGTGCATAATATGTCTTTAACTTATGAATTTGTGTAATGCTATATCCAATTTTTCAGCCATTTGTTAGAACACGATATCGCCGCACAAACTACCGAAACCATTTGCGTATATGTAATATGAACAAACACAAGAAAATAGCAATGCCAACTAAAATAAAATACGACAACAAAACATGACACGGATATAAAGGCCATAGACACAGATAAACAAATATGCATATATATATATAATTCAATATATGAAATTCTTTTTTATTATAAAAGATTTTATCTGACAATTCTTTGTTCATTGACGAAATCAATCCGGCCAAATATACCCTAACAAAGCCTACCGCAAGTAATACTGCGGCAGCTCTTTGATGTCGCGGATTATTCACACCTCCCGCACTGTCCCTGAAAAGAGTAGGTGCCGCTCTGCATTGGGATGCAGACCACGGGGTAAACACTGCTGACCACGCTATTAGCATGCATGACCACGGCATGAACACGACTTCAACACGGATGACCACGGAGAGCACTCAGAGTGCATAATATGTCTTTAACTTATGAATTTTTGTAATGTTATATCCAATTTTTCAGCCAATTTTTGGAACACGATATCCACGCACAAACATAATGCGACAACAAAACATGACACGGATATAAAGGCCATAGACACAGATAAACAAATATGCATATATATACAATTCAATATATGAAATTGTTTTTTATTATAAAAGATTTTATCTGACAATTCTTTATTCATTGACGAAATCAATCCGGGCCAAATATACCTAACAAAGCCAACCGCAAGTAATACTGCGGCAACTCTATGATGTCGCGGTTTATTCACACCTCCCGCACTGTCCCTGAAAAGAGTAGGTGCCGCTCTGCATTGGGATGCAGACCACGGGGTAAACACTGCTGACCACGCTATTAGCATGGATGACCACGGCATGAACACGACTTCAACACGGATGACCACGGAGTGCACTCAGAGTGCATAATATGTCTTTAACTTATGAATTTGTGTAATGTTATATCCAACTTTTCAGCCATTTGTTGCGACACGATATCGACGCACAAACTACCGAAACCGTTTGCATACATGTAATATGAACAAACACAAGAAAATATTAATGCCAACTAAAATAAAACGCGACAACAAAACATGACACGGATATAAAGGCCATTGACACGGATTAACAAACATGCATATATATAATTAAATATATGAAATTGTTTTTTATTATAAAATATTTTATCTGACAATTCTTTATTCATTGACGAAATCAATCCGGGCCAAATATACCCGAAAAAAGCCTACCGCAAGTAATTCTGCGGCAACTCTTTGATGTCGCGGATTATTCACACCTCCCGTACTGTCCCTGAAAATAGTAGATGCCGTAAACACGGCTGACCACGCTATTAACACGGCATGAACGGCTTCAACACGGATGACCACGGCGTGTACTCAGATGACCACGACATTGAACATGCCGTGTTCAGACCGTTTTTGAACACGCTGGCCATATTGCCGAAATTAATCACGCTAATAACACGACTTCAACACGGATGACCACGGCGTGAACTCGGATGACCACGGCATGTACACGCCGTGTTCAGACCGTTTTTGAACACGCTGGCCATTTTTCTGAAGTTGACCACGCTAAGACCACGCGCGATTTTTCCGTGTTTTTTCCGTGTTACAATGTTGGCCACGCGTGGTTTTGAAAAAACCACGGGCCTTGTACTGTATGCCATTTAATGTCCTTATGGTGGTGAACAGTTCCGTACCAAATTTCCTGTAGATCCGAGCAATACTGTTCAAGTTATGACATGAACAGACATTGGACTGATGTACAAACACACGTACGGATGCTCGGACGGACAGATGTTTAAACAGTATACCCCTCTTTAATAATAACCACTGACATTTGACCTGTTATCTTGATTGCGGCCATCCTGTCTATTAATCTGGAAGGGAAAAGAGACAAGCAATGAAATATAAATCACGGTGCAAAAACAATATACCTAACATATAACCTACTATGACTGATAGACAGATGGACACCAAAATTAGTATTTTCAAATAAACAAAGATTAACTTTTGAACGAAAACCCTAAACAAGACGATTGAACATATGCCATTTAATGTCCTTATGGTGGTGAACAGTTCCGTACCAAATTTCCTGTAGATCCGAGCAATACTGTTCAAGTTATGACATGAACAGACATTGGACTGATGTACAAACACACGTACGGATGCTCGGACGGACAGATGTTTAAACAGTATACCCCTCTTTAATAATAACCACTGACATTTGACCTGTTATCTTGATTGCGGCCATCCTGTCTATTAATCTGGAAGGGAAAAGAGACAAGCAATGAAATATAAATCACGGTGCAAAAACAATATACCTAACATATAACCTACTATGACTGATAGACAGATGGACACCAAAATTAGTATTTTCAAATAAACAAAGATTAACTTTTGAACGAAAAACCTAAACAAGACGATTGAACATATGCCATTTAATGTCCTTATGGTGGTGAACAGTTCCGTACCAAATTTCCTGTAGATCCGAGCAATACTGTTCAAGTTATGACATGAACAGACATTGGACTGATGTACAAACACACGTACGGATGCTCGGACGGACAGATGTTTAAACAGTATACCCCTCTTTAATAATAACCACTGACATTTGACCTGTTATCTTGATTGCGGCCATCCTGTCTATTAATCTGGAAGGGAAAAGAGACAAGCAATGAAATATAAATCACGGTGCAAAAACAATATACCTAACATATAACCTACTATGACTGATAGACAGATGGACACCAAAATTAGTATTTTCAAATAAACAAAGATTAACTTTTGAACGAAAAACCTAAACAAGACGATTGAACATATGCCATTTAATGTCCTTATGGTGGTGAACAGTTCCGTACCAAATTTCCTGTAGATCCGAGCAATACTGTTCAAGTTATGACATGAACAGACATTGGACTGATGTACAAACACACGTACGGATGCTCGGACGGACAGATGTTTAAACAGTATACCCCTCTTTAATAATAACCACTGACATTTGACCTGTTATCTTGATTGCGGCCATCCTGTCTATTAATCTGGAAGGGAAAAGAGACAAGCAATGAAATATAAATCACGGTGCAAAAACAATATACCTAACATATAACCTACTATGACTGATAGACAGATGGACACCAAAATTAGTATTTTCAAATAAACAAAGATTAACTTTTGAACGAAAAACCTAAACAAGACGATTGAACATATGCCATTTAATGTCCTTATGGTGGTGAACAGTTCCGTACCAAATTTCCTGTAGATCCGAGCAATACTGTTCAAGTTATGACATGAACAGACATTGGACTGATGTACAAACACACGTACGGATGCTCGGACGGACAGATGTTTAAACAGTATACCCCTCTTTAATAATAACCACTGACATTTGACCTGTTATCTTGATTGCGGCCATCCTGTCTATTAATCTGGAAGGGAAAAGAGACAAGCAATGAAATATAAATCACGGTGCAAAAACAATATACCTAACATATAACCTACTATGACTGATAGACAGATGGACACCAAAATTAGTATTTTCAAATAAACAAAGATTAACTTTTGAACGAAAAACCTAAACAAGACGATTGAACATATGCCATTTAATGTCCTTATGGTGGTGAACAGTTCCGTACCAAATTTCCTGTAGATCCGAGCAATACTGTTCAAGTTATGACATGAACAGACATTGGACTGATGTACAAACACACGTACGGATGCTCGGACGGACAGATGTTTAAACAGTATACCCCTCTTTAATAATAACCACTGACATTTGACCTGTTATCTTGATTGCGGCCATCCTGTCTATTAATCTGGAAGGGAAAAGAGACAAGCAATGAAATATAAATCACGGTGCAAAAACAATATACCTAACATATAACCTACTATGACTGATAGACAGATGGACACCAAAATTAGTATTTTCAAATAAACAAAGATTAACTTTTGAACGAAAAACCTAAACAAGACGATTGAACATATGCCATTTAATGTCCTTATGGTGGTGAACAGTTCCGTACCAAATTTCCTGTAGATCCGAGCAATACTGTTCAAGTTATGACATGAACAGACATTGGACTGATGTACAAACACACGTACGGATGCTCGGACGGACAGATGTTTAAACAGTATACCCCTCTTTAATAATAACCACTGACATTTGACCTGTTATCTTGATTGCGGCCATCCTGTCTATTAATCTGGAAGGGAAAAGAGACAAGCAATGAAATATAAATCACGGTGCAAAAACAATATACCTAACATATAACCTACTATGACTGATAGACAGATGGACACCAAAATTAGTATTTTCAAATAAACAAAGATTAACTTTTGAACGAAAAACCTAAACAAGACGATTGAACATATGCCATTTAATGTCCTTACGGTGGTGAACAGTTCCGTATCAAATTTCCTGTAGATCCGAGCAATACTGTTCAAGTTATGACATGAACAGACATTGGACTGATGTACAAACACACGTACGGATGCTCGGACGGACAGATGTTTAAACAGTATACCCCTCTTTAATAATAACCACTGACATTTGACCTGTTATCTTGATTGCGGCCATCCTGTCTATTAATCTGGAAGGGAAAAGAGACAAGCAATGAAATATAAATCACGGTGCAAAAACAATATACCTAACATATAACCTACTATGACTGATAGACAGATGGACACCAAAATTAGTATTTTCAAATAAACAAAGATTAACTTTTGAACGAAAAACCTAAACAAGACGATTGAACATATGCCATTTAATGTCCTTATGGTGGTGAACAGTTCCGTACCAAATTTCCTGTAGATCCGAGCAATACTGTTCAAGTTATGACATGAACAGACATTGGACTGATGTACAAACACACGTACAGATGCTCGGACGGACAGATGTTTAAACAGTATACCCCTCTTTAATAATAACCACTGACATTTGACCTGTTATCTTGATTGCGGCCATCCTGTCTATTAATCTGGAAGGGAAAAGAGACAAGCAATGAAATATAAATCACGGTGCAAAAACAATATACCTAACATATAACCTACTATGACTGATAGACAGATGGACACCAAAATTTGTATTTTCAAATAAACAAAGATTAACTTTTGAACGAAAAACCTAAACAAGACGATTGAACATATGCCATTTAATGTCCTTATGGTGGTGAACAGTTCCGTACCAAATTTCCTGTAGATCCGAGCAATACTGTTCAAGTTATGACATGAACAGACATTGGACTGATGTACAAACACACGTACGGATGCTCGGACGGACAGATGTTTAAACAGTATACCCCTCTTTAATAATAACCACTGACATTTGACCTGTTATCTTGATTGCGGCCATCCTGTCTATTAATCTGGAAGGGAAAAGAGACAAGCAATGAAATATAAATCACGGTGCAAAAACAATATACCTAACATATAACCTACTATGACTGATAGACAGATGGACACCAAAATTAGTATTTTCAAATAAACAAAGATTAACTTTTGAACGAAAAACCTAAACAAGACGATTGAACATATGCCATTTAATGTCCTTATGGTGGTGAACAGTTCCGTACCAAATTTCCTGTAGATCCGAGCAATACTGTTCAAGTTATGACATGAACAGACATTGGACTGATGTACAAACACACGTACGGATGCTCGGACGGACAGATGTTTAAACAGTATACCCCTCTTTAATAATAACCACTGACATTTGACCTGTTATCTTGATTGCGGCCATCCTGTCTATTAATCTGGAAGGGAAAAGAGACAAGCAATGAAATATAAATCACGGTGCAAAAACAATATACCTAACATATAACCTACTATGACTGATAGACAGATGGACACCAAAATTAGTATTTTCAAATAAACAAAGATTAACTTTTGAACGAAAAACCTAAACAAGACGATTGAACATATGCCATTTAATGTCCTTATGGTGGTGAACAGTTCCGTACCAAATTTCCTGTAGATCCGAGCAATACTGTTCAAGTTATGACATGAACAGACATTGGACTGATGTACAAACACACGTACGGATGCTCGGACGGACAGATGTTTAAACAGTATACCCCTCTTTAATAATAACCACTGACATTTGACCTGTTATCTTGATTGCGGCCATCCTGTCTATTAATCTGGAAGGGAAAAGAGACAAGCAATGAAATATAAATCACGGTGCAAAAACAATATACCTAACATATAACCTACTATGACTGATAGACAGATGGACACCAAAATTAGTATTTTCAAATAAACAAAGATTAACTTTTGAACGAAAAACCTAAACAAGACGATTGAACATATGCCATTTAATGTCCTTATGGTGGTGAACAGTTCCGTACCAAATTTCCTGTAGATCCGAGCAATACTGTTCAAGTTATGACATGAACAGACATTGGACTGATGTACAAACACACGTACGGATGCTCGGACGGACAGATGTTTAAACAGTATACCCCTCTTTAATAATAACCACTGACATTTGACCTGTTATCTTGATTGCGGCCATCCTGTCTATTAATCTGGAAGGGAAAAGAGACAAGCAATGAAATATAAATCACGGTGCAAAAACAATATACCTAACATATAACCTACTATGACTGATAGACAGATGGACACCAAAATTAGTATTTTCAAATAAACAAAGATTAACTTTTGAACGAAAAACCTAAACAAGACGATTGAACATATGCCATTTAATGTCCTTATGGTGGTGAACAGTTCCGTACCAAATTTCCTGTAGATCCGAGCAATACTGTTCAAGTTATGACATGAACAGACATTGGACTGATGTACAAACACACGTACGGATGCTCGGACGGACATATGTTTAAACAGTATACCCCTCTTTAATAATAACCACTGACATTTGACCTGTTATCTTGATTGCGGCCATCCTGTCTATTAATCTGGAAGGGAAAAGAGACAAGCAATGAAATATAAATCACGGTGCAAAAACAATATACCTAACATATAACCTACTATGACTGATAGACAGATGGACACCAAAATTAGTATTTTCAAATAAACAAAGATTAACTTTTGAACGAAAAACCTAAACAAGACGATTGAACATATGCCATTTAATGTCCTTATGGTGGTGAACAGTTCCGTACCAAATTTCCTGTAGATCCGAGCAATACTGTTCAAGTTATGACATGAACAGACATTGGACTGATGTACAAACACACGTACGGATGCTCGGACGGACAGATGTTTAAACAGTATACCCCTCTTTAATAATAACCACTGACATTTGACCTGTTATCTTGATTGCGGCCATCCTGTCTATTAATCTGGAAGGGAAAAGAGACAAGCAATGAAATATAAATCACGGTGCAAAAACAATATACCTAACATATAACCTACTATGACTGATAGACAGATGGACACCAAAATTAGTATTTTCAAATAAACAAAGATTAACTTTTGAACGAAAAACCTAAACAAGACGATTGAACATATGCCATTTAATGTCCTTATGGTGGTGAACAGTTCCGTACCAAATTTCCTGTAGATCCGAGCAATACTGTTCAAGTTATGACATGAACAGACATTGGACTGATGTACAAACACACGTACGGATGCTCGGACGGACAGATGTTTAAACAGTATACCCCTCTTTAATAATAACCACTGACATTTGACCTGTTATCTTGATTGCGGCCATCCTGTCTATTAATCTGGAAGGGAAAAGAGACAAGCAATGAAATATAAATCACGGTGCAAAAACAATATACCTAACATATAACCTACTATGACTGATAGACAGATGGACACCAAAATTAGTATTTTCAAATAAACAAAGATTAACTTTTGAACGAAAAACCTAAACAAGACGATTGAACATATGCCATTTAATGTCCTTATGGTGGTGAACAGTTCCGTACCAAATTTCCTGTAGATCCGAGCAATACTGTTCAAGTTATGACATGAACAGACATTGGACTGATGTACAAACACACGTACGGATGCTCGGACGGACAGATGTTTAAACAGTATACCCCTCTTTAATAATAACCACTGACATTTGACCTGTTATCTTGATTGCGGCCATCCTGTCTATTAATCTGGAAGGGAAAAGAGACAAGCAATGAAATATAAATCACGGTGCAAAAACAATATACCTAACATATAACCTACTATGACTGATAGACAGATGGACACCAAAATTAGTATTTTCAAATAAACAAAGATTAACTTTTGAACGAAAAACCTAAACAAGACGATTGAACATATGCCATTTAATGTCCTTATGGTGGTGAACAGTTCCGTACCAAATTTCCTGTAGATCCGAGCAATACTGTTCAAGTTATGACATGAACAGACATTGGACTGATGTACAAACACACGTACGGATGCTCGGACGGACAGATGTTTAAACAGTATACCCCTCTTTAATAATAACCACTGACATTTGACCTGTTATCTTGATTGCGGCCATCCTGTCTATTAATCTGGAAGGGAAAAGAGACAAGCAATGAAATATAAATCACGGTGCAAAAACAATATACCTAACATATAACCTACTATGACTGATAGACAGATGGACACCAAAATTAGTATTTTCAAATAAACAAAGATTAACTTTTGAACGAAAAACCTAAACAAGACGATTGAACATATGCCATTTAATGTCCGTATGGTGGTGAACAGTTCCGTACCAAATTTCCTGTAGATCCGAGCAATACTGTTCAAGTTATGACATGAACAGACATTGGACTGATGTACAAACACACGTACGGATGCTCGGACGGACAGATGTTTAAACAGTATACCCCTCTTTAATAATAACCACTGACATTTGATCTGTTATCTTGATTGCGGCCATCCTGTCTATTAATCTGGAAGGGAAAAGAGACAAGCAATGAAATATAAATCACGGTGCAAAAACAATATACCTAACATATAACCTACTATGACTGATAGACAGATGGACACCAAAATTAGTATTTTCAAATAAACAAAGATTAACTTTTGAACGAAAAACCTAAACAAGACGATTGAACATATGCCATTTAATGTCCTTATGGTGGTGAACAGTTCCGTACCAAATTTCCTGTAGATCCGAGCAATACTGTTCAAGTTATGACATGAACAGACATTGGACTGATGTACAAACACACGTACGGATGCTCGGACGGACAGATGTTTAAACAGTATACCCCTCTTTAATAATAACCACTGACATTTGACCTGTTATCTTGATTGCGGCCATCCTGTCTATTAATCTGGACGGGAAAAGAGACAAGCAATGAAATATAAATCACGGTGCAAAAACAATATACCTAACATATAACCTACTATGACTGATAGACAGATGGACACCAAAATTAGTATTTTCAAATAAACAAAGATTAACTTTTGAACGAAAAACCTAAACAAGACGATTGAACATATGCCATTTAATGTCCTTATGGTGGTGAACAGTTCCATACCAAATTTCCTGTAGATCCGAGCAATACTGTTCAAGTTATGACATGAACAGACATTGGACTGATGTACAAACACACGTACGGATGCTCGGACGGACAGATGTTTAAACAGTATACCCCTCTTTAATAATAACCACTGACATTTGACCTGTTATCTTGATTGCGGCCATCCTGTCTATTAATCTGGAAGGGAAAAGAGACAAGCAATGAAATATAAATCACGGTGCAAAAACAATATACCTAACATATAACCTACTATGACTGATAGACAGATGGACACCAAAATTAGTATTTTCAAATAAACAAAGATTAACTTTTGAACGAAAAACCTAAACAAGACGATTGAACATATGCCATTTAATGTCCTTATGGTGGTGAACAGTTCCGTACCAAATTTCCTGTAGATCCGAGCAATACTGTTCAAGTTATGACATGAACAGACATTGGACTGATGTACAAACACACGTATGGATGCTCGGACGGACAGATGTTTAAACAGTATACCCCTCTTTAATAATAACCACTGACATTTGACCTGTTATCTTGATTGCGGCCATCCTGTCTATTAATCTGGAAGGGAAAAGAGACAAGCAATGAAATATAAATCACGGTGCAAAAACAATATACCTAACATATAACCTACTATGACTGATAGACAGATGGACACCAAAATTAGTATTTTCAAATAAACAAAGATTAACTTTTGAACGAAAAACCTAAACAAGACGATTGAACATATGCCATTTAATGTCCTTATGGTGGTGAACAGTTCCGTACCAAATTTCCTGTAGATCCGAGCAATACTGTTCAAGTTATGACATGAACAGACATTGGACTGATGTACAAACACACGTACGGATGCTCGGACGGACAGATGTTTAAACAGTATACCCCTCTTTAATAATAACCACTGACATTTGACCTGTTATCTTGATTGCGGCCATCCTGTCTATTAATCTGGAAGGGAAAAGAGACAAGCAATGAAATATAAATCACGGTGCAAAAACAATATACCTAACATATAACCTACTATGACTGATAGACAGATGGACACCAAAATTAGTATTTCAAATAAACAAAGATTAACTTTTGAACGAAAAACCTAAACAAGACGATTGAACATATGCCATTTAATGTCCGTATGGTGGTGAACAGTTCCGTACCAAATTTCCTGTAGATCCGAGCAATACTGTTCAAGTTATGACATGAACAGACATTGGACTGATGTACAAACACACGTACGGATGCTCGGACGGACAGATGTTTAAACAGTATACCCCTCTTTAATAATAACCACTGACATTTGATCTGTTATCTTGATTGCGGCCATCCTGTCTATTAATCTGGAAGGGAAAAGAGACAAGCAATGAAATATAAATCACGGTGCAAAAACAATATACCTAACATATAACCTACTATGACTGATAGACAGATGGACACCAAAATTAGTATTTTCAAATAAACAAAGATTAACTTTTGAACGAAAAACCTAAACAAGACGATTGAACATATGCCATTTAATGTCCTTATGGTGGTGAACAGTTCCGTACCAAATTTCCTGTAGATCCGAGCAATACTGTTCAAGTTATGACATGAACAGACATTGGACTGATGTACAAACACACGTACGGATGCTCGGACGGACAGATGTTTAAACAGTATACCCCTCTTTAATAATAACCACTGACATTTGACCTGTTATCTTGATTGCGGCCATCCTGTCTATTAATCTGGAAGGGAAAAGAGACAAGCAATGAAATATAAATCACGGTGCAAAAACAATATACCTAACATATAACCTACTATGACTGATAGACAGATGGACACCAAAATTAGTATTTTCAAATAAACAAAGATTAACTTTTGAACGAAAAACCTAAACAAGACGATTGAACATATGCCATTTAATGTCCTTATGGTGGTGAACAGTTCCATACCAAATTTCCTGTAGATCCGAGCAATACTGTTCAAGTTATGACATGAACAGACATTGGACTGATGTACAAACACACGTACGGATGCTCGGACGGACAGATGTTTAAACAGTATACCCCTCTTTAATAATAACCACTGACATTTGACCTGTTATCTTGATTGCGGCCATCCTGTCTATTAATCTGGAAGGGAAAAGAGACAAGCAATGAAATATAAATCACGGTGCAAAAACAATATACCTAACATATAACCTACTATGACTGATAGACAGATGGACACCAAAATTAGTATTTTCAAATAAACAAAGATTAACTTTTGAACGAAAAACCTAAACAAGACGATTGAACATATGCCATTTAATGTCCTTATGGTGGTGAACAGTTCCGTACCAAATTTCCTGTAGATCCGAGCAATACTGTTCAAGTTATGACATGAACAGACATTGGACTGATGTACAAACACACGTATGGATGCTCGGACGGACAGATGTTTAAACAGTATACCCCTCTTTAATAATAACCACTGACATTTGACCTGTTATCTTGATTGCGGCCATCCTGTCTATTAATCTGGAAGGGAAAAGAGACAAGCAATGAAATATAAATCACGGTGCAAAAACAATATACCTAACATATAACCTACTATGACTGATAGACAGATGGACACCAAAATTAGTATTTTCAAATAAACAAAGATTAACTTTTGAACGAAAAACCTAAACAAGACGATTGAACATATGCCATTTAATGTCCTTATGGTGGTGAACAGTTCCGTACCAAATTTCCTGTAGATCCGAGCAATACTGTTCAAGTTATGACATGAACAGACATTGGACTGATGTACAAACACACGTACGGATGCTCGGACGGACAGATGTTTAAACAGTATACCCCTCTTTAATAATAACCACTGACATTTGACCTGTTATCTTGATTGCGGCCATCCTGTCTATTAATCTGGAAGGGAAAAGAGACAAGCAATGAAATATAAATCACGGTGCAAAAACAATATACCTAACATATAACCTACTATGACTGATAGACAGATGGACACCAAAATTAGTATTTTCAAATAAACAAAGATTAACTTTTGAACGAAAAACCTAAACAAGACGATTGAACATATGCCATTTAATGTCCTTATGGTGGTGAACAGTTCCGTACCAAATTTCCTGTAGATCCGAGCAATACTGTTCAAGTTATGACATGAACAGACATTGGACTGATGTACAAACACACGTACGGATGCTCGGACGGACAGATGTTTAAACAGTATACCCCTCTTTAATAATAACCACTGACATTTGACCTGTTATCTTGATTGCGGCCATCCTGTCTATTAATCTGGAAGGGAAAAGAGACAAGCAATGAAATATAAATCACGGTGCAAAAACAATATACCTAACATATAACCTACTATGACTGATAGATAGATGGACACCAAAATTAGTATTTTCAAATAAACAAAGATTAACTTTTGAACGAAAAACCTAAACAAGACGATTGAACATATGCCATTTAATGTCCTTATGGTGGTGAACAGTTCTGTACCAAATTTCCTGTAGATCCGAGCAATACTGTTCAAGTTATGACATGAACAGACATTGGACTGATGTACAAACACACGTACGGATGCTCGGACGGACAGATGTTTAAACAGTATACCCCTCTTTAATAATAACCACTGACATTTGACCTGTTATCTTGATTGCGGCCATCCTGTCTATTAATCTGGAAGGGAAAAGAGACAAGCAATGAAATATAAATCACGGTGCAAAAACAATATACCTAACATATAACCTACTATGACTGATAGACAGATGGACACCAAAATTAGTATTTTCAAATAAACAAAGATTAACTTTTGAACGAAAAACCTAAACAAGACGATTGAACATATGCCATTTAATGTCCTTATGGTGGTGAACAGTTCCGTACCAAATTTCCTGTAGATCCGAGCAATACTGTTCAAGTTATGACATGAACAGACATTGGACTGATGTACAAACACACGTACGGATGCTCGGACGGACAGATGTTTAAACAGTATACCCCTCTTTAATAATAACCACTGACATTTGACCTGTTATCTTGATTGCGGCCATCCTGTCTATTAATCTGGAAGGGAAAAGAGACAAGCAATGAAATATAAATCACGGTGCAAAAACAATATACCTAACATATAACCTACTATGACTGATAGACAGATGGACACCAAAATTAGTATTTTCAAATAAACAAAGATTAACTTTTGAACGAAAAACCTAAACAAGACGATTGAACATATGCCATTTAATGTCCTTATGGTGGTGAACAGTTCCGTACCAAATTTCCTGTAGATCCGAGCAATACTGTTCAAGTTATGACATGAACAGACATTGGACTGATGTACAAACACACGTACGGATGCTCGGACGGACAGATGTTTAAACAGTATACCCCTCTTTAATAATAACCACTGACATTTGACCTGTTATCTTGATTGCGGCCATCCTGTCTATTAATCTGGAAGGGAAAAGAGACAAGCAATGAAATATAAATCACGGTGCAAAAACAATATACCTAACATATAACCTACTATGACTGATAGACAGATGGACACCAAAATTAGTATTTTCAAATAAACAAAGATTAACTTTTGAACGAAAAACCTAAACAAGACGATTGAACATATGCCATTTAATGTCCTTATGGTGGTGAACAGTTCCGTACCAAATTTCCTGTAGATCCGAGCAATACTGTTCAAGTTATGACATGAACAGACATTGGACTGATGTACAAACACACGTACGGATGCTCGGACGGACAGATGTTTAAACAGTATACCCCTCTTTAATAATAACCACTGACATTTGACCTGTTATCTTGATTGCGGCCATCCTGTCTATTAATCTGGAAGGGAAAAGAGACAAGCAATGAAATATAAATCACGGTGCAAAAACAATATACCTAACATATAACCTACTATGACTGATAGACAGATGGACACCAAAATTAGTATTTTCAAATAAACAAAGATTAACTTTTGAACGAAAAACCTAAACAAGACGATTGAACATATGCCATTTAATGTCCTTATGGTGGTGAACAGTTCCGTACCAAATTTCCTGTAGATCCGAGCAATACTGTTCAAGTTATGACATGAACAGACATTGGACTGATGTACAAACACACGTACGGATGCTCGGACGGACAGATGTTTAAACAGTATACCCCTCTTTAATAATAACCACTGACATTTGACCTGTTATCTTGATTGCGGCCATCCTGTCTATTAATCTGGAAGGGAAAAGAGACAAGCAATGAAATATAAATCACGGTGCAAAAACAATATACCTAACATATAACCTACTATGACTGATAGACAGATGGACACCAAAATTAGTATTTTCAAATAAACAAAGATTAACTTTTGAACGAAAAACCTAAACAAGACGATTGAACATATGCCATTTAATGTCCTTATGGTGGTGAACAGTTCCGTACCAAATTTCCTGTAGATCCGAGCAATACTGTTCAAGTTATGACATGAACAGACATTGGACTGATGTACAAACACACGTACGGATGCTCGGACGGACAGATGTTTAAACAGTATACCCCTCTTTAATAATAACCACTGACATTTGACCTGTTATCTTGATTGCGGCCATCCTGTCTATTAATCTGGAAGGGAAAAGAGACAAGCAATGAAATATAAATCACGGTGCAAAAACAATATACCTAACATATAACCTACTATGACTGATAGACAGATGGACACCAAAATTAGTATTTTCAAATAAACAAAGATTAACTTTTGAACGAAAAACCTAAACAAGACGATTGAACATATGCCATTTAATGTCCTTATGGTGGTGAACAGTTCCGTACCAAATTTCCTGTAGATCCGAGCAATACTGTTCAAGTTATGACATGAACAGACATTGGACTGATGTACAAACACACGTACGGATGCTCGGACGGACAGATGTTTAAACAGTATACCCCTCTTTAATAATAACCACTGACATTTGACCTGTTATCTTGATTGCGGCCATCCTGTCTATTAATCTGGAAGGGAAAAGAGACAAGCAATGAAATATAAATCACGGTGCAAAAACAATATACCTAACATATAACCTACTATGACTGATAGACAGATGGACACCAAAATTAGTATTTTCAAATAAACAAAGATTAACTTTTGAACGAAAAACCTAAACAAGACGATTGAACATATGCCATTTAATGTCCTTATGGTGGTGAACAGTTCCGTACCAAATTTCCTGTAGATCCGAGCAATACTGTTCAAGTTATGACATGAACAGACATTGGACTGATGTACAAACACACGTACGGATGCTCGGACGGACAGATGTTTAAACAGTATACCCCTCTTTAATAATAACCACTGACATTTGACCTGTTATCTTGATTGCGGCCATCCTGTCTATTAATCTGGAAGGGAAAAGAGACAAGCAATGAAATATAAATCACGGTGCAAAAACAATATACCTAACATATAACCTACTATGACTGATAGACAGATGGACACCAAAATTAGTATTTTCAAATAAACAAAGATTAACTTTTGAACGAAAAACCTAAACAAGACGATTGAACATATGCCATTTAATGTCCTTATGGTGGTGAACAGTTCCGTACCAAATTTCCTGTAGATCCGAGCAATACTGTTCAAGTTATGACATGAACAGACATTGGACTGATGTACAAACACACGTACGGATGCTCGGACGGACAGATGTTTAAACAGTATACCCCTCTTTAATAATAACCACTGACATTTGACCTGTTATCTTGATTGCGGCCATCCTGTCTATTAATCTGGAAGGGAAAAGAGACAAGCAATGAAATATAAATCACGGTGCAAAAACAATATACCTAACATATAACCTACTATGACTGATAGACAGATGGACACCAAAATTAGTATTTTCAAATAAACAAAGATTAACTTTTGAACGAAAAACCTAAACAAGACGATTGAACATATGCCATTTAATGTCCTTACGGTGGTGAACAGTTCCGTACCAAATTTCCTGTAGATCCGAGCAATACTGTTCAAGTTATGACATGAACAGACATTGGACTGATGTACAAACACACGTACGGATGCTCGGACGGACAGATGTTTAAACAGTATACCCCTCTTTAATAATAACCACTGACATTTGACCTGTTATCTTGATTGCGGCCATCCTGTCTATTAATCTGGAAGGGAAAAGAGACAAGCAATGAAATATAAATCACGGTGCAAAAACAATATACCTAACATATAACCTACTATGACTGATAGACAGATGGACACCAAAATTAGTATTTTCAAATAAACAAAGATTAACTTTTGAACAAAAAACCTAAACAAGACGATTGAACATATGCCATTTAATGTCCTTATGGTGGTGAACAATTCCGTACCAAATTTCCTGTAGATCCGAGCAATACTGTTCAAGTTATGACATGAACAGACATTGGACTGATGTACAAACACACGTACGGATGCTCGGACGGACAGATGTTTAAACAGTATACCCCTCTTTAATAATAACCACTGACATTTGACCTGTTATCTTGATTGCGGCCATCCTGTCTATTAATCTGGAAGGGAAAAGCGACAAGCAATGAAATATAAATCACGGTGCAAAAACAATATACCTAACATATAACCTACTATGACTGATAGACAGATGGACACCAAAATTAGTATTTTCAAATAAACAAAGATTAACTTTTGAACGAAAAACCTAAACAAGACGATTGAACATATGCCATTTAATGTCCTTATGGTGGTGAACAGTTCCGTACCAAATTTCCTGTAGATCCGAGCAATACTGTTCAAGTTATGACATGAACAGACATTGGACTGATGTACAAACACACGTACGGATGCTCGGACGGACAGATGTTTAAACAGTATACCCCTCTTTAATAATAACCACTGACATTTGACCTGTTATCTTGATTGCGGCCATCCTGTCTATTAATCTGGAAGGGAAAAGAGACAAGCAATGAAATATAAATCACGGTGCAAAAACAATATACCTAACATATAACCTACTATGACTGATAGACAGATGGACACCAAAATTAGTATTTTCAAATAAACAAAGATTAACTTTTGAACGAAAAACCTAAACAAGACAATTGAACATATGCCATTTAATGTCCTTATGGTGGTGAACAGTTCCGTACCAAATTTCCTGTAGATCCGAGCAATACTGTTCAAGTTATGACATGAACAGACATTGGACTGATGTACAAACACACGTACGGATGCTCCGACGGACAGATGTTTAAACAGTATACCCCTCTTTAATAATAACCACTGACATTTGACCTGTTATCTTGATTGCGGCCATCCTGTCTATTAATCTGGAAGGGAAAAGAGACAAGCAATGAAATATAAATCACGGTGCAAAAACAATATACCTAACATATAACCTACTATGACTGATAGACAGATGGACACCAAAATTAGTATTTTCAAATAAACAAAGATTAACTTTTGAACGAAAAACCTAAACAAGACGATTGAACATATGCCATTTAATGTCCTTATGGTGGTGAACAGTTCCGTACCAAATTTCCTGTAGATCCGAGCAATACTGTTCAAGTTATGACATGAACAGACATTGGACTGATGTACAAACACACGTACGGATGCTCGGACGGACAGATGTTTAAACAGTATACCCCTCTTTAATAATAACCACTGACATTTGACCTGTTATCTTGATTGCGGCCATCCTGTCTATTAATCTGGAAGGGAAAAGAGACAAGCAATGAAATATAAATCACGGTGCAAAAACAATATACCTAACATATAACCTACTATGACTGATAGACAGATGGACACCAAAATTAGTATTTTCAAATAAACAAAGATTAACTTTTGAACGAAAAACCTAAACAAGACGATTGAACATATGCCATTTAATGTCCTTATGGTGGTGAACAGTTCCGTACCAAATTTCCTGTAGATCCGAGCAATACTGTTCAAGTTATGACATGAACAGACATTGGACTGATGTACAAACACACGTACGGATGCTCGGACGGACAGATGTTTAAACAGTATACCCCTCTTTAATAATAACCACTGACATTTGACCTGTTATCTTGATTGCGGCCATCCTGTCTATTAATCTGGAAGGGAAAAGAGACAAGCAATGAAATATAAATCACGGTGCAAAAACAATATACCTAACATATAACCTACTATGACTGATAGACAGATGGACACCAAAATTAGTATTTTCAAATAAACAAAGATTAACTTTTGAACGAAAAACCTAAACAAGACGATTGAACATATGCCATTTAATGTCCTTATGGTGGTGAACAGTTCCGTACCAAATTTCCTGTAGATCCGAGCAATACTGTTCAAGTTATGACATGAACAGACATTGGACTGATGTACAAACACACGTACGGATGCTCGGACGGACAGATGTTTAAACAGTATACCCCTCTTTAATAATAACCACTGACATTTGACCTGTTATCTTGATTGCGGCCATCCTGTCTATTAATCTGGAAGGGAAAAGAGACAAGCAATGAAATATAAATCACGGTGCAAAAACAATATACCTAACATATAACCTACTATGACTGATAGACAGATGGACACCAAAATTAGTATTTTCAAATAAACAAAGATTAACTTTTGAACGAAAAACCTAAACAAGACGATTGAACATATGCCATTTAATGTCCTTATGGTGGTGAACAGTTCCGTACCAAATTTCCTGTAGATCCGAGCAATACTGTTCAAGTTATGACATGAACAGACATTGGACTGATGTACAAACACACGTACGGATGCTCGGATGGACAGATGTTTAAACAGTATACCCCTCTTTAATAATAACCACTGACATTTGACCTGTTATCTTGATTGCGGCCATCCTGTCTATTAATCTGGAAGGGAAAAGAGACAAGCAATGAAATATAAATCACGGTGCAAAAACAATATACCTAACATATAACCTACTATGACTGATAGACAGATGGACACCAAAATTAGTATTTTCAAATAAACAAAGATTAACTTTTGAACGAAAAACCTAAACAAGACGATTGAACATATGCCATTTAATGTCCTTATGGTGGTGAACAGTTCCGTACCAAATTTCCTGTAGATCCGAGCAATACTGTTCAAGTTATGACATGAACAGACATTGGACTGATGTACAAACACACGTACGGATGCTCGGACGGACAGATGTTTAAACAGTATACCCCTCTTTAATAATAACCACTGACATTTGACCTGTTATCTTGATTGCGGCCATCCTGTCTATTAATCTGGAAGGGAAAAGAGACAAGCAATGAAATATAAATCACGGTGCAAAAACAATATACCTAACATATAACCTACTATGACTGATAGACAGATGGACACCAAAATTAGTATTTTCAAATAAACAAAGATTAACTTTTGAACAAAAAACCTAAACAAGACGATTGAACATATGCCATTTAATGTCCTTATGGTGGTGAACAATTCCGTACCAAATTTCCTGTAGATCCGAGCAATACTGTTCAAGTTATGACATGAACAGACATTGGACTGATGTACAAACACACGTACGGATGCTCGGACGGACAGATGTTTAAACAGTATACCCCTCTTTAATAATAACCACTGACATTTGACCTGTTATCTTGATTGCGGCCATCCTGTCTATTAATCTGGAAGGGAAAAGCGACAAGCAATGAAATATAAATCACGGTGCAAAAACAATATACCTATCATATAACCTACTATGACTGATAGACAGATGGACACCAAAATTAGTATTTTCAAATAAACAAAGATTAACTTTTGAACGAAAAACCTAAACAAGACGATTGAACATATGCCATTTAATGTCCTTATGGTGGTGAACAGTTCCGTACCAAATTTCCTGTAGATCCGAGCAATACTGTTCAAGTTATGACATGAACAGACATTGGACTGATGTACAAACACACATACGGATGCTCGGACGGACAGATGTTTAAACAGTATACCCCTCTTTAATAATAACCACTGACATTTGACCTGTTATCTTGATTGCGGCCATCCTGTCTATTAATCTGGAAGGGAAAAGAGACAAGCAATGAAATATAAATCACGGTGCAAAAACAATATACCTAACATATAACCTACTATGACTGATAGACAGATGGACACCAAAATTAGTATTTTCAAATAAACAAAGATTAACTTTTGAACGAAAAACCTAAACAAGACGATTGAACATATGCCATTTAATGTCCTTATGGTGGTGAACAGTTCCGTACCAAATTTCCTGTAGATCCGAGCAATACTGTTCAAGTTATGACATGAACAGACATTGGACTGATGTACAAACACACGTACGGATGCTCGGACGGACAGATGTTTAAACAGTATACCCCTCTTTAATAATAACCACTGACATTTGACCTGTTATCTTGATTGCGGCCATCCTGTCTATTAATCTGGAAGGGAAAAGAGACAAGCAATGAAATATAAATCACGGTGCAAAAACAATATACCTAACATATAACCTACTATGACTGATAGACAGATGGACACCAAAATTAGTATTTTCAAATAAACAAAGATTAACTTTTGAACGAAAACCCTAAACAAGACGATTGAACATATGCCATTTAATGTCCTTATGGTGGTGAACAGTTCCGTACCAAATTTCCTGTAGATCCGAGCAATACTGTTCAAGTTATGACATGAACAGACATTGGACTGATGTACAAACACACGTACGGATGCTCGGACGGACAGATGTTTAAACAGTATACCCCTCTTTAATAATAACCACTGACATTTGACCTGTTATCTTGATTGCGGCCATCCTGTCTATCAATCTGGAAGGGAAAAAAGACAAGCAATGAAATATAAATCACGGTGCAAAAACAATATACCTAACATATAACCTACTATGACTGATAGACAGATGGACACCAAAATTAGTATTTTCAAATAAACAAAGATTAACTTTTGAACGAAAAACCTAAAAAAGACGATTGAACATATGCCATTTAATGTCCTTATGGTGGTGAACAGTTCCGTACCAAATTTCCTGTAGATCCGAGCAATACTGTTCAAGTTATGACATGAACAGACATTGGACTGATGTACAAACACACGTACGGATGCTCGGACGGACAGATGTTTAAACAGTATACCCCTCTTTAATAATAACCACTGACATTTGACCTGTTATCTTGATTGCGGCCATCCTGTCTATTAATCTGGAAGGGAAACGAGACAAGCAATGAAATATAAATCACGGTGCAAAAACAATATACCTAACATATAACCTACTATGACTGATAGACAGATGGACACCAAAATTAGTATTTTCAAATAAACAAAGATTAACTTTTGAACGAAAAACCTAAACAAGACGATTGAACATATGCCATTTAATGTCCTTATGGTGGTGAACAGTTCCGTACCAAATTTCCTGTAGATCCGAGCAATACTGTTCAAGTTATGACATGAACAGACATTGGACTGATGTACAAACACACGTACGGATGCTCGGACGGACAGATGTTTAAACAGTATACCCCTCTTTAATAATAACCACTGACATTTGACCTGTTATCTTGATTGCGGCCATCCTGTCTATTAATCTGGAAGGGAAAAGAGACAAGCAATGAAATATAAATCACGGTGCAAAAACAATATACCTAACATATAACCTACTATGACTGATAGACAGATGGACACCAAAATTAGTATTTTCAAATAAACAAAGATTAACTTTTGAACGAAAAACCTAAACAAGACGATTGAACATATGCCATTTAATGTCCTTATGGTGGTGAACAGTTCCGTACCAAATTTCCTGTAGATCCGAGCAATACTGTTCAAGTTATGACATGAACAGACATTGGACTGATGTACAAACACACGTACGGATGCTCGGACGGACAGATGTTTAAACAGTATACCCCTCTTTAATAATAACCACTGACATTTGACCTGTTATCTTGATTGCGGCCATCCTGTCTATTAATCTGGAAGGGAAAAGAGACAAGCAATGAAATATAAATCACGGTGCAAAAACAATATACCTAACATATAACCTACTATGACTGATAGACAGATGGACACCAAAATTAGTATTTTCAAATAAACAAAGATTAACTTTTGAACGAAAAACCTAAACAAGACGATTGAACATATGCCATTTAATGTCCTTATGGTGGTGAACAGTTCCGTACCAAATTTCCTGTAGATCCGAGCAATACTGTTCAAGTTATGACATGAACAGACATTGGACTGATGTACAAACACACGTACGGATGCTCGGACGGACAGATGTTTAAACAGTATACCCCTCTTTAATAATAACCACTGACATTTGACCTGTTATCTTGATTGCGGCCATCCTGTCTATTAATCTGGAAGGGAAAAGCGACAAGCAATGAAATATAAATCACGGTGCAAAAACAATATACCTATCATATAACCTACTATGACTGATAGACAGATGGACACCAAAATTAGTATTTTCAAATAAACAAAGATTAACTTTTGAACGAAAAACCTAAACAAGACGATTGAACATATGCCATTTAATGTCCTTATGGTGGTGAACAGTTCCGTACCAAATTTCCTGTAGATCCGAGCAATACTGTTCAAGTTATGACATGAACAGACATTGGACTGATGTACAAACACACGTACGGATGCTCGGACGGACAGATGTTTAAACAGTATACCCCTCTTTAATAATAACCACTGACATTTGACCTGTTATCTTGATTGCGGCCATCCTGTCTATTAATCTGGAAGGGAAAAGAGACAAGCAATGAAATATAAATCACGGTGCAAAAACAATATACCTAACATATAACCTACTATGACTGATAGACAGATGGACACCAAAATTAGTATTTTCAAATAAACAAAGATTAACTTTTGAACGAAAAACCTAAACAAGACGATTGAACATATGCCATTTAATGTCCTTATGGTGGTGAACAGTTCCGTACCAAATTTCCTGTAGATCCGAGCAATACTGTTCAAGTTATGACATGAACAGACATTGGACTGATGTACAAACACACGTACGGATGCTCCGACGGACAGATGTTTAAACAGTATACCCCTCTTTAATAATAACCACTGACATTTGACCTGTTATCTTGATTGCGGCCATCCTGTCTATTAATCTGGAAGGGAAAAGAGACAAGCAATGAAATATAAATCACGGTGCAAAAACAATATACCTAACATATAACCTACTATGACTGATAGACAGATGGACACCAAAATTAGTATTTTCAAATAAACAAAGATTAACTTTTGAACGAAAAACCTAAACAAGACGATTGAACATATGCCATTTAATGTCCTTATGGTGGTGAACAGTTCCGTACCAAATTTCCTGTAGATCCGAGCAATACTGTTCAAGTTATGACATGAACAGACATTGGACTGATGTACAAACACACGTACGGATGCTCGGACGGACAGATGTTTAAACAGTATACCCCTCTTTAATAATAACCACTGACATTTGACCTGTTATCTTGATTGCGGCCATCCTGTCTATTAATCTGGAAGGGAAAAGCGACAAGCAATGAAATATAAATCACGGTGCAAAAACAATATACCTATCATATAACCTACTATGACTGATAGACAGATGGACACCAAAATTAGTATTTTCAAATAAACAAAGATTAACTTTTGAACGAAAAACCTAAACAAGACGATTGAACATATGCCATTTAATGTCCTTATGGTGGTGAACAGTTCCGTACCAAATTTCCTGTAGATCCGAGCAATACTGTTCAAGTTATGACATGAACAGACATTGGACTGATGTACAAACACACGTACGGATGCTCGGACGGACAGATGTTTAAACAGTATACCCCTCTTTAATAATAACCACTGACATTTGACCTGTTATCTTGATTGCGGCCATCCTGTCTATTAATCTGGAAGGGAAAAGAGACAAGCAATGAAATATAAATCACGGTGCAAAAACAATATACCTAACATATAACCTACTATGACTGATAGACAGATGGACACCAAAATTAGTATTTTCAAATAAACAAAGATTAACTTTTGAACGAAAAACCTAAACAAGACGATTGAACATATGCCATTTAATGTCCTTATGGTGGTGAACAGTTCCGTACCAAATTTCCTGTAGATCCGAGCAATACTGTTCAAGTTATGACATGAACAGACATTGGACTGATGTACAAACACACGTACGGATGCTCCGACGGACAGATGTTTAAACAGTATACCCCTCTTTAATAATAACCACTGACATTTGACCTGTTATCTTGATTGCGGCCATCCTGTCTATTAATCTGGAAGGGAAAAGAGACAAGCAATGAAATATAAATCACGGTGCAAAAACAATATACCTAACATATAACCTACTATGACTGATAGACAGATGGACACCAAAATTAGTATTTTCAAATAAACAAAGATTAACTTTTGAACGAAAAACCTAAACAAGACGATTGAACATATGCCATTTAATGTCCTTATGGTGGTGAACAGTTCCGTACCAAATTTCCTGTAGATCCGAGCAATACTGTTCAAGTTATGACATGAACAGACATTGGACTGATGTACAAACACACGTACGGATGCTCGGACGGACAGATGTTTAAACAGTATACCCCTCTTTAATAATAACCACTGACATTTGACCTGTTATCTTGATTGCGGCCATCCTGTCTATTAATCTGGAAGGGAAAAGCGACAAGCAATGAAATATAAATCACGGTGCAAAAACAATATACCTATCATATAACCTACTATGACTGATAGACAGATGGACACCAAAATTAGTATTTTCAAATAAACAAAGATTAACTTTTGAACGAAAAACCTAAACAAGACGATTGAACATATGCCATTTAATGTCCTTATGGTGGTGAACAGTTCCGTACCAAATTTCCTGTAGATCCGAGCAATACTGTTCAAGTTATGACATGAACAGACATTGGACTGATGTACAAACACACGTACGGATGCTCGGACGGACAGATGTTTAAACAGTATACCCCTCTTTAATAATAACCACTGACATTTGACCTGTTATCTTGATTGCGGCCATCCTGTCTATTAATCTGGAAGGGAAAAGAGACAAGCAATGAAATATAAATCACGGTGCAAAAACAATATACCTAACATATAACCTACTATGACTGATAGACAGATGGACACCAAAATTAGTATTTTCAAATAAACAAAGATTAACTTTTGAACGAAAAACCTAAACAAGACGATTGAACATATGCCATTTAATGTCCTTATGGTGGTGAACAGTTCCGTACCAAATTTCCTGTAGATCCGAGCAATACTGTTCAAGTTATGACATGAACAGACATTGGACTGATGTACAAACACACGTACGGATGCTCCGACGGACAGATGTTTAAACAGTATACCCCTCTTTAATAATAACCACTGACATTTGACCTGTTATCTTGATTGCGGCCATCCTGTCTATTAATCTGGAAGGGAAAAGAGACAAGCAATGAAATATAAATCACGGTGCAAAAACAATATACCTAACATATAACCTACTATGACTGATAGACAGATGGACACCAAAATTAGTATTTTCAAATAAACAAAGATTAACTTTTGAACGAAAAACCTAAACAAGGCGATTGAACACATGCCATTTAATGTCCTTATGGTGGTGAACAGTTCCGTACCAAATTTCCTGTAGATCCGAGCAATACTGTTCAAGTTATGACATGAACAGACATTGGACTGATGTACAAACACACGTACGGATGCTCGGACGGACAGATGTTTAAACAGTATACCCCTCTTTAATAATAACCACTGACATTTGACCTGTTATCTTGATTGCGGCCATCCTGTCTATTAATCTGGAAGGGAAAAGAGACAAGCAATGAAATATAAATCACGGTGCAAAAACAATATACCTAACATATAACCTACTATGACTGATAGACAGATGGACACCAAAATTAGTATTTTCAAATAAACAAAGATTAACTTTTGAACGAAAAACCTAAACAAGACGATTGAACATATGCCATTTAATGTCCTTATGGTGGTGAACAGTTCCGTACCAAATTTCCTGTAGATCCGAGCAATACTGTTCAAGTTATGACATGAACAGACATTGGACTGATGTACAAACACACGTACGGATGCTCGGACCGACAGATGTTTAAACAGTATACCCCTCTTTAATAATAACCACTGACATTTGACCTGTTATCTTGATTGCGGCCATCCTGTCTATTAATCTGGAAGGGAAAAGAGACAAGCAATGAAATATAAATCACGGTGCAAAAACAATATACCTAACATATAACCTACTATGACTGATAGACAGATGGACACCAAAATTAGTATTTTCAAATAAACAAAGATTAACTTTTGAACGAAAAACCTAAACAAGACGATTGAACATATGCCATTTAATGTCCTTATGGTGGTGAACAGTTCCGTACCAAATTTCCTGTAGATCCGAGCAATACTGTTCAAGTTATGACATGAACAGACATTGGACTGATGTACAAACACACGTACGGATGCTCGGACGGACAGATGTTTAAACAGTATACCCCTCTTTAATAATAACCACTGACATTTGACCTGTTATCTTGATTGCGGCCATCCTGTCTATTAATCTGGAAGGGAAAAGAGACAAGCAATGAAATATAAATCACGGTGCAAAAACAATATACCTAACATATAACCTACTATGACTGATAGACAGATGGACACCAAAATTAGTATTTTCAAATAAACAAAGATTAACTTTTGAACGAAAAACCTAAACAAGACGATTGAACATATGCCATTTAATGTCCTTATGGTGGTGAACAGTTCCGTACCAAATTTCCTGTAGATCCGAGCAATACTGTTCAAGTTATGACATGAACAGACATTGGACTGATGTACAAACACACGTACGGATGCTCGGACGGACAGATGTTTAAACAGTATACCCCTCTTTAATAATAACCACTGACATTTGACCTGTTATCTTGATTGCGGCCATCCTGTCTATTAATCTGGAAGGGAAAAGAGACAAGCAATGAAATATAAATCACGGTGCAAAAACAATATACCTAACATATAACCTACTATGACTGATAGACAGATGGACACCAAAATTAGTATTTTCAAATAAACAAAGATTAACTTTTGAACGAAAAACCTAAACAAGACGATTGAACATATGCCATTTAATGTCCTTATGGTGGTGAACAGTTCCGTACCAAATTTCCTGTAGATCCGAGCAATACTGTTCAAGTTATGACATGAACAGACATTGGACTGATGTACAAACACACGTACGGATGCTCGGACGGACAGATGTTTAAACAGTATACCCCTCTTTAATAATAACCACTGACATTTGACCTGTTATCTTGATTGCGGCCATCCTGTCTATTAATCTGGAAGGGAAAAGAGACAAGCAATGAAATATAAATCACGGTGCAAAAACAATATACCTAACATATAACCTACTATGACTGATAGACAGATGGACACCAAAATTAGTATTTTCAAATAAACAAAGATTAACTTTTGAACAAAAAACCTAAACAAGACGATTGAACATATGCCATTTAATGTCCTTATGGTGGTGAACAATAACGTACCAAATTTCCTGTAGATCCGAGCAATACTGTTCAAGTTATGACATGAACAGACATTGGACTGATGTACAAACACACGTACGGATGCTCGGACGGACAGATGTTTAAACAGTATACCCCTCTTTAATAATAACCACTGACATTTGACCTGTTATCTTGATTGCGGCCATCCTGTCTATTAATCTGGAAGGGAAAAGCGACAAGCAATGAAATATAAATCACGGTGCAAAAACAATATACCTATCATATAACCTACTATGACTGATAGACAGATGGACACCAAAATTAGTATTTTCAAATAAACAAAGATTAACTTTTGAACGAAAAACCTAAACAAGACGATTGAACATATGCCATTTAATGTCCTTATGGTGGTGAACAGTTCCGTACCAAATTTCCTGTAGATCCGAGCAATACTGTTCAAGTTATGACATGAACAGACATTGGACTGATGTACAAACACACGTACGGATGCTCGGACGGACAGATGTTTAAACAGTATACCCCTCTTTAATAATAACCACTGACATTTGACCTGTTATCTTGATTGCGGCCATCCTGTCTATTAATCTGGAAGGGAAAAGAGACAAGCAATGAAATATAAATCACGGTGCAAAAACAATATACCTAACATATAACCTACTATGACTGATAGACAGATGGACACCAAAATTAGTATTTTCAAATAAACAAAGATTAACTTTTGAACGAAAAACCTAAACAAGACGATTGAACATATGCCATTTAATGTCCTTATGGTGGTGAACAGTTCCGTACCAAATTTCCTGTAGATCCGAGCAATACTGTTCAAGTTATGACATGAACAGACATTGGACTGATGTACAAACACACGTACGGATGCTCGGACGGACAGATGTTTAAACAGTATACCCCTCTTTAATAATAACCACTGACATTTGACCTGTTATCTTGATTGCGGCCATCCTGTCTATTAATCTGGAAGGGAAAAGAGACAAGCAATGAAATATAAATCACGGTGCAAAAACAATATACCTAACATATAACCTACTATGACTGATAGACAGATGGACACCAAAATTAGTATTTTCAAATAAACAAAGATTAACTTTTGAACGAAAACCCTAAACAAGACGATTGAACATATGCCATTTAATGTCCTTATGGTGGTGAACAGTTCCGTACCAAATTTCCTGTAGATCCGAGCAATACTGTTCAAGTTATGACATGAACAGACATTGGACTGATGTACAAACACACGTACGGATGCTCGGACGGACAGATGTTTAAACAGTATACCCCTCTTTAATAATAACCACTGACATTTGACCTGTTATCTTGATTGCGGCCATCCTGTCTATCAATCTGGAAGGGAAAAAAGACAAGCAATGAAATATAAATCACGGTGCAAAAACAATATACCTAACATATAACCTACTATGACTGATAGACAGATGGACACCAAAATTAGTATTTTCAAATAAACAAAGATTAACTTTTGAACGAAAAACCTAAAAAAGACGATTGAACATATGCCATTTAATGTCCTTATGGTGGTGAACAGTTCCGTACCAAATTTCCTGTAGATCCGAGCAATACTGTTCAAGTTATGACATGAACAGACATTGGACTGATGTACAAACACACGTACGGATGCTCGGACGGACAGATGTTTAAACAGTATATCCCTCTTTAATAATAACCACTGACATTTGACCTGTTATCTTGATTGCGGCCATCCTGTCTATTAATCTGGAAGGGAAACGAGACAAGCAATGAAATATAAAACAGGGTGCAAAAACAATATACCTAACATATAACCTACTATGACTGATAGACAGATGGACACCAAAATTAGTATTTTCAAATAAACAAAGATTAACTTTTGAACGAAAAACCTAAACAAGACGATTGAACATATGCCATTTAATGTCCTTATGGTGGTGAACAGTTCCGTACCAAATTTCCTGTAGATCCGAGCAATACTGTTCAAGTTATGACATGAACAGACATTGGACTGATGTACAAACACACGTACGGATGCTCGGACGGACAGATGTTTAAACAGTATACCCCTCTTTAATAATAACCACTGACATTTGACCTGTTATCTTGATTGCGGCCATCCTGTCTATTAATCTGGAAGGGAAAAGAGACAAGCAATGAAATATAAATCACGGTGCAAAAACAATATACCTAACATATAACCTACTATGACTGATAGACAGATGGACACCAAAATTAGTATTTTCAAATAAACAAAGATTAACTTTTGAACGAAAAACCTAAACAAGACGATTGAACATATGCCATTTAATGTCCTTATGGTGGTGAACAGTTCCGTACCAAATTTCCTGTAGATCCGAGCAATACTGTTCAAGTTATGACATGAACAGACATTGGACTGATGTACAAACACACGTACGGATGCTCGGACGGACAGATGTTTAAACAGTATACCCCTCTTTAATAATAACCACTGACATTTGACCTGTTATCTTGATTGCGGCCATCCTGTCTATTAATCTGGAAGGGAAAAGAGACAAGCAATGAAATATAAATCACGGTGCAAAAACAATATACCTAACATATAACCTACTATGACTGATAGACAGATGGACACCAAAATTAGTATTTTCAAATAAACAAAGATTAACTTTTGAACGAAAAACCTAAACAAGACGATTGAACATATGCCATTTAATGTCCTTATGGTGGTGAACAGTTCCGTACCAAATTTCCTGTAGATCCGAGCAATACTGTTCAAGTTATGACATGAACAGACATTGGACTGATGTACAAACACACGTACGGATGCTCGGACGGACAGATGTTTAAACAGTATACCCCTCTTTAATAATAACCACTGACATTTGACCTGTTATCTTGATTGCGGCCATCCTGTCTATTAATCTGGAAGGGAAAAGAGACAAGCAATGAAATATAAATCACGGTGCAAAAACAATATACCTAACATATAACCTACTATGACTGATAGACAGATGGACACCAAAATTAGTATTTTCAAATAAACAAAGATTAACTTTTGAACGAAAAACCTAAACAAGACGATTGAACATATGCCATTTAATGTCCTTATGGTGGTGAACAGTTCCGTACCAAATTTCCTGTAGATCCGAGCAATACTGTTCAAGTTATGACATGAACAGACATTGGACTGATGTACAAACACACGTACGGATGCTCGGACGGACAGATGTTTAAACAGTATACCCCTCTTTAATAATAACCACTGACATTTGACCTGTTATCTTGATTGCGGCCATCCTGTCTATTAATCTGGAAGGGAAAAGAGACAAGCAATGAAATATAAATCACGGTGCAAAAACAATATACCTAACATATAACCTACTATGACTGATAGACAGATGGACACCAAAATTAGTATTTTCAAATAAACAAAGATTAACTTTTGAACGAAAAACCTAAACAAGACGATTGAACATATGCCATTTAATGTCCTTATGGTGGTGAACAGTTCCGTACCAAATTTCCTGTAGATCCGAGCAATACTGTTCAAGTTATGACATGAACAGACATTGGACTGATGTACAAACACACGTACGGATGCTCGGACGGACAGATGTTTAAACAGTATACCCCTCTTTAATAATAACCACTGACATTTGACCTGTTATCTTGATTGCGGCCATCCTGTCTATTAATCTGGAAGGGAAAAGAGACAAGCAATGAAATATAAATCACGGTGCAAAAACAATATACCTAACATATAACCTACTATGACTGATAGACAGATGGACACCAAAATTAGTATTTTCAAATAAACAAAGATTAACTTTTGAACGAAAAACCTAAACAAGACGATTGAACATATGCCATTTAATGTCCTTATGGTGGTGAACAGTTCCGTACCAAATTTCCTGTAGATCCGAGCAATACTGTTCAAGTTATGACATGAACAGACATTGGACTGATGTACAAACACACGTACGGATGCTCGGACGGACAGATGTTTAAACAGTATACCCCTCTTTAATAATAACCACTGACATTTGACCTGTTATCTTGATTGCGGCCATCCTGTCTATTAATCTGGAAGGGAAAAGAGACAAGCAATGAAATATAAATCACGGTGCAAAAACAATATACCTAACATATAACCTACTATGACTGATAGACAGATGGACACCAAAATTAGTATTTTCAAATAAACAAAGATTAACTTTTGAACAAAAAACCTAAACAAGACGATTGAACATATGCCATTTAATGTCCTTATGGTGGTGAACAATAACGTACCAAATTTCCTGTAGATCCGAGCAATACTGTTCAAGTTATGACATGAACAGACATTGGACTGATGTACAAACACACGTACGGATGCTCGGACGGACAGATGTTTAAACAGTATATCCCTCTTTAATAATAACCACTGACATTTGACCTGTTATCTTGATTGCGGCCATCCTGTCTATTAATCTGGAAGGGAAACGAGACAAGCAATGAAATATAAAACAGGGTGCAAAAACAATATACCTAACATATAACCTACTATGACTGATAGACAGATGGACACCAAAATTAGTATTTTCAAATAAACAAAGATTAACTTTTGAACGAAAAACCTAAACAAGACGATTGAACATATGCCATTTAATGTCCTTATGGTGGTGAACAGTTCCGTACCAAATTTCCTGTAGATCCGAGCAATACTGTTCAAGTTATGACATGAACAGACATTGGACTGATGTACAAACACACGTACGGATGCTCGGACGGACAGATGTTTAAACAGTATACCCCTCTTTAATAATAACCACTGACATTTGACCTGTTATCTTGATTGCGGCCATCCTGTCTATTAATCTGGAAGGGAAAAGAGACAAGCAATGAAATATAAATCACGGTGCAAAAACAATATACCTAACATATAACCTACTATGACTGATAGACAGATGGACACCAAAATTAGTATTTTCAAATAAACAAAGATTAACTTTTGAACGAAAAACCTAAACAAGACGATTGAACATATGCCATTTAATGTCCTTATGGTGGTGAACAGTTCCGTACCAAATTTCCTGTAGATCCGAGCAATACTGTTCAAGTTATGACATGAACAGACATTGGACTGATGTACAAACACACGTACGGATGCTCGGACGGACAGATGTTTAAACAGTATACCCCTCTTTAATAATAACCACTGACATTTGACCTGTTATCTTGATTGCGGCCATCCTGTCTATTAATCTGGAAGGGAAAAGAGACAAGCAATGAAATATAAATCACGGTGCAAAAACAATATACCTAACATATAACCTACTATGACTGATAGACAGATGGACACCAAAATTAGTATTTTCAAATAAACAAAGATTAACTTTTGAACGAAAAACCTAAACAAGACGATTGAACATATGCCATTTAATGTCCTTATGGTGGTGAACAGTTCCGTACCAAATTTCCTGTAGATCCGAGCAATACTGTTCAAGTTATGACATGAACAGACATTGGACTGATGTACAAACACACGTACGGATGCTCGGACGGACAGATGTTTAAACAGTATACCCCTCTTTAATAATAACCACTGACATTTGACCTGTTATCTTGATTGCGGCCATCCTGTCTATTAATCTGGAAGGGAAAAGAGACAAGCAATGAAATATAAATCACGGTGCAAAAACAATATACCTAACATATAACCTACTATGACTGATAGACAGATGGACACCAAAATTAGTATTTTCAAATAAACAAAGATTAACTTTTGAACGAAAAACCTAAACAAGACGATTGAACATATGCCATTTAATGTCCTTATGGTGGTGAACAGTTCCGTACCAAATTTCCTGTAGATCCGAGCAATACTGTTCAAGTTATGACATGAACAGACATTGGACTGATGTACAAACACACGTACGGATGCTCGGACGGACAGATGTTTAAACAGTATACCCCTCTTTAATAATAACCACTGACATTTGACCTGTTATCTTGATTGCGGCCATCCTGTCTATTAATCTGGAAGGGAAAAGAGACAAGCAATGAAATATAAATCACGGTGCAAAAACAATATACCTAACATATAACCTACTATGACTGATAGACAGATGGACACCAAAATTAGTATTTTCAAATAAACAAAGATTAACTTTTGAACGAAAAACCTAAACAAGACGATTGAACATATGCCATTTAATGTCCTTATGGTGGTGAACAGTTCCGTACCAAATTTCCTGTAGATCCGAGCAATACTGTTCAAGTTATGACATGAACAGACATTGGACTGATGTACAAACACACGTACGGATGCTCGGACGGACAGATGTTTAAACAGTATACCCCTCTTTAATAATAACCACTGACATTTGACCTGTTATCTTGATTGCGGCCATCCTGTCTATTAATCTGGAAGGGAAAAGAGACAAGCAATGAAATATAAATCACGGTGCAAAAACAATATACCTAACATATAACCTACTATGACTGATAGACAGATGGACACCAAAATTAGTATTTTCAAATAAACAAAGATTAACTTTTGAACGAAAAACCTAAACAAGACGATTGAACATATGCCATTTAATGTCCTTATGGTGGTGAACAGTTCCGTACCAAATTTCCTGTAGATCCGAGCAATACTGTTCAAGTTATGACATGAACAGACATTGGACTGATGTACAAACACACGTACGGATGCTCGGACGGACAGATGTTTAAACAGTATACCCCTCTTTAATAATAACCACTGACATTTGACCTGTTATCTTGATTGCGGCCATCCTGTCTATTAATCTGGAAGGGAAAAGAGACAAGCAATGAAATATAAATCACGGTGCAAAAACAATATACCTAACATATAACCTACTATGACTGATAGACAGATGGACACCAAAATTAGTATTTTCAAATAAACAAAGATTAACTTTTGAACAAAAAACCTAAACAAGACGATTGAACATATGCCATTTAATGTCCTTATGGTGGTGAACAATAACGTACCAAATTTCCTGTAGATCCGAGCAATACTGTTCAAGTTATGACATGAACAGACATTGGACTGATGTACAAACACACGTACGGATGCTCGGACGGACAGATGTTTAAACAGTATACCCCTCTTTAATAATAACCACTGACATTTGACCTGTTATCTTGATTGCGGCCATCCTGTCTATTAATCTGGAAGGGAAAAGCGACAAGCAATGAAATATAAATCACGGTGCAAAAACAATATACCTATCATATAACCTACTATGACTGATAGACAGATGGACACCAAAATTAGTATTTTCAAATAAACAAAGATTAACTTTTGAACGAAAAACCTAAACAAGACGATTGAACATATGCCATTTAATGTCCTTATGGTGGTGAACAGTTCCGTACCAAATTTCCTGTAGATCCGAGCAATACTGTTCAAGTTATGACATGAACAGACATTGGACTGATGTACAAACACACGTACGGATGCTCGGACGGACAGATGTTTAAACAGTATACCCCTCTTTAATAATAACCACTGACATTTGACCTGTTATCTTGATTGCGGCCATCCTGTCTATTAATCTGGAAGGGAAAAGAGACAAGCAATGAAATATAAATCACGGTGCAAAAACAATATACCTAACATATAACCTACTATGACTGATAGACAGATGGACACCAAAATTAGTATTTTCAAATAAATAAAGATTAACTTTTGAACGAAAAACCTAAACAAGACGATTGAACATATGCCATTTAATGTCCTTATGGTGGTGAACAGTTCCGTACCAAATTTCCTGTAGATCCGAGCAATACTGTTCAAGTTATGACATGAACAGACATTGGACTGATGTACAAACACACGTACGGATGCTCGGACGGACAGATGTTTAAACAGTATACCCCTCTTTAATAATAACCACTGACATTTGACCTGTTATCTTGATTGCGGCCATCCTGTCTATTAATCTGGAAGGGAAAAGAGACAAGCAATGAAATATAAATCATGGTGCAAAAACAATATACCTAACATATAACCTACTATGACTGATAGACAGATGGACACCAAAATTAGTATTTTCAAATAAACAAAGATTAACTTTTGAACGAAAACCCTAAACAAGACGATTGAACATATGCCATTTAATGTCCTTATGGTGGTGAACAGTTCCGTACCAAATTTCCTGTAGATCCGAGCAATACTGTTCAAGTTATGACATGAACAGACATTGGACTGATGTACAAACACACGTACGGATGCTCGGACGGACAGATGTTTAAACAGTATACCCCTCTTTAATAATAACCACTGACATTTGACCTGTTATCTTGATTGCGGCCATCCTGTCTATCAATCTGGAAGGGAAAAAAGACAAGCAATGAAATATAAATCACGGTGCAAAAACAATATACCTAACATATAACCTACTATGACTGATAGACAGATGGACACCAAAATTAGTATTTTCAAATAAACAAAGATTAACTTTTGAACGAAAAACCTAAAAAAGACGATTGAACATATGCCATTTAATGTCCTTATGGTGGTGAACAGTTCCGTACCAAATTTCCTGTAGATCCGAGCAATACTGTTCAAGTTATGACATGAACAGACATTGGACTGATGTACAAACACACGTACGGATGCTCGGACGGACAGATGTTTAAACAGTATACCCCTCTTTAATAATAACCACTGACATTTGACCTGTTATCTTGATTGCGGCCATCCTGTCTATTAATCTGGAAGGGAAACGAGACAAGCAATGAAATATAAAACAGGGTGCAAAAACAATATACCTAACATATAACCTACTATGACTGATAGACAGATGGACACCAAAATTAGTATTTTCAAATAAACAAAGATTAACTTTTGAACGAAAAACCTAAACAAGACGATTGAACATATGCCATTTAATGTCCTTATGGTGGTGAACAGTTCCGTACCAAATTTCCTGTAGATCCGAGCAATACTGTTCAAGTTATGACATGAACAGACATTGGACTGATGTACAAACACACGTACGGATGCTCGGACGGACAGATGTTTAAACAGTATACCCCTCTTTAATAATAACCACTGACATTTGACCTGTTATCTTGATTGCGGCCATCCTGTCTATTAATCTGGAAGGGAAAAGAGACAAGCAATGAAATATAAATCACGGTGCAAAAACAATATACCTAACATATAACCTACTATGACTGATAGACAGATGGACACCAAAATTAGTATTTTCAAATAAACAAAGATTAACTTTTGAACGAAAAACCTAAACAAGACGATTGAACATATGCCATTTAATGTCCTTATGGTGGTGAACAGTTCCGTACCAAATTTCCTGTAGATCCGAGCAATACTGTTCAAGTTATGACATGAACAGACATTGGACTGATGTACAAACACACGTACGGATGCTCGGACGGACAGATGTTTAAACAGTATACCCCTCTTTAATAATAACCACTGACATTTGACCTGTTATCTTGATTGCGGCCATCCTGTCTATTAATCTGGAAGGGAAAAGAGACAAGCAATGAAATATAAATCACGGTGCAAAAACAATATACCTAACATATAACCTACTATGACTGATAGACAGATGGACACCAAAATTAGTATTTTCAAATAAACAAAGATTAACTTTTGAACGAAAAACCTAAACAAGACGATTGAACATATGCCATTTAATGTCCTTATGGTGGTGAACAGTTCCGTACCAAATTTCCTGTAGATCCGAGCAATACTGTTCAAGTTATGACATGAACAGACATTGGACTGATGTACAAACACACGTACGGATGCTCGGACGGACAGATGTTTAAACAGTATACCCCTCTTTAATAATAACCACTGACATTTGACCTGTTATCTTGATTGCGGCCATCCTGTCTATTAATCTGGAAGGGAAAAGAGACAAGCAATGAAATATAAATCACGGTGCAAAAACAATATACCTAACATATAACCTACTATGACTGATAGACAGATGGACACCAAAATTAGTATTTTCAAATAAACAAAGATTAACTTTTGAACGAAAAACCTAAACAAGACGATTGAACATATGCCATTTAATGTCCTTATGGTGGTGAACAGTTCCGTACCAAATTTCCTGTAGATCCGAGCAATACTGTTCAAGTTATGACATGAACAGACATTGGACTGATGTACAAACACACGTACGGATGCTCGGACGGACAGATGTTTAAACAGTATACCCCTCTTTAATAATAACCACTGACATTTGACCTGTTATCTTGATTGCGGCCATCCTGTCTATTAATCTGGAAGGGAAAAGAGACAAGCAATGAAATATAAATCACGGTGCAAAAACAATATACCTAACATATAACCTACTATGACTGATAGACAGATGGACACCAAAATTAGTATTTTCAAATAAACAAAGATTAACTTTTGAACGAAAAACCTAAACAAGACGATTGAACATATGCCATTTAATGTCCTTATGGTGGTGAACAGTTCCGTACCAAATTTCCTGTAGATCCGAGCAATACTGTTCAAGTTATGACATGAACAGACATTGGACTGATGTACAAACACACGTACGGATGCTCGGACGGACAGATGTTTAAACAGTATACCCCTTTTTAATAATAACCACTGACATTTGACCTGTTATCTTGATTGCGGCCATCCTGTCTATTAATCTGGAAGGGAAAAGAGACAAGCAATGAAATATAAATCACGGTGCAAAAACAATATACCTAACATATAACCTACTATGACTGATAGACAGATGGACACCAAAATTAGTATTTTCAAATAAACAAAGATTAACTTTTGAACGAAAACCCTAAACAAGACGATTGAACATATGCCATTTAATGTCCTTATGGTGGTGAACAGTTCCGTACCAAATTTCCTGTAGATCCGAGCAATACTGTTCAAGTTATGACATGAACAGACATTGGACTGATGTACAAACACACGTACGGATGCTCGGACGGACAGATGTTTAAACAGTATACCCCTCTTTAATAATAACCACTGACATTTGACCTGTTATCTTGATTGCGGCCATCCTGTCTATCAATCTGGAAGGGAAAAAAGTCAAGCAATGAAATATAAATCACGGTGCAAAAACAATATACCTAACATATAACCTACTATGACTGATAGACAGATGGACACCAAAATTAGTATTTTCAAATAAACAAAGATTAACTTTTGAACGAAAAACCTAAAAAAGACGATTGAACATATGCCATTTAATGTCCTTATGGTGGTGAACAGTTCCGTACCAAATTTCCTGTAGATCCGAGCAATACTGTTCAAGTTATGACATGAACAGACATTGGACTGATGTACAAACACACGTACGGATGCTCGGACGGACAGATGTTTAAACAGTATAGCCCTCTTTAATAATAACCACTGACATTTGACCTGTTATCTTGATTGCGGCCATCCTGTCTATTAATCTGGAAGGGAAACGAGACAAGCAATGAAATATAAATCACGGTGCAAAAACAATATACCTAACATATAACCTACTATGACTGATAGACAGATGGACACCAAAATTAGTATTTTCAAATAAACAAAGATTAACTTTTGAACGAAAAACCTAAACAAGACGATTGAACATATGCCATTTAATGTCCTTATGGTGGTGAACAGTTCCGTACCAAATTTCCTGTAGATCCGAGCAATACTGTTCAAGTTATGACATGAACAGACATTGGACTGATGTACAAACACACGTACGGATGCTCGGACGGACAGATGTTTAAACAGTATACCCCTCTTTAATAATAACCACTGACATTTGACCTGTTATCTTGATTGCGGCCATCCTGTCTATTAATCTGGAAGGGAAAAGAGACAAGCAATGAAATATAAATCACGGTGCAAAAACAATATACCTAACATATAACCTACTATGACTGATAGACAGATGGACACCAAAATTAGTATTTTCAAATAAACAAAGATTAACTTTTGAACGAAAAACCTAAACAAGACGATTGAACATATGCCATTTAATGTCCTTATGGTGGTGAACAGTTCCGTACCAAATTTCCTGTAGATCCGAGCAATACTGTTCAAGTTATGACATGAACAGACATTGGACTGATGTACAAACACACGTACGGATGCTCGGACGGACAGATGTTTAAACAGTATACCCCTCTTTAATAATAACCACTGACATTTGACCTGTTATCTTGATTGCGGCCATCCTGTCTATTAATCTGGAAGGGAAAAGAGACAAGCAATGAAATATAAATCACGGTGCAAAAACAATATACCTAACATATAACCTACTATGACTGATAGACAGATGGACACCAAAATTAGTATTTTCAAATAAACAAAGATTAACTTTTGAACGAAAAACCTAAACAAGACGATTGAACATATGCCATTTAATGTCCTTATGGTGGTGAACAGTTCCGTACCAAATTTCCTGTAGATCCGAGCAATACTGTTCAAGTTATGACATGAACAGACATTGGACTGATGTACAAACACACGTACGGATGCTCGGACGGACAGATGTTTAATAATAACCACTGACATTTGACCTGTTATCTTGATTGCGGCCATCCTGTCTATTAATCTGGAAGGGAAAAGTGACAAGCAATGAAATATAAATCACGGTGCAAAAACAATATACGTAACATATAACCTACTATAACTGATAGACAGATGGACACCAAAATTAGTATTTTCAAATAAACAAAGATTAACTTTTGAACGAAAACCCTAAACAAGACGATTGAACATATGCCATTTAATGTCCTTATGGTGGTGAACAGTTCCGTACCAAATTTCCTGTAGATCCGAGCAATACTGTTCAAGTTATGACATGAACAGACATTGGACTGATGTACAAACACACGTACGGATGCTCGGACGGACAGATGTTTAAACAGTATACCCCTCTTTAATAATAACCACTGACATTTGACCTGTTATCTTGATTGCGGCCATCCTGTCTATTAATCTGGAAGGAAAACGAGACAAGCAATGAAATATAAATCACGGTGCAAAAACAATATACCTAACATATAACCTACTATGACTGATAGACAGATGGACACCAAAATTAGTATTTTCAAATAAACAAAGATTAACTTTTGAACGAAAAACCTAAACAAGACGATTGAACATATGCCATTTAATGTCCTTATGGTGGTGAACAGTTCCGTACCAAATTTCCTGTAGATCCGAGCAATACTGTTCAAGTTATGACATGAACAGACATTGGACTGATGTACAAACGCACGTACGGATGCTCGGACGGACAGATGTTTAAACAGTATACCCCTCTTTAATAATAACCACTGACATTTGACCTGTTATCTTGATTGCGGCCATCCTGTCTATTAATCTGGAAGGGAAAAGAGACAAGCAATGAAATATAAATCACGGTGCAAAAACAATATACCTAACATATAACCTACTATGACTGATAGACAGATGGACACCAAAATTAGTATTTTCAAATAAACAAAGATTAACTTTTGAACGAAAAACCTAAACAAGACGATTGAACATATGCCATTTAATGTCCTTATGGTGGTGAACAGTTCCGTACCAAATTTCCTGTAGATCCGAGCAATACTGTTCAAGTTATGACATGAACAGACATTGGACTGATGTACAAACACACGTACGGATGCTCGGACGGACAGATGTTTAAACAGTATACCCCTCTTTAATAATAACCACTGACATTTGACCTGTTATCTTGATTGCGGCCATCCTGTCTATTAATCTGGAAGGGAAAAGAGACAAGCAATGAAATATAAATCACGGTGCAAAAACAATATACCTAACATATAACCTACTATGACTGATAGACAGATGGACACCAAAATTAGTATTTTCAAATAAACAAAGATTAACTTTTGAACGAAAAACCTAAACAAGACGATTGAACATATGCCATTTAATGTCCTTATGGTGGTGAACAGTTCCGTACCAAATTTCCTGTAGATCCGAGCAATACTGTTCAAGTTATGACATGAACAGACATTGGACTGATGTACAAACACACGTACGGATGCTCGGACGGACAGATGTTTAAACAGTATACCCCTCTTTAATAATAACCACTGACATTTGACCTGTTATCTTGATTGCGGCCATCCTGTCTATTAATCTGGAAGGGAAAAGAGACAAGCAATGAAATATAAATCATGGTGCAAAAACAATATACCTAACATATAACCTACTATGACTGATAGACAGATGGACACCAAAATTAGTATTTTCAAATAAACAAAGATTAACTTTTGAACGAAAAACCTAAACAAGACGATTGAACATATGCCATTTAATGTCCTTATGGTGGTGAACAGTTCCGTACCAAATTTCCTGTAGATCCGAGCAATACTGTTCAAGTTATGACATGAACAGACATTGGACTGATGTACAAACACACGTACGGATGCTCGGACGGACAGATGTTTAAACAGTATACCCCTCTTTAATAATAACCACTGACATTTGACCTGTTATCTTGATTGCGGCCATCCTGTCTATTAATCTGGAAGGGAAAAGAGACAAGCAATGAAATATAAATCACGGTGCAAAAACAATATACCTAACATATAACCTACTATGACTGATAGACAGATGGACACCAAAATTAGTATTTTCAAATAAACAAAGATTAACTTTTGAACGAAAAACCTCAAAAAGACGATTGAACATATGCCATTTAATGTCCTTATGGTGGTGAACAGTTCCGTACCAAATTTCCTGTAGATCCGAGCAATACTGTTTAAGTTATGACATGAACAGACATTGGACTGATGTACAAACACACGTACGGATGCTCGGACAGACAGATGTTTAAACAGTATACCCCTCTTTAATAATAACCACTGACATTTGACCTGTTATCTTGATTGCGGCCATCCTGTCTATTAATCTGGAAGGGAAAAGAGACAAGCAATGAAATATAAATCACGGTGCAAAAACAATATACCTAACATATAACCTACTATGACTGATAGACAGATGGACACCAAAATTAGTATTTTCAAATAAACAAAGATTAACTTTTGAACGAAAAACCTAAACAAGACGATTGAACATATGCCATTTAATGTCCTTATGGTGGTGAACAGTTCCGTACCAAATTTCCTGTAGATCCGAGCAATACTGTTCAAGTTATGACATGAACAGACATTGGACTGATGTACAAACACACGTACGGATGCTCGGACGGACAGATGTTTAAACAGTATACCCCTCTTTAATAATAACCACTGACATTTGACCTGTTATCTTGATTGCGGCCATCCTGTCTATTAATCTGGAAGGGAAAAGAGACAAGCAATGAAATATAAATCATGGTGCAAAAACAATATACCTAACATATAACCTACTATGACTGATAGACAGATGGACACCAAAATTAGTATTTTCAAATAAACAAAGATTAACTTTTGAACGAAAAACCTAAACAAGACGATTGAACATATGCCATTTAATGTCCTTATGGTGGTGAACAGTTCCGTACCAAATTTCCTGTAGATCCGAGCAATACTGTTCAAGTTATGACATGAACAGACATTGGACTGATGTACAAACACACGTACGGATGCTCGGACGGACAGATGTTTAAACAGTATACCCCTCTTTAATAATAACCACTGACATTTGACCTGTTATCTTGATTGCGGCCATCCTGTCTATTAATCTGGAAGGGAAAAGAGACAAGCAATGAAATATAAATCACGGTGCAAAAACAATATACCTAACATATAACCTACTATGACTGATAGACAGATGGACACCAAAATTAGTATTTTCAAATAAACAAAGATTAACTTTTGAACGAAAAACCTCAAAAAGACGATTGAACATATGCCATTTAATGTCCTTATGGTGGTGAACAGTTCCGTACCAAATTTCCTGTAGATCCGAGCAATACTGTTTAAGTTATGACATGAACAGACATTGGACTGATGTACAAACACACGTACGGATGCTCGGACAGACAGATGTTTAAACAGTATACCCCTCTTTAATAATAACCACTGACATTTGACCTGTTATCTTGATTGCGGCCATCCTGTCTATTAATCTGGAAGGGAAAAGAGACAAGCAATGAAATATAAATCACGGTGCAAAAACAATATACCTAACATATAACCTACTATGACTGATAGACAGATGGACACCAAAATTAGTATTTTCAAATAAACAAAGCTTAACTTTTGAACGAAAAACCTAAACAAGACGATTGAACATATGCCATTTAATGTCCTTATGGTGGTGAACAGTTCCGTACCAAATTTCCTGTAGATCCGAGCAATACTGTTCAAGTTATGACATGAACAGACATTGGACTGATGTACAAACACACGTACGGATGCTCGGACGGACAGATGTTTAAACAGTATACCCCTCTTTAATAATAACCACTGACATTTGACCTGTTATCTTGATTGCGGCCATCCTGTCTATTAATCTGGAAGGGAAAAGAGACAAGCAATGAAATATAAATCACGGTGCAAAAACAATATACCTAACATATAACCTACTATGACTGATAGACAGATGGACACCAAAATTAGTATTTTCAAATAAACAAAGATTAACTTTTGAACGAAAAACCTAAACAAGACGATTGAACATATGCCATTTAATGTCCTTATGGTGGTGAACAGTTCCGTACCAAATTTCCTGTAGATCCGAGCAATACTGTTCAAGTTATGACATGAACAGACATTGGACTGATGTACAAACACACGTACGGATGCTCGGACGGACAGATGTTTAAACAGTATACCCCTCTTTAATAATAACCACTGACATTTGACCTGTTATCTTGATTGCGGCCATCCTGTCTATTAATCTGGAAGGGAAAAGAGACAAGCAATGAAATATAAATCACGGTGCAAAAACAATATACCTAACATATAACCTACTATGACTGATAGACAGATGGACACCAAAATTAGTATTTTCAAATAAACAAAGATTAACTTTTGAACGAAAAACCTAAACAAGACGATTGAACATATGCCATTTAATGTCCTTATGGTGGTGAACAGTTCCGTACCAAATTTCCTGTAGATCCGAGCAATACTGTTCAAGTTATGACATGAACAGACATTGGACTGATGTACAAACACACGTACGGATGCTCGGACGGACAGATGTTTAAACAGTATACCCCTCTTTAATAATAACCACTGACATTTGACCTGTTATCTTGATTGCGGCCATCCTGTCTATTAATCTGGAAGGGAAAAGAGACAAGCAATGAAATATAAATCACGGTGCAAAAACAATATACCTAACATATAACCTACTATGACTGATAGACAGATGGACACCAAAATTAGTATTTTCAAATAAACAAAGATTAACTTTTGAACGAAAAACCTAAACAAGACGATTGAACATATGCCATTTAATGTCCTTATGGTGGTGAACAGTTCCGTACCAAATTTCCTGTAGATCCGAGCAATACTGTTCAAGTTATGACATGAACAGACATTGGACTGATGTACAAACACACGTACGGATGCTCGGACGGACAGATGTTTAAACAGTATACCCCTCTTTAATAATAACCACTGACATTTGACCTGTTATCTTGATTGCGGCCATCCTGTCTATTAATCTGGAAGGGAAAAGAGACAAGCAATGAAATATAAATTACGGTGCAAAAACAATATACCTAACATATAACCTACTATGACTGATAGACAGATGGACACCAAAATTAGTATTTTCAAATAAACAAAGATTAACTTTTGAACGAAAAACCTAAACAAGACGATTGAACATATGCCATTTAATGTCCTTATGGTGGTGAACAGTTCCGTACCAAATTTCCTGTAGATCCGAGCAATACTGTTCAAGTTATGACATGAACAGACATTGGACTGATGTACAAACACACGTACGGATGCTCGGACGGACAGATGTTTAAACAGTATACCCCTCTTTAATAATAACCACTGACATTTGACCTGTTATCTTGATTGCGGCCATCCTGTCTATCAATCTGGAAGGGAAAAGAGACAAGCAATGAAATATAAATCACGGTGCAAAAACAATATACCTAACATATAACCTACTATGACTGATAGACAGATGGACACCAAAATTAGTATTTTCAAATAAACAAAGATTAACTTTTGAACGAAAAACCTAAACAAGACGATTGAACATATGCCATTTAATGTCCTTATGGTGGTGAACAGTTCCGTACCAAATTTCCTGTAGATCCGAGCAATACTGTTCAAGTTATGACATGAACAGACATTGGACTGATGTACAAACACACGTACGGATGCTCGGACGGACAGATGTTTAAACAGTATACCCCTCTTTAATAATAACCACTGACATTTGACCTGTTATCTTGATTGCGGCCATCCTGTCTATTAATCTGGAAGGGAAAAGAGACAAGCAATGAAATATAAATCACGGTGCAAAAACAATATACCTAACATATAACCTACTATGACTGATAGACAGATGGACACCAAAATTAGTATTTTCAAATAAACAAAGATTAACTTTTGAACGAAAACCCTAAACAAGACGATTGAACATATGCCATTTAATGTCCTTATGGTGGTGAACAGTTCCGTACCAAATTTCCTGTAGATCCGAGCAATACTGTTCAAGTTATGACATGAACAGACATTGGACTGATGTACAAACACACATACGGATGCTCGGACGGACAGATGTTTAAACAGTATACCCCTCTTTAATAATAACCACTGACATTTGACCTGTTATCTTGATTGCGGCCATCCTGTCTATTAATCTGGAAGGGAAAAGAGACAAGCAATGAAATATAAATCACGGTGCAAAAACAATATACCTAACATATAACCTACTATGACTGATAGACAGATGGACACCAAAATTAGTATTTTCAAATAAACAAAGATTAACTTTTGAACGAAAAACCTAAAAAAGACGATTGAACATATGCCATTTAATGTCCTTATGGTGGTGAACAGTTCCGTACCAAATTTCCTGTAGATCCGAGCAATACTGTTCAAGTTATGACATGAACAGACATTGGACTGATGTACAAACACACGTACGGATGCTCGGACGGACAGATGTTTAAACAGTATACCCCTCTTTAATAATAACCACTGACATTTGACCTGTTATCTTGATTGCGGCCATCCTGTCTATTAATCTGGAAGGGAAAAGAGACAAGCAATGAAATATAAATCACGGTGCAAAAACAATATACCTAACATATAACCTACTATGACTGATAGACAGATGGACACCAAAATTAGTATTTTCAAATAAACAAAGATTAACTTTTGAACGAAAAACCTAAACAAGACGATTGAACATATGCCATTTAATGTCCTTATGGTGGTGAACAGTTCCGTACCAAATTTCCTGTAGATCCGAGCAATACTGTTCAAGTTATGACATGAACAGACATTGGACTGATGTACAAACACACGTACGGATGCTCGGACGGACAGATGTTTAAACAGTATACCCCTCTTTAATAATAACCACTGACATTTGACCTGTTATCTTGATTGCGGCCATCCTGTCTATTAATCTGGAAGGGAAAAGAGACAAGCAATGAAATATAAATCACGGTGCAAAAACAATATACCTAACATATAACCTACTATGACTGATAGACAGATGGACACCAAAATTAGTATTTTCAAATAAACAAAGATTAACTTTTGAACGAAAAACCTAAACAAGACGATTGAACATATGCCATTTAATGTCCTTATGGTGGTGAACAGTTCCGTACCAAATTTCCTGTAGATCCGAGCAATACTGTTCAAGTTATGACATGAACAGACATTGGACTGATGTACAAACACACGTACGGATGCTCGGACGGACAGATGTTTAAACAGTATACCCCTCTTTAATAATAACCACTGACATTTGACCTGTTATCTTGATTGCGGCCATCCTGTCTATTAATCTGGAAGGGAAATGAGACAAGCAATGAAATATAAATCACGGTGCAAAAACAATATACCTAACATATAACCTACTATGACTGATAGACAGATGGACACCAAAATTAGTATTTTCAAATAAACAAAGATTAACTTTTGAACGAAAAACCTAAACAAGACGATTGAACATATGCCATTTAATGTCCTTATGGTGGTGAACAGTTCCGTACCAAATTTCCTGTAGATCCGAGCAATACTGTTCAAGTTATGACATGAACAGACATTGGACTGATGTACAAACACACGTACGGATGCTCGGACGGACAGATGTTTAAACAGTATACCCCTCTTTAATAATAACCACTGACATTTGACCTGTTATCTTGATTGCGGCCATCCTGTCTATTAATCTGGAAGGGAAAAGAGACAAGCAATGAAATATAAATCACGGTGCAAAAACAATATACCTAACATATAACCTACTATGACTGATAGACAGATGGACACCAAAATTAGTATTTTCAAATAAACAAAGATTAACTTTTGAACGAAAAACCTAAACAAGACGATTGAACATGTGCCATTTAATGTCCTTATGGTGGTGAACAGTTCCGTACCAAATTTCCTGTAGATCCGAGCAATACTGTTCAAGTTATGACATGAACAGACATTGGACTGATGTACAAACACACGTACGGATGCTCGGACGGACAGATGTTTAAACAGTATACCCCTCTTTAATAATAACCACTGACATTTGACCTGTTATCTTGATTGCGGCCATCCTGTCTATTAATCTGGAAGGGAAAAGAGACAAGCAATGAAATATAAATCACGGTGCAAAAACAATATACCTAACATATAACCTACTATGACTGATAGACAGATGGACACCAAAATTAGTATTTTCAAATAAACAAAGATTAACTTTTGAACGAAAAACCTAAACAAGACGATTGAACATATGCCATTTAATGTCCTTATGGTGGTGAACAGTTCCGTACCAAATTTCCTGTAGATCCGAGCAATACTGTTCAAGTTATGACATGAACAGACATTGGACTGATGTACAAACACACGTACGGATGCTCGGACGGACAGATGTTTAAACAGTATACCCCTCTTTAATAATAACCACTGACATTTGACCTGTTATCTTGATTGCGGCCATCCTGTCTATTAATCTGGAAGGGAAAAGAGACAAGCAATGAAATATAAATCACGGTGCAAAAACAATATACCTAACATATAACATACTATGACTGATAGACAGATGGACACCAAAATTAGTATTTTCAAATAAACAAAGATTAACTTTTGAACGAAAAACCTAAACAAGACGATTGAACATATGCCATTTAATGTCCTTATGGTGGTGAACAGTTCCGTACCAAATTTCCTGTAGATCCGAGCAATACTGTTCAAGTTATGACATGAACAGACATTGGACTGATGTACAAACACACGTACGGATGCTCGGACGGACAGATGTTTAAACAGTATACCCCTCTTTAATAATAACCACTGACATTTGACCTGTTATCTTGATTGCGGCCATCCTGTCTATTAATCTGGAAGGGAAAAGAGACAAGCAATGAAATATAAATCACGGTGCAAAAACAATATACCTAACATATAACCTACTATGACTGATAGACAGATGGACACCAAAATTAGTATTTTCAAATAAACAAAGATTAACTTTTGAACGAAAACCCTAAACAAGACGATTGAACATATGCCATTTAATGTCCTTATGGTGGTGAACAGTTCCGTACCAAATTTCCTGTAGATCCGAGCAATACTGTTCAAGTTATGACATGAACAGACATTGGACTGATGTACAAACACACGTACGGATGCTCGGACGGACAGATGTTTAAACAGTATACCCCTCTTTAATAATAACCACTGACATTTGACCTGTTATCTTGATTGCGGCCATCCTGTCTATCAATCTGGAAGGGAAAAGAGACAAGCAATGAAATATAAATCACGGTGCAAAAACAATATACCTAACATATAACCTACTATGACTGATAGACAGATGGACACCAAAATTAGTATTTTCAAATAAACAAAGATTAACTTTTGAACGAAAAACCTAAAAAAGACGATTGAACATATGCCATTTAATGTCCTTATGGTGGTGAACAGTTCCGTACCAAATTTCCTGTAGATCCGAGCAATACTGTTCAAGTTATGACATGAACAGACATTGGACTGATGTACAAACACACGTACGGATGCTCGGACGGACAGATGTTTAAACAGTATACCCCTCTTTAATAATAACCACTGACATTTTACCTGTTATCTTGATTGCGGCCATCCTGTCTATTAATCTGGAAGGGAAAAGAGACAAGCAATGAAATATAAATCACGGTGCAAAAACAATATACCTAACATATAACCTACTATGACTGATAGACAGATGGACACCAAAATTAGTATTTTCAAATAAACAAAGATTAACTTTTGAACGAAAAACCTAAACAAGACGATTGAACATATGCCATTTAATGTCCTTATGGTGGTGAACAGTTCCGTACCAAATTTCCTGTAGATCCGAGCAATACTGTTCAAGTTATGACATGAACAGACATTGGACTGATGTACAAACACACGTACGGATGCTCGGACGGACAGATGTTTAAACAGTATACCCCTCTTTAATAATAACCACTGACATTTGACCTGTTATCTTGATTGCGGCCATCCTGTCTATTAATCTGGAAGGGAAAAGAGACAAGCAATGAAATATAAATCACGGTGCAAAAACAATATACCTAACATATAACCTACTATGACTGATAGACAGATGGACACCAAAATTAGTATTTTCAAATAAACAAAGATTAACTTTTGAACGAAAACCCTAAACAAGACGATTGAACATATGCCATTTAATGTCCTTATGGTGGTGAACAGTTCCGTACCAAATTTCCTGTAGATCCGAGCAATACTGTTCAAGTTATGACATGAACAGACATTGGACTGATGTACAAACACACGTACGGATGCTCGGACGGACAGATGTTTAAACAGTATACCCCTCTTTAATAATAACCACTGACATTTGACCTGTTATCTTGATTGCGGCCATCCTGTCTATCAATCTGGAAGGGAAAAGAGACAAGCAATGAAATATAAATCACGGTGCAAAAACAATATACCTAACATATAACCTACTATGACTGATAGACAGATGGACACCAAAATTAGTATTTTCAAATAAACAAAGATTAACTTTTGAACGAAAAACCTAAAAAAGACGATTGAACATATGCCATTTAATGTCCTTATGGTGGTAAACAGTTCCGTACCAAATTTCCTGTAGATCCGAGCAATACTGTTCAAGTTATGACATGAACAGACATTGGACTGATGTACAAACACACGTACGGATGCTCGGACGGACAGATGTTTAAACAGTATACCCCTCTTTAATAATAACCACTGACATTTGACCTGTTATCTTGATTGCGGCCATCCTGTCTATTAATAGGGAAGGGAAACGAGACAAGCAATGAAATATAAATCACGGTGCAAAAACAATATACCTAACATATAACCTACTATGACTGATAGACAGATGGACACCAAAATTAGTATTTTCAAATAAACAAAGATTAACTTTTGAACGAAAAACCTAAACAAGACGATTGAACATATGTCATTTAATGTCCTTATGGTGGTGAACAGTTCCGTACCAAATTTCCTGTAGATCCGAGCAATACTGTTCAAGTTATGACATGAACAGACATTGGACTGATGTACAAACACACGTACGGATGCTCGGACGGACAGATGTTTAAACAGTATACCCCTCTTTAATAATAACCACTGACATTTGACCTGTTATCTTGATTGCGGCCATCCTGTCTATTAATCTGGAAGGGAAAAGACAAGCAATGAAATATAAATCACGGTGCAAAAACAATATACCTAACATATAACCTACTATGACTGATAGACAGATGGACACCAAAATTAGTATTTTCAAATAAACAAAGATTAACTTTTGAACGAAAAACCTAAACAAGACGATTGAACATATGCCATTTAATGTCCTTATGGTGGTGAACAGTTCCGTACCAAATTTCCTGTAGATCCGAGCAATACTGTTCAAGTTATGACATGAACAGACATTGGACTGATGTACAAACACACGTACGGATGCTCGGACGGACAGATGTTTAAACAGTATACCCCTCTTTAATAATAACCACTGACATTTGACCTGTTATCTTGATTGCGGCCATCCTGTCTATTAATCTGGAAGGGAAAAGAGACAAGCAATGAAATATAAATCACGGGGCAAAAACAATATACCTAACATATAACCTACTATGACTGATAGACAGATGGACACCAAAATTAGTATTTTCAAATAAACAAAGATTAACTTTTGAACGAAAAACCTAAACAAGACGATTGAACATATGCCATTTAATGTCCTTATGGTGGTGAACAGTTCCGTACCAAATTTCCTGTAGATCCGAGCAATACTGTTCAAGTTATGACATGAACAGACATTGGACTGATGTACAAACACACGTACGGATGCTCGGACGGACAGATGTTTAAACAGTATACCCCTCTTTAATAATAACCACTGACATTTGACCTGTTATCTTGATTGCGGCCATCCTGTCTATTAATCTGGAAGGGAAAAGAGACAAGCAATGAAATATAAATCATGGTGCAAAAACAATATACCTAACATATAACCTACTATGACTGATAGACAGATGGACACCAAAATTAGTATTTTCAAATAAACAAAGATTAACTTTTGAACGAAAAACCTAAACAAGACGATTGAACATATGCCATTTAATGTCCTTATGGTGGTGAACAGTTCCGTACCAAATTTCCTGTAGATCCGAGCAATACTGTTCAAGTTATGACATGAACAGACATTGGACTGATGTACAAACACACGTACGGATGCTCGGACGGACAGATGTTTAAACAGTATACCCCTCTTTAATAATAACCACTGACATTTGACCTGTTATCTTGATTGCGGCCATCCTGTCTATTAATCTGGAAGGGAAAAGAGACAAGCAATGAAATATAAATCACGGTGCAAAAACAATATACCTAACATATAACCTACTATGACTGATAGACAGATGGACACCAAAATTAGTATTTTCAAATAAACAAAGATTAACTTTTGAACGAAAACACTAAACAAGACGATTGAACATATGCCATTTAATGTCCTTATGGTGGTGAACAGTTCCGTACCAAATTTCCTGTAGATCCGAGCAATACTGTTCAAGTTATGACATGAACAGACATTGGACTGATGTACAAACACACGTACGGATGCTCGGACGGACAGATGTTTAAACAGTATACCCCTCTTTAATAATAACCACTGACATTTGACCTGTTATCTTGATTGCGGCCATCCTGTCTATTAATCTGGAAGGGAAAAGAGACAAGCAATGAAATATAAATCACGGTGCAAAAACAATATACCTAACATATAACCTACTATGACTGATAGACAGATGGACACCAAAATTAGTATTTTCAAATAAACAAAGATTAACTTTTGAACGAAAAACCTAAAAAAGACGATTGAACATATGCCATTTAATGTCCTTATGGTGGTGAACAGTTCCGTACCAAATTTCCTGTAGATCCGAGCAATACTGTTCAAGTTATGACATGAACAGACATTGGACTGATGTACAAACACACGTACGGATGCTCGGACGGACAGATGTTTAAACAGTATACCCCTCTTTAATAATAACCACTGACATTTGACCTGTTATCTTGATTGCGGCCATCCTGTCTATTAATCTGGAAGGGAAAAGAGACAAGCAATGAAATATAAATCACGGTGCAAAAACAATATACCTAACATATAACCTACTATGACTGATAGACAGATGGACACCAAAATTAGTATTTTCAAATAAACAAAGATTAACTTTTGAACGAAAAACCTAAACAAGACGATTGAACATATGCCATTTAATGTCCTTATGGTGGTGAACAGTTCCGTACCAAATTTCCTGTAGATCCGAGCAATACTGTTCAAGTTATGACATGAACAGACATTGGACTGATGTACAAACACACGTACGGATGCTCGGACGGACAGATGTTTAAACAGTATACCCCTCTTTAATAATAACCACTGACATTTGACCTGTTATCTTGATTGCGGCCATCCTGTCTATTAATCTGGAAGGGAAAAGAGACAAGCAATGAAATATAAATCACGGTGCAAAAACAATATACCTAACATATAACCTACTATGACTGATAGACAGATGGACACCAAAATTAGTATTTTCAAATAAACAAAGATTAACTTTTGAACGAAAAACCTAAACAAGACGATTGAACATATGCCATTTAATGTCCTTATGGTGGTGAACAGTTCCGTATCAAATTTCCTGTAGATCCGAGCAATACTGTTCAAGTTATGACATGAACAGACATTGGACTGATGTACAAACACACGTACGGATGCTCGGACGAACAGATGTTTAAACAGTATACCCCTCTTTAATAATAACCACTGACATTTGACCTGTTATCTTGATTGCGGCCATCCTGTCTATTAATCTGGAAGGGAAAAGAGACAAGCAATGAAATATAAATCACGGTGCAAAAACAATATACCTAACATATAACCTACTATGACTGATAGACAGATGGACACCAAAATTAGTATTTTCAAATAAACAAAGATTAACTTTTGAACGAAAAACCTAAACAAGACGATTGAACATATGCCATTTAATGTCCTTATGGTGGTGAACAGTTCCGTACCAAATTTCCTGTAGATCCGAGCAATACTGTTCAAGTTATGACATGAACAGACATTGGACTGATGTACAAACACACGTACGGATGCTCGGACGGACAGATGTTTAAACAGTATACCCCTCTTTAATAATAACCACTGACATTTGACCTGTTATCTTGATTGCGGCCATCCTGTCTATTAATCTGGAAGGGAAAAGAGACAAGCAATGAAATATAAATCACGGTGCAAAAACAATATACCTAACATATAACCTACTATGACTGATAGACAGATGGACACCAAAATTAGTATTTTCAAATAAACAAAGATTAACTTTTGAACGAAAAACCTAAACAAGACGATTGAACATATGCCATTTAATGTCCTTATGGTGGTGAACAGTTCCGTACCAAATTTCCTGTAGATCCGAGCAATACTGTTCAAGTTATGACATGAACAGACATTGGACTGATGTACAAACACACGTACGGATGCTCGGACGGACAGATGTTTAAACAGTATACCCCTCTTTAATAATAACCACTGACATTTGACCTGTTATCTTGATTGCGGCCATCCTGTCTATTAATCTGGAAGGGAAAAGAGACAAGCAATGAAATATAAATCATGGTGCAAAAACAATATACCTAACATATAACCTACTATGACTGATAGACAGATGGACACCAAAATTAGTATTTTCAAATAAACAAAGATTAACTTTTGAACGAAAAACCTAAACAAGACGATTGAACATATGCCATTTAATGTCCTTATGGTGGTGAACAGTTCCGTACCAAATTTCCTGTAGATCCGAGCAATACTGTTCAAGTTATGACATGAACAGACATTGGACTGATGTACAAACACACGTACGGATGCTCGGACGGACAGATGTTTAAACAGTATACCCCTCTTTAATAATAACCACTGACATTTGACCTGTTATCTTGATTGCGGCCATCCTGTCTATTAATCTGGAAGGGAAAAGAGACAAGCAATGAAATATAAATCACGGTGCAAAAACAATATACCTAACATATAACCTACTATGACTGATAGACAGATGGACACCAAAATTAGTATTTTCAAATAAACAAAGATTAACTTTTGAACGAAAACCCTAAACAAGACGATTGAACATATGCCATTTAATGTCCTTATGGTGGTGAACAGTTCCGTACCAAATTTCCTGTAGATCCGAGCAATACTGTTCAAGTTATGACATGAACAGACATTGGACTGATGTACAAACACACGTACGGATGCTCGGACGGACAGATGTTTAAACAGTATACCCCTCTTTAATAATAACCACTGACATTTGACCTGTTATCTTGATTGCGGCCATCCTGTCTATTAATCTGGAAGGGAAAAGAGACAAGCAATGAAATATAAATCACGGTGCAAAAACAATATACCTAACATATAACCTACTATGACTGATAGACAGATGGACACCAAAATTAGTATTTTCAAATAAACAAAGATTAACTTTTGAACGAAAAACCTAAAAAAGACGATTGAACATATGCCATTTAATGTCCTTATGGTGGTGAACAGTTCCGTACCAAATTTCCTGTAGATCCGAGCAATACTGTTCAAGTTATGACATGAACAGACATTGGACTGATGTACAAACACACGTACGGATGCTCGGACGGACAGATGTTTAAACAGTATACCCCTCTTTAATAATAACCACTGACATTTGACCTGTTATCTTGATTGCGGCCATCCTGTCTATTAATCTGGAAGGGAAAAGAGACAAGCAATGAAATATAAATCACGGTGCAAAAACAATATACCTAACATATAACCTACTATGACTGATAGACAGATGGACACCAAAATTAGTATTTTCAAATAAACAAAGATTAACTTTTGAACGAAAAACCTAAACAAGACGATTGAACATATGCCATTTAATGTCCTTATGGTGGTGAACAGTTCCGTACCAAATTTCCTGTAGATCCGAGCAATACTGTTCAAGTTATGACATGAACAGACATTGGACTGATGTACAAACACACGTACGGATGCTCGGACGGACAGATGTTTAAACAGTATACCCCTCTTTAATAATAACCACTGACATTTGACCTGTTATCTTGATTGCGGCCATCCTGTCTATTAATCTGGAAGGGAAAAGAGACAAGCAATGAAATATAAATCACGGTGCAAAAACAATATACCTAACATATAACCTACTATGACTGATAGACAGATGGACACCAAAATTAGTATTTTCAAATAAACAAAGATTAACTTTTGAACGAAAAACCTAAACAAGACGATTGAACATATGCCATTTAATGTCCTTATGGTGGTGAACAGTTCCGTATCAAATTTCCTGTAGATCCGAGCAATACTGTTCAAGTTATGACATGAACAGACATTGGACTGATGTACAAACACACGTACGGATGCTCGGACGGACAGATGTTTAAACAGTATACCCCTCTTTAATAATAACCACTGACATTTGACCTGTTATCTTGATTGCGGCCATCCTGTCTATTAATCTGGAAGGGAAAAGAGACAAGCAATGAAATATAAATCACGGTGCAAAAACAATATACCTAACATATAACCTACTATGACTGATAGACAGATGGACACCAAAATTAGTATTTTCAAATAAACAAAGATTAACTTTTGAACGAAAAACCTAAACAAGACGATTGAACATATGCCATTTAATGTCCTTATGGTGGTGAACAGTTCCGTACCAAATTTCCTGTAGATCCGAGCAATACTGTTCAAGTTATGACATGAACAGACATTGGACTGATGTACAAACACACGTACGGATGCTCGGACGGACAGATGTTTAAACAGTATACCCCTCTTTAATAATAACCACTGACATTTGACCTGTTATCTTGATTGCGGCCATCCTGTCTATTAATCTGGAAGGGAAAAGAGACAAGCAATGAAATATAAATCACGGTGCAAAAACAATATACCTAACATATAACCTACTATGACTGATAGACAGATGGACACCAAAATTAGTATTTTCAAATAAACAAAGATTAACTTTTGAACGAAAAACCTAAACAAGACGATTGAACATATGCCATTTAATGTCCTTATGGTGGTGAACAGTTCCGTACCAAATTTCCTGTAGATCCGAGCAATACTGTTCAAGTTATGACATGAACAGACATTGGACTGATGTACAAACACACGTACGGATGCTCGGACGGACATATGTTTAAACAGTATACCCCTCTTTAATAATAACCACTGACATTTGACCTGTTATCTTGATTGCGGCCATCCTGTCTATTAATCTGGAAGGGAAAAGAGACAAGCAATGAAATATAAATCACGGTGCAAAAACAATATACCTAACATATAACCTACTATGACTGATAGACAGATGGACACCAAAATTAGTATTTTCAAATAAACAAAGATTAACTTTTGAACGAAAAACCTAAACAAGACGATTGAACATATGCCATTTAATGTCCTTATGGTGGTGAACAGTTCCGTACCAAATTTCCTGTAGATCCGAGCAATACTGTTCAAGTTATGACATGAACAGACATTGGACTGATGTACATACACACGTACGGATGCTCGGACGGACAGATGTTTAAACAGTATACCCCTCTTTAATAATAACCACTGACATTTGACCTGTTATCTTGATTGCGGCCATCCTGTCTATTAATCTGGAAGGGAAAAGAGACAAGCAATGAAATATAAATCACGGTGCAAAAACAATATACCTAACATATAACCTACTATGACTGATAGACAGATGGACACCAAAATTAGTATTTTCAAATAAACAAAGATTAACTTTTGAACGAAAAACCTAAACAAGACGATTGAACATATGCCATTTAATGTCCTTATGGTGGTGAACAGTTCCGTACCAAATTTCCTGTAGATCCGAGCAATACTGTTCAAGTTATGACATGAACAGACATTGGACTGATGTACAAACACACGTACGGATGCTCGGACGGACAGATGTTTAAACAGTATACCCCTCTTTAATAATAACCACTGACATTTGACCTGTTATCTTGATTGCGGCCATCCTGTCTATTAATCTGGAAGGGAAAAGAGACAAGCAATGAAATATAAATCACGGTGCAAAAACAATATACCTAACATATAACCTACTATGACTGATAGACAGATGGACACCAAAATTAGTATTTTCAAATAAACAAAGATTAACTTTTGAACGAAAAACCTAAACAAGACGATTGAACATATGCCATTTAATGTCCTTATGGTGGTGAACAGTTCCGTACCAAATTTCCTGTAGATCCGAGCAATACTGTTCAAGTTATGACATGAACAGACATTGGACTGATGTACAAACACACGTACGGATGCTCGGACGGACAGATGTTTAAACAGTATACCCCTCTTTAATAATAACCACTGACATTTGACCTGTTATCTTGATTGCGGCCATCCTGTCTATTAATCTGGAAGGGAAAAGAGACAAGCAATGAAATATAAATCACGGTGCAAAAACAATATACCTAACATATAACCTACTATGACTGATAGACAGATGGACACCAAAATTAGTATTTTCAAATAAACAAAGATTAACTTTTGAACGAAAAACCTAAACAAGACGATTGAACATATGCCATTTAATGTCCTTATGGTGGTGAACAGTTCCGTACCAAATTTCCTGTAGATCCGAGCAATACTGTTCAAGTTATGACATGAACAGACATTGGACTGATGTACAAACACACGTACGGATGCTCGGACGGACAGATGTTTAAACAGTATACCCCTCTTTAATAATAACCACTGACATTTGACCTGTTATCTTGATTGCGGCCATCCTGTCTATTAATCTGGAAGGGAAAAGAGACAAGCAATGAAATATAAATCACGGTGCAAAAACAATATACCTAATATATAACCTACTATGACTGATAGACAGATGGACACCAAAATTAGTATTTTCAAATAAACAAAGATTAACTTTTGAACGAAAAACCTAAACAAGACGATTGAACATATGCCATTTAATGTCCTTATGGTGGTGAACAGTTCCGTACCAAATTTCCTGTAGATCCGAGCAATACTGTTCAAGTTATGACATGAACAGACATTGGACTGATGTACAAACACACGTACGGATGCTCGGACGGACAGATGTTTAAACAGTATACCCCTCTTTAATAATAACCACTGACATTTGACCTGTTATCTTGATTGCGGCCATCCTGTCTATCAATCTGGAAGGGAAAAGAGACAAGCAATGAAATATAAATCACGGTGCAAAAACAATATACCTAACATATAACCTACTATGACTGATAGACAGATGGACACCAAAATTAGTATTTTCAAATAAACAAAGATTAACTTTTGAACGAAAAACCTAAAAAAGACGATTGAACATATGCCATTTAATGTCCTTATGGTGGTAAACAGTTCCGTACCAAATTTCCTGTAGATCCGAGCAATACTGTTCAAGTTATGACATGAACAGACATTGGACTGATGTACAAACACACGTACGGATGCTCGGACGGACAGATGTTTAAACAGTATACCCCTCTTTAATAATAACCACTGACATTTGACCTGTTATCTTGATTGCGGCCATCCTGTCTATTAATAGGGAAGGGAAACGAGACAAGCAATGAAATATAAATCACGGTGCAAAAACAATATACCTAACATATAACCTACTATGACTGATAGACAGATGGACACCAAAATTAGTATTTTCAAATAAACAAAGATTAACTTTTGAACGAAAAACCTAAACAAGACGATTGAACATATGCCATTTAATGTCCTTATGGTGGTGAACAGTTCCGTACCAAATTTCCTGTAGATCCGAGCAATACTGTTCAAGTTATGACATGAACAGACATTGGACTGATGTACAAACACACGTATGGATGCTCGGACGGACAGATGTTTAAACAGTATACCCCTCTTTAATAATAACCACTGACATTTGACCTGTTATCTTGATTGCGGCCATCCTGTCTATTAATCTGGAAGGGAAAAGAGACAAGCAATGAAATATAAATCACGGTGCAAAAACAATATACCTAACATATAACCTACTATGACTGATAGACAGATGGACACCAAAATTAGTATTTTCAAATAAACAAAGATTAACTTTTGAACGAAAAACCTAAACAAGACGATTGAACATATGCCATTTAATGTCCTTATGGTGGTGAACAGTTCCGTACCAAATTTCCTGTAGATCCGAGCAATACTGTTCAAGTTATGACATGAACAGACATTGGACTGATGTACAAACACACGTACGGATGCTCGGACGGACAGATGTTTAAACAGTATACCCCTCTTTAATAATAACCACTGACATTTGACCTGTTATCTTGATTGCGGCCATCCTGTCTATTAATCTGGAAGGGAAAAGAGACAAGCAATGAAATATAAATCACGGTGCAAAAACAATATACCTAACATATAACCTACTATGACTGATAGACAGATGGACACCAAAATTAGTATTTTCAAATAAACAAAGATTAACTTTTGAACGAAAAACCTAAAAAAGACGATTGAACATATGCCATTTAATGTCCTTATGGTGGTGAACAGTTCCGTACCAAATTTCCTGTAGATCCGAGCAATACTGTTCAAGTTATGACATGAACAGACATTGGACTGATGTACAAACACACGTACGGATGCTCGGACGGACAGATGTTTAAACAGTATACCCCTCTTTAATAATAACCACTGACATTTGACCTGTTATCTTGATTGCGGCCATCCTGTCTATTAATCTGGAAGGGAAAAGAGACAAGCAATGAAATATAAATCACGGTGCAAAAACAATATACCTAACATATAACCTACTATGACTGATAGACAGATGGACACCAAAATTAGTATTTTCAAATAAACAAAGATTAACTTTTGAACGAAAAACCTAAACAAGACGATTGAACATATGCCATTTAATGTCCTTATGGTGGTGAACAGTTCCGTACCAAATTTCCTGTAGATCCGAGCAATACTGTTCAAGTTATGACATGAACAGACATTGGACTGATGTACAAACACACGTACGGATGCTCGGACGGACAGATGTTTAAACAGTATACCCCTCTTTAATAATAACCACTGACATTTGACCTGTTATCTTGATTGCGGCCATCCTGTCTATTAATCTGGAAGGGAAAAGAGACAAGCAATGAAATATAAATCACGGTGCAAAAACAATATACCTAACATATAACCTACTATGACTGATAGACAGATGGACACCAAAATTAGTATTTTCAAATAAACAAAGATTAACTTTTGAACGAAAAACCTAAACAAGACGATTGAACATATGCCATTTAATGTCCTTATGGTGGTGAACAGTTCCGTACCAAATTTCCTGTAGATCCGAGCAATACTGTTCAAGTTATGACATGAACAGACATTGGACTGATGTACAAACACACGTACGGATGCTCGGACGGACAGATGTTTAAACAGTATACCCCTCTTTAATAATAACCACTGACATTTGACCTGTTATCTTGATTGCGGCCATCCTGTCTATTAATCTGGAAGGGAAAAGAGACAAGCAATGAAATATAAATCACGGTGCAAAAACAATATACCTAACATATAACCTACTATGACTGATAGACAGATGGACACCAAAATTAGTATTTTCAAATAAACAAAGATTAACTTTTGAACGAAAAACCTAAACAAGACGATTGAACATATGCCATTTAATGTCCTTATGGTGGTGAACAGTTCCGTACCAAATTTCCTGTAGATCCGAGCAATACTGTTCAAGTTATGACATGAACAGACATTGGACTGATGTACAAACACACGTACGGATGCTCGGACGGACAGATGTTTAAACAGTATACCCCTCTTTAATAATAACCACTGACATTTGACCTGTTATCTTGATTGCGGCCATCCTGTCTATTAATCTGGAAGGGAAAAGAGACAAGCAATGAAATATAAATCACGGTGCAAAAACAATATACCTAACATATAACCTACTATGACTGATAGACAGATGGACACCAAAATTAGTATTTTCAAATAAACAAAGATTAACTTTTGAACGAAAAACCTAAACAAGACGATTGAACATATGCCATTTAATGTCCTTATGGTGGTGAACAGTTCCGTACCAAATTTCCTGTAGATCCGAGCAATACTGTTCAAGTTATGACATGAACAGACATTGGACTGATGTACAAACACACGTACGGATGCTCGGACGGACATATGTTTAAACAGTATACCCCTCTTTAATAATAACCACTGACATTTGACCTGTTATCTTGATTGCGGCCATCCTGTCTATTAATCTGGAAGGGAAAAGAGACAAGCAATGAAATATAAATCACGGTGCAAAAACAATATACCTAACATATAACCTACTATGACTGATAGACAGATGGACACCAAAATTAGTATTTTCAAATAAACAAAGATTAACTTTTGAACGAAAAACCTAAACAAGACGATTGAACATATGCCATTTAATGTCCTTATGGTGGTGAACAGTTCCGTACCAAATTTCCTGTAGATCCGAGCAATACTGTTCAAGTTATGACATGAACAGACATTGGACTGATGTACAAACACACGTACGGATGCTCGGACGGACAGATGTTTAAACAGTATACCCCTCTTTAATAATAACCACTGACATTTGACCTGTTATCTTGATTGCGGCCATCCTGTCTATTAATCTGGAAGGGAAAAGAGACAAGCAATGAAATATAAATCACGGTGCAAAAACAATATACCTAACATATAACCTACTATGACTGATAGACAGATGGACACCAAAATTAGTATTTTCAAATAAACAAAGATTAACTTTTGAACGAAAAACCTAAACAAGACGATTGAACATATGCCATTTAATGTCCTTATGGTGGTGAACAGTTCCGTACCAAATTTCCTGTAGATCCGAGCAATACTGTTCAAGTTATGACATGAACAGACATTGGACTGATGTACAAACACACGTACGGATGCTCGGACGGACAGATGTTTAAACAGTATACCCCTCTTTAATAATAACCACTGACATTTGACCTGTTATCTTGATTGCGGCCATCCTGTCTATTAATCTGGAAGGGAAAAGAGACAAGCAATGAAATATAAATCACGGTGCAAAAACAATATACCTAACATATAACCTACTATGACTGATAGACAGATGGACACCAAAATTAGTATTTTCAAATAAACAAAGATTAACTTTTGAACGAAAAACCTAAACAAGACGATTGAACATATGCCATTTAATGTCCTTATGGTGGTGAACAGTTCCGTACCAAATTTCCTGTAGATCCGAGCAATACTGTTCAAGTTATGACATGAACAGACATTGGACTGATGTACAAACACACGTACGGATGCTCGGACGGACAGATGTTTAAACAGTATACCCCTCTTTAATAATAACCACTGACATTTGACCTGTTATCTTGATTGCGGCCATCCTGTCTATTAATCTGGAAGGGAAAAGAGACAAGCAATGAAATATAAATCACGGTGCAAAAACAATATACCTAACATATAACCTACTATGACTGATAGACAGATGGACACCAAAATTAGTATTTTCAAATAAACAAAGATTAACTTTTGAACGAAAAACCTAAACAAGACGATTGAACATATGCCATTTAATGTCCTTATGGTGGTGAACAGTTCCGTACCAAATTTCCTGTAGATCCGAGCAATACTGTTCAAGTTATGACATGAACAGACATTGGACTGATGTACAAACACACGTACGGATGCTCGGACGGACAGATGTTTAAACAGTATACCCCTCTTTAATAATAACCACTGACATTTGACCTGTTATCTTGATTGCGGCCATCCTGTCTATTAATCTGGAAGGGAAAAGAGACAAGCAATGAAATATAAATCACGGTGCAAAAACAATATACCTAACATATAACCTACTATGACTGATAGACAGATGGACACCAAAATTAGTATTTTCAAATAAACAAAGATTAACTTTTGAACGAAAAACCTAAACAAGACGATTGAACATATGCCATTTAATGTCCTTATGGTGGTGAACAGTTCCGTACCAAATTTCCTGTAGATCCGAGCAATACTGTTCAAGTTATGACATGAACAGACATTGGACTGATGTACAAACACACGTACGGATGCTCGGACGGACAGATGTTTAAACAGTATACCCCTCTTTAATAATAACCACTGACATTTGACCTGTTATCTTGATTGCGGCCATCCTGTCTATTAATCTGGAAGGGAAAAGAGACAAGCAATGAAATATAAATCACGGTGCAAAAACAATATACCTAACATATAACCTACTATGACTGATAGACAGATGGACACCAAAATTAGTATTTTCAAATAAACAAAGATTAACTTTTGAACGAAAAACCTAAACAAGACGATTGAACATATGCCATTTAATGTCCTTATGGTGGTGAACAGTTCCGTACCAAATTTCCTGTAGATCCGAGCAATACTGTTCAAGTTATGACATGAACAGACATTGGACTGATGTACAAACACACGTACGGATGCTCGGACGGACAGATGTTTAAACAGTATACCCCTCTTTAATAATAACCACTGACATTTGACCTGTTATCTTGATTGCGGCCATCCTGTCTATTAATCTGGAAGGGAAAAGAGACAAGCAATGAAATATAAATCACGGTGCAAAAACAATATACCTAACATATAACCTACTATGACTGATAGACAGATGGACACCAAAATTAGTATTTTCAAATAAACAAAGATTAACTTTTGAACGAAAAACCTAAACAAGACGATTGAACATATGCCATTTAATGTCCTTATGGTGGTGAACAGTTCCGTACCAAATTTCCTGTAGATCCGAGCAATACTGTTCAAGTTATGACATGAACAGACATTGGACTGATGTACAAACACACGTACGGATGCTCGGACGGACAGATGTTTAAACAGTATACCCCTCTTTAATAATAACCACTGACATTTGACCTGTTATCTTGATTGCGGCCATCCTGTCTATTAATCTGGAAGGGAAAAGAGACAAGCAATGAAATATAAATCACGGTGCAAAAACAATATACCTAACATATAACCTACTATGACTGATAGACAGATGGACACCAAAATTAGTATTTTCAAATAAACAAAGATTAACTTTTGAACGAAAAACCTAAACAAGACGATTGAACATATGCCATTTAATGTCCTTATGGTGGTGAACAGTTCCGTACCAAATTTCCTGTAGATCCGAGCAATACTGTTCAAGTTATGACATGAACAGACATTGGACTGATGTACAAACACACGTACGGATGCTCGGACGGACAGATGTTTAAACAGTATACCCCTCTTTAATAATAACCACTGACATTTGACCTGTTATCTTGATTGCGGCCATCCTGTCTATTAATCTGGAAGGGAAAAGAGACAAGCAATGAAATATAAATCACGGTGCAAAAACAATATACCTAACATATAACCTACTATGACTGATAGACAGATGGACACCAAAATTAGTATTTTCAAATAAACAAAGATTAACTTTTGAACGAAAAACCTAAACAAGACGATTGAACATATGCCATTTAATGTCCTTATGGTGGTGAACAGTTCCGTACCAAATTTCCTGTAGATCCGAGCAATACTGTTCAAGTTATGACATGAACAGACATTGGACTGATGTACAAACACACGTACGGATGCTCGGACGGACAGATGTTTAAACAGTATACCCCTCTTTAATAATAACCACTGACATTTGACCTGTTATCTTGATTGCGGCCATCCTGTCTATTAATCTGGAAGGGAAAAGAGACAAGCAATGAAATATAAATCACGGTGCAAAAACAATATACCTAACATATAACCTACTATGACTGATAGACAGATGGACACCAAAATTAGTATTTTCAAATAAACAAAGATTAACTTTTGAACGAAAAACCTAAACAAGACGATTGAACATATGCCATTTAATGTCCTTATGGTGGTGAACAGTTCCGTACCAAATTTCCTGTAGATCCGAGCAATACTGTTCAAGTTATGACATGAACAGACATTGGACTGATGTACAAACACACGTACGGATGCTCGGACGGACAGATGTTTAAACAGTATACCCCTCTTTAATAATAACCACTGACATTTGACCTGTTATCTTGATTGCGGCCATCCTGTCTATTAATCTGGAAGGGAAAAGAGACAAGCAATGAAATATAAATCACGGTGCAAAAACAATATACCTAACATATAACCTACTATGACTGATAGACAGATGGACACCAAAATTAGTATTTTCAAATAAACAAAGATTAACTTTTGAACGAAAAACCTAAACAAGACGATTGAACATATGCCATTTAATGTCCTTATGGTGGTGAACAGTTCCGTACCAAATTTCCTGTAGATCCGAGCAATACTGTTCAAGTTATGACATGAACAGACATTGGACTGATGTACAAACACACGTACGGATGCTCGGACGGACAGATGTTTAAACAGTATACCCCTCTTTAATAATAACCACTGACATTTGACCTGTTATCTTGATTGCGGCCATCCTGTCTATTAATCTGGAAGGGAAAAGAGACAAGCAATGAAATATAAATCACGGTGCAAAAACAATATACCTAACATATAACCTACTATGACTGATAGACAGATGGACACCAAAATTAGTATTTTCAAATAAACAAAGATTAACTTTTGAACGAAAAACCTAAACAAGACGATTGAACATATGCCATTTAATGTCCTTATGGTGGTGAACAGTTCCGTACCAAATTTCCTGTAGATCCGAGCAATACTGTTCAAGTTATGACATGAACAGACATTGGACTGATGTACAAACACACGTACGGATGCTCGGACGGACAGATGTTTAAACAGTATACCCCTCTTTAATAATAACCACTGACATTTGACCTGTTATCTTGATTGCGGCCATCCTGTCTATTAATCTGGAAGGGAAAAGAGACAAGCAATGAAATATAAATCACGGTGCAAAAACAATATACCTAACATATAACCTACTATGACTGATAGACAGATGGACACCAAAATTAGTATTTTCAAATAAACAAAGATTAACTTTTGAACGAAAAACCTAAACAAGACGATTGAACATATGCCATTTAATGTCCTTATGGTGGTGAACAGTTCCGTACCAAATTAAAATTGAGCACTTGCCCTTACATTATAAATAGCTGAAACAGTCTCCTCAGTGTGCATATTGCTTACTTAACGATTTAAATAATTTATTTAAATTAATTTTTTTTTTCAACTTTTAGATTGAACTCCTTGCTCAATCTAACATTTAAATTTAAATTCACATTTTTTAATTAAACAGAAAATAGATTAAATTTTTGAATATTTTATTATTAACTCCGTGCTCAATTAAACGTATAAATTTTTAATTTTTAATTATCCTTCCATGGTTTAGCATGGAAGTATATTGTTTTTGTGATTTTTATTTTCCTTTATTATTATTATTCTCTTTTTTTCTTAGCAATTTTATAACGAGCAAATCTCAATAAGTACAAGAGCTAGAATGCTGAAACTTTGTATGTATATATATATGTATACAAGCTCTAGTGCTTAGGCCTATTGAGAATCATGTCCTCACTTGACTTACAGAGTTATCTCCCTTTATGTGAAAAATTGGTGTTTTCAGAACTCCGAAAATATAAGAAGTACAGCACTGAAATTTGGTTGATAGATACATCTTGATATCCACTGAAGCATGAGCACATCAAAAACTTTGTCCGTCTTTCCACTCCAGAGTTATCTCCCATATATAGGTCAACCTCGAAATCTTTCAGATCGCCTGTCCTCACATAGCAAGAAAGATAGCTGGATTTAGTTCCTATGGTAGTGCTGGCCGTTGTCAATATACTACACAAAAATATTTTGGACAGGGTCGAACTTACATTTTTTGGTTAGGGCGGAGGCGAAATTTTCCCCCAAAAAATATTGCTGTTGATTCACACCAAACTTGATATGTCGATTCCCTGGATCAAGGCATTCGTGCAGGTGAAAGAATTTTGAAAATCCCTTGAAAAATACCAGAGTTATGGCCCCTTGAAATTCATATTTTTGGGATTAACTGCTGGCGACCAGATCTCATCCGAAACGGTCGTAAGTTGGGACGCATATCATATACGCTGTTGATGTCCACCAAATTCGATAATTCGATACATACCATATAGATATGAACACTGAACATTGAACCCGTGTTCCTGTTGTGATTACCCCCATCTCAATTTGTCTATTCAATATGTAATGCGAGAGATATGAACGATTGTTGTACCAACAAACTATCCGTAGCGAGAGATATGAACGATTGTTGTACCAACTAACTATCCGTATCAAAGACGCGGCCGTACCTTTCATCACGTCTTACTCAAATGCTGTTTGATAAAATTCCCATTATGCTACACACGAAACGGAGACGACTTTTGGGAAGTCCTGAGTCCAAACCGGGTCCAAATCGACCTGTTCCAGAAACGTCGTTCATTTTGTTTTCACTTTTTGAAAAAGGCTCCATTATTTCAACCTAAACTTTTGGACTTAGAAAATTATTTTTTTTCTCAGTCAAGTGAAAAGAGCTCTTCAAAAAAATTCCGCTTATATATATAATATATATTATCCATATATATATACGCGAAAAATTTGTCACACCCCCCTCTCCTTCCTCCGGCTACCCCATCTCCCCGCGGATGGAACCTAACTCCGATTCGAACGCACCCGTCTCGTGGGCCAGGCTCATTCCTCTACTTGGGAACCTATAGAACGGCCATCGAATTCCAACAATCATTTCCAGAGTGGTATATTGGTATGAGTACATATCGGAGCTGTTATAAATCTAATAACTTGGATTTGAATATAAACCCACCGATTCGTAAATTTTGTTGCCCATGGTGTGTGCTAAATTATCATTTTAACGTGTATAGTGTGCCATGAGCTTTCTGTGTGCGTGCATTTCACTTTTGTATCTTCTTTCGCATCTTCAACGCACTGCATCTCATATACAACCAAACAAAATACAAACATTACAAAGAAACAAAGAAATCCGACTTTAAATCAAACACTTATACAAACTTATGACAAACTCGGGGGTGGGGGTGACCGGTGATATGTATATATGTTCAACTTGTTTTTGCTAGTCATGTTGCTTTGCCATTACTAATTATTTTATTTTTCAGTGTAATAACATATGGGAGAGGGGGTTACCCATAAGTGAGTCAGCACTTGTCCTCCAATCCCATTGTCTGTATAAACAATGTATGTGTCATATATAATGTGTTACATAAATTAGACAAATAAATATGTTTAAACTAACATTACGTTAATGGGAACAAACAAGCCTCAGTTATACGATGTATACTTATAATAACGTAAAGACGACGTATATCCAATTATTTCATTTGCGATAACAACGATAAACACATAGAAAAATGCAAACATCATTTTCGTAATAACAATTCGTATATTTTTATAAACAGTAGAATTCTGCAAATGGACATTCAAATCTGTCCGTTAGTATAATGTCTACCAAATTGGAAATGACTCCCTTTATACTTTCACAAAATAAAACACAACTGTACGCCGTCATTTAAAGGCACGTGAGGCCTTAGTTGTCGAAAATATTCATATTTGTTCTAATCACCGTAAACAGAAAAACATTAAAACGCATACAGTTTCGTTCATATATACCATGACCATCACGTAAACAGCATGTTATCATAAACACCTACTATATTTTACCTAAGCAGGAGCCTGATTGTGTTACAGAAGACAGCACAATTCTACTGGCTAATCACACACAAATGGCATAAACGCTCTTTATTAGTTCCATATCAGGAATTCACCAACAAAGAACGCTCTTTATGTTTACCATCATAATATAAACAAACACCAGAAAAGTAACTTTTTATGCTTTTGTTTACATAACAATGGTCAAACATTTGACAATAACATACTGTTTAAGCGATATTTCTTATTTGTATACGGACAAAGTCTGTCTACATTTTGATGTTCTTTCTGTTTGTGGCGGTTTTTGACGGGTGGAAATATTTTCACAGGATACCCACCGCCAAGGCCAACCGTAACTTTAAGTCTTGTCAACAAGCAAAAGTGAAACAAACGCTCATTATTCCTACCATATAGGGAATGTAATTACAGAGAACGCTCTTTTCTGTTCGGTTACGTTCATACGCCGTGTACATTGCTTAGTGTCTTGTTGTTTATCATGACTGTTGAATATACCGTGAAATCCATTTTATTCTTCGGATCCAACGTTCATTGATCGCGGTACATGTTATGTGCTTGTTCAAACCACTTGGAACCACACGGAACAAGTCTTATGAGAATATCGGGAAATCGTCTAATTGGAGTCGTGTTTCCATGTTGGAATTCTGCAAAAGTGCAGTGCTAAAGAGAACCGACATTAAAGCATTCTCATTAATCTTCCGATTATACGTGCATTGATGTGGAGTGTTCAGGTACCATTTATATTAGAATTATTACCTGTATTATTCCCCCGCAACCAGTTGTGGGTGGGGTGGGGATGGTATACTGGAATCAACTTGTCCGTCCGTCCATCAATATATATATCTAATTGTTCCCGATAGATTTTGGAGGAATATAGTAATCAGCATGTCTGTCTGTCCGTGCGTCCGTTCGAGATGGTTTCTGATTGATAACTTTAATATTAGTTAACTGATTCCTATGTGACATGTCCGGGATATTTCTACAATGCGAGAGTTGGAGTATGGTAGATCTTCAATTATAAAAATATTCGCCTTTATCTCATTCTGGTGAATATTATGATTTCATAGAGACGTGAGCAATTAATGGACTGTCCCATTATGCAGAAGAATAACGCAGGACGCTCTCTAAACCAGTCAGAACGAGACGCGTTCATTCCCCCTGCACGTAATTTCTGACATTATGTGACTCTTTTCAATGCACGTGCCATCTGAAAATATGTGTCTATACGTATTTCATGCAATTGTGTTCGTGCTTGGGCCCATTAACGTAAACAACAGAAACATGAGCAATTACTTGATTAATATGTAATCGTTGTTACCGTATTCACTGTCGGATACCCGTTTAGGTTCGGACATTCCAAGATGGCGGCGCCCACTAAAGCAGATAAACGGTAAGTGTATATATTGTCTCCAAGCAGCAATCAACGACATCTTTCGGTGATACACCTTGAAACAGTTATGTAGGAATTTGTATGCCCAACACATACGTAACACGCCTTTCGCATGAAAGGCATGTGAATTGTGGTATTTGGCGTGTCAAGTCGTCATAATTTTTCGAAATTTTATCGAGGCGGCGAAATGTTCGCTTTTTCTTATTTTTCTGGCCCTGGGCTCATGCATCCGCAAATTTATGTATTGTTGTGGGTAGATTAGGTCACCACACATCTTCGGAATGCAAAACCGGCGATATTTTTATTGTCTAACTCCGAAAAACGACCTTTGAAAATTTCAAAATGTTCAGGTTCGGATTCGCAACATTCGCGATGATTTTGTTCAGGTTCAGACATAATTTTCGTTCAGGTTCGGACAAATTTGGTTCAGGTTCGGACAATTTTAGTTCAGGTTCGGACAGATAAAAACCTTACCTATAAATGACATTCCGAGGTGCAGTCGCGATCTTATTGTGCGTGTTATTAACGAACATGCATTGTTAATTTGTTATATCTAAATATGTCAGCTGAAATTTCCAAATATAGGTGGTAAATTCTCCGAATTAATGGGATAAAAGCCACAGTTGAATATTCTCGAGCAATGTCTACTATAAACCAGCTAGTGGGAATTATTACATTTTACATATGAGCAACAGTGGTATTATTACTTATCTTCTGAAATATCGGGGATACATGGATATTTAATACCTGGTTCTCGATTTTGAACCCCAAGGCGGAGCCAAGGGGTTTCAAAAAGAGACATCCGGGTATTAAATCTCCTAGTATCCCACGATGTTGGCGGAGCTAACGATTTTGTCCCACATCAATAGCTACCATGTGGTGTGCTTTTTATAGGTTATCAGATAAATTCACACCAATAAGAATAATTCAGTAGCAGACCTATCGATCCGGTTTTAGGTGACGTCAATTAAACTCAGTGCGCTAGAACAATGTCACGATTGGTGAAACTGTTAGTTCAAGGGTAATTCATAACCACGATGTTTCACGTGCTTTTATACGCCCACTGTCAAGCGTAACGGGGACATGGTGCATGATTTAACCGTGACGTTGTTGTCAATCAGGTTGTTAGTTACAACCGGGTGTGGGAACAAGCGTTGTTTGTTATATGTTTCCCTATGAAATAGCTGTAATTTTAAATGACATACGATGCGCTCTCTTTCGTCAGGATCTTGGCATGGATAATATTTTTCAAACGTTATCTCACTGTAGATACTTCTGTTTAAAAAAGGGTACACAATTATTGACGCGTGTATTATCAATGGAACTACGCGAAATTCCGCGGAAGACTGAAAATAGTTTATTACTGCGATAAGTTCTAAAGAAAAACAAATGATCCCGTTTTATTACGTATTCAGTTATTTGTTAATTGGGTTTCTGTGTGTAATATTTAACCATTGGGTAGGCACTATTCTCTTAAGCGCATGAAGGAAATTTTCCACCAAAATTTAGAGATGCTTAATTTGCCAACGGAACAGCTGATATTGTTTGCATAAGTTTCGCTACTTCGGCGTCTAAATTCTTGTTTCGATAAACAAATACTTGTAGTTTTGCAGAATTGCTTACCATAAGCATAACATAAAGAGAACACATATGGTTTCTCGAATAATATATTCCTGAAATATCGCCGCTCGTGAAGATTCGCATATTGCAGGTATTATTCGGCAAACCATAGGTATTCTCTATATATATGTTCGCATAGTGCTGAATAGAACGCAACATGTTCGGGCTCTAATTAATAGTCCTGCATAATAGTCGTGTGACAAATGGTTAACTTGTAACTGGATTCAACATTTAGAAATGATGCAAAACACATAAGGCTTATATTGAAAAGAATATGTTTCGTGTGAATTCCCAAATATATCATCCAAGTATTGATACAAAACATGGTATATATTGTCTATCTATCAGCAAGTATTTATGGGCAAATTGTGGGAACAGCTATATAATCACATTCATCGTATAAGCAGCTAACAAAATAGAGTTACTGTTCGTGGCTCGTTTCTGCGCTTTATGTCTGGGAATATATTGTTAATAGAGACTGGGGGTAAATACATCATTACAGGGCTTGTTGATGGGGGGTCGCCTCAGGGGATACGAGCCTCTACCGGGGCATATACACACAGTATCCCCCTCAAAAAGCAGTGTAACTTATATTATGGACAGTTATCTGCTCATCTACGTGCGGCGACCTTCGTGGCATCGCATGTGGATGTGGATGGGAATCACATGATCGCATACATCTCACACGCATAAAATAAGAAAGTCCGCCCAAATTATTCACGAGTGGGCTAAAACCATGCCTCGTGTTCCCCATTTATCGTTTCTTTTACGAATGGAAGATAACCAAATGTACAAAAACGCAATAAGAACGCGACTGTGCCTCGGCGTGTCATTTTTATGCGAATTTTTTGATGCGTCCGAACCTGAACCAAATTTGTCCGAACCTAAACGAAAATTGTGTCTGAACCTGAACAAAATCATCTCGAATGTTGCGAATCCGAACCTGAACATTTTGAAATTTTCAAAGGTCGTTTTTCGGAGTTAGACAATAAAAATATCGCCGGTTTTGCATTCCGAAGATGTGTGGTGACCTAATCTACCCACAACAATACATAAATTTGCGGATGCATGAGCCCAGGGCCAGAAAAATCCGAAAGAGCGAACATTTCGCCGCCTCGATAAAATTTCGAAAAATTATGACGACTTGACACGCCAAATACAACAATTCACATGCCTTTCATGCGAAAGGCGTGTTACGTATGTGTTGGGCATACAAATTCCTACATAACTGTTTCAAGGTGTATCACCGAAAGATGTCGTTGATTGCTGCTTGGAGACAATATATACACTTACCGTTTATCTGCTTTAGTGGGCGCCGCCATCTTGGAATGTCCGAACCTAAACGGGTATCCGACAGTGGTATTTCACTGTCCACAAAACAATTTAATTCCTATAACTAAATGTATAACAACACGTAATATACATTATTATTTGTGTCAGTGATTGCCAGGCGTCGGTGATTTCTACGTGCAGTTGAATTGTTCTAATGGGAAATCACTGCACGGAGGAACAACCGTCACTGACATTACATTCCCAAATCCGTGCAAATTTTACAAATTCGCGTTTTTAAAAAATGGAACCAGCTGCAGCATATCAAAAGTGCTTCGGATGGCATATTATGCTACGCACCTGTCCGACTAAGTCACTTCGATCCTATTGTCTTATTTTAATAGTATTTCGTTGAATACAAAACAGTTCTTACGTTAATACACATGTAACTAAATCCATGACGAACCTCCGATTTTTATTTTCGGATTATTCCATACAGTTGAGGCCATAATAGTATTATTTGAATTATTTAATCGCATAAATTTACACCATGCTGAGAAAACATCTCTCCAGAATGGATTTGCGAACTTGTCTGTTTGCTTTACACTATAATTTGGGTGATAAGTGAGAAAGAGTGGATCTTTTAAAAAAGAATTGCCATTGCATAGTGAGGCCCATTTCGATTGTTTGCAAACCAAGCGTCTAATCCAGCTAATTTTCATGGCGCTATCAAAGTTTTCAACATTAATCATCTTCAAACCTCCGTACATATATTCGGTACATAATTGTTTTCTTTTTATTCTATCGCGTTTGGAATTCCAGATGAAATTATATAGAATGGTATTTATGGTCTTCAAAAATGCTGTATCTGGACTTGGGAGGGTTATAAATAGGTGTGTCAATTTTGGTAAGATAAGGGATTTGACAACTGTTATTCTACCTAACGGGGTCAGGAGTCTGTGTTTCCAAATTTTTGTGATCTTTTCTATATCTTCGAGTTTATAATTGTAGTTTATATTCATGTTTGTTAAATTAGTGTCGAAATGTATCCCTAGAAAATTAAAAGTGTTTACAGTAGACAGGTTTAATTCCTTAAGAACTTGTCTTATTTTAGTATGTGACACTATCCCTATCCATGATGCTTGACACTTTTCAGGATTTATGCGCAGACCCGATACCCGAGCAAATTCGTCCAGTGTTAAGTACGATTCGCGTAGACTATTTTCAGAACCATCAAGAATGAGCGTCGTGTCGTCCGCATATTGTGTTATTTTGTACTCTGAACCACCGAGTAATATCCCTTTAATTGTATTGTTTTGGCGTATCATCAGCGCCAAAACTTCAGCACAGAGGAGAAAGATATACGGTGATATTGGGTCACCCTGGCGGCAGCCTCTACCTAGCATGAAGCTCTGAGAAATATGACCATTAATCAGAATAGATGAGCTGGCATTCACATCTGCCTATTTCTGTCCTTTTTAGGGATCATTATTATAATTCCTTGCTGTTGTGTGATTGACAGTTCCCCCGTTGAAAATGATTCATCTAGCGACTGTGTTAAAAGGGGGCCAAAGTCAGACCGAAAGAATTTATAAAATTCACATGTGTATCCTGAAGGCCCTGGGCTTTTATTATTTTTGGTTTTCCTCAGCGCGTCTGTTAATTCTTGTAGGGTTAATGGCCCTTCAATACTTGTTGCTTGCATATATAGTGCTTAGTTTGGGAAATGACCCATTGTTAAGGACAGAATGTATGTCACGATCATCCATAGACCTACTAGAGTATAAATTCAGGTAAAAGTTTCTTGCTTCTTTTATGATATCGGCTTGTTTTGTGATAGCACTACCATTTGCGGTGGTCAAACAAGTAAGAGTTTTTGAAATATAATTACACTAGATTAAGAAAGTATTTTGTTGGTTTTTCACCATCCTCTATCCATTTTGCGCGAGATCTAACCATCGATCAACTTTAAATCGTGGAGAGATCCCGGAATATATTTTATAAATGATCTATTCCAATCAGATAATACATTCCACACCCCGCGCACACTTTATGCAACTTTCAACATCCGCGTTGATTTCATAACAATCAACAGCATAAAGCGTCAGATTATGTCATTGGCAAGTTCTCTTAACCAACCCGTAATCCGTATATACCCTACCCATGTATACCAAACAATCTCATTCCGATACTCCGTTGTGTAAAAGGCTGTCAATTATTTTATAAAATTCTATCAAATGAGAAAACCATGCCGAATGCATGTCAAAAATGGGAATCCAAATTTGGCGAGAAAATAGAAAATTGGGAAGAATATTTGAGCATGCCCTTTAAAACGACAACGGATACGAAATTACAGTGGCTCCAATTCAGAATAAACACCCGAATTATTAGTACCAATAAATTTCTGAAGGTGGCTAACATTCGAGTCGACGATTGTTGCAATCGTTGTCATAACGTACAGGAAACAATTTCTCACATTTTCTGGGACTGTCCCCACGTCCAAACCTTTACGATAGAAATTGAAACATGGGCAAGAAACAACCAATTTCCCATTGATCTAACAAAAAAGAATATCATTATTGGCATAGATCATGAATACAAAAATTCAAAAAGTAATCTGTTCCTAATAGTGCTGAAACAATATATATATAGAACAAAATTCACGCCCACACAACTATCACTTCGACCGTTCCTTTGTGATCTTCAATTTAGGTATGAATGCGAGAGATACAACGCAAAATGTAACATGAACTATGAATTCGATAACCAATGGCTGACACTTCGAAATGCCTTAAAAATTAAATAATAGTGTAATTGAAAACCAGATTTCAGGCACAAAGTACACCCCGAGCTTAACAATGCCTGGACAACACACAAAAGAAATCAATTACCCGGTACCCGAGCGGCAGACACTTAAAGTGATAGTACTGTTATTTCTATATGAAATTATTCTTGCCCAGAATAATCGGATTGCCATGGTGGCGCGCGCACCAGCAAACCCAGGCCTTCATCGCAAATCGGTGTTTAGATATTGCAAGCATTGGTCGAAGGGTCAAGGGTCAGAAAGACCAGAATGCATCATCAATCTAAAAATAATGCTGACGGACAGGCATTAATAATATAAAAATGGCGGAACGTTTAAAAAATAGATTTGGAAGCGATCCGGTGGCTGTTAATTGTTCATGCGGGAATGTATGCACGTGGAGGAAGTCGGCCATGCACGTCTCGCTCGTTGCGGACATCGTGTCCCTGTTTGGATGCGGGGACATTTTGCAGCAGAGGCTGCAAATGTGGAACAAGCAAAATGAGCTGTCAGAACCAGCCCAAGATTGGCAAGAAGAAAGGGTCGATTTTGTCGGCAGAACTTGGGTTGTCAAGTAGCGAAGACGATGCCGATGGTGAAAATGTCGAAGATGTCGTCGTGAAAAAAAAAAAGGTAAAAAATTGTACCACTCTTCGCTATAAAATTGAAATTGATATCCACACAAATTCCAACAGGCAATATTAAAAAAAAATTTAGGCCTTACTCTTGTCGTCTTGAAGTTGAAGGTCTCGTTATTCACCATTCAAATAGTACTAGCAGTATATGTAGCATGTGCAGTGTTGCTGTTAGTACTAGTAGGCCTACCAAAAAAATATAATAATACTGTAATATTTTTCATGACCATGATTGTGGAAAATTTTCCCAGATTGAATAAATTACAGGCCCAAATAATAGTAGGGTGGATTTTTTTTTCCCACATTGAGTTTCCAAAAGTTATTCTCAGATGGGCTAGTTACTATCAACGGAAAATCAAATATATAAGTTCTCTAATTGATTAACAGTATTTTATCTGCACAATACATGTAAGTCCATAATTTTGATGCGAAGTTGATCGGAAGTGGGCAACTATGGGAGGCCCTTTTCACATTTATTATTTATTTGTGCTTAAGCGCAAATCATTTGCGCTTAAGCATAAAACAATTTGGCCTTAAGCACAATACAATTTGCCCTTAAGCACAAATCATTTGCACTAAAGCGCAAATATGTGTCTATCAATTTATTTGCTCTTAAAGCGCAAATCATTTGTGGTTAAGCGCAAATACCTAGCACTCCCTTACTTCCCTCTGATTGTGAATGATTGAGTCCATCTCGTAGTAAATTATGATGGGCCCATAGTAATAGCCCCATACAGACTCGAAGTTGAAGAAAAAACATATATCCATGTCAGCATCTCTGTCCCTGGTCAGTGGTGTCCCAGGAATTGGTGTCTCACTCCCAGAGCTCTAGTATATTTTATTAAAGGGATATCTCCTGCACAGATATATACCATTTCCATGGCCATAAAAAGGGAATTAAGGGTTACTACTATCTAACTTACCCATAAATTATTGGCATGACCTGGTGTATCAACTAGCAACAAAGAGGAGCATTGGGCTAATTTTAACCTGTTTTAATTGGCCTGAGTACTCAACAGTCAACTGTGAGTGTGTGTTCAACAAGGATAATCCCTAATTACATATTAGCATCCATCTATCCAAAGAATTTATGTCTCCTTCCCGGAACTCTAGTAATTTTTTGTATGATGTTTTTTAATGTATTATTGCACAGATTTGGGCCCTTACTATGGTCATATACTATAGCATGCATGTGGTGTCACTGCATGAGGGCTTGCTTACCTCATATGGTTTACTTATTGACTTAAATCAGAGGAAATAACCCTATTTTCATATTATCAGCATCCCTGTCAAAAAAGATTGGTGTCTCATTCCTGGAGCTTTGGTGTCTCAGTCCTCGAGCTCTAGTTCTTTTTATTGCACAAATCTATAGCATTGCCATGGTCATATAGTTCCACCGAGGGCTTGCTTCCCTCATATGGTGTGCCTGTATACTCGAAAATTGAGGAAAATCAAAGTCGCCCCGACTAATACAGAATAACTAATATATACTGAAGATATTATAATGCTATCACGAGTCGCTCCAACTAAAACAGAAGGTGATACTATTGCGAGTCAGCCATTTTGATAAAGAAGTTGGGCTAGCTCCCTACCCATCCAAACCAATGAAACCAAGAGGTGATATGTCAATAGGAGTTAATGCTAAGTTATGGAGAAACCTATTTATTCACCAGGGGTGTTTAGTTACCTATAACCATGAATTGCGCATAAGCGCAATGATTGCACTGAAGCGTAATTATTTGCGCTTTAGCGCAATTAATTGCACTTAAGCACAATTGATTACGCTCAAGTGTTAAGTGCAATTGATTGTGCTTAAGCAGAAATTAATTATTAAATGTGAATATGGCCTCCCATACACTTAAGCATAAATCAAATTCCAGATCTCAAGGCTCCCCTGGGGCTGAAATGATGGGCGGGGGGGGGCTTTCATATTTATTATTTATTTGCAAATATTTGCACTTTTAAAAGCATAAATCATTTGCACTCAAGTACAAATATGCGTCTAACAATTAAATACCAAACTTGCTCTCCCTTACTTCCCTCTGATTGTGACTGATTTGAGTCAATCTCATAGTATATTATCATGGGCCCAAAGTAGTAGCCCCATACAGACTCAATAGTTGAAGAAAATTTCTGTCCCTGGTGTCCTAATAAGTGCCTCACTCCCAGAGCTGTAGTATATTTTATTAAAGGGACATCTCCTGCACAGATATATACCATTTCCATGGCCGTAAATAGGCAATTAGGGCTTAAGCGTAAATAAATGATAAATGTGAAAATGCTTGAGAAATGAGGGTAAATAAAATATGCTTAATAAGTGTAGATCAATTATACCTAAATGTAAATTAGTTATGCTTATACATAAATAATTACACTCCCATAGAGCTCCCCCTCAAGCTGAAATTGATGCAACCACATATATTGTCTGCATACCAGTAGAATCTTTCAATGGCAGATATTATATACCGGGGGGGGGGGGTGTAATACGAAATTTACAGGAAGGTATTTCGGGGTGGGTGACCCATGCAAATGTTTTACTTTGAGCACTTATTTGACATTTGTAACAGATAAAAACACATTTTGAGTATTTATAACCACAAAAATACCATATGTATGGTACTGGGACCTCATATGGCCCTTAGTGCAGTGGAGATGACATTAATCTATGTCTTTTTGCATATGGGACGGTGGGGTGAAAAAATTCCTTCACCACACTTCCCTCTGATTGTGAATGATTTGAGTCAATCTCATAGTATATTATCATGGGCCCAAAGTAGTAGTCCCATACAGACTCAATAGTTGAAGCATTTCTGTCCCTGGTGTCCTAATAAGTGCCTCACTCCCAGAGCTGTAGTATATTTTATTAAAGGGACATCTCCTGCATAGATATATACCATTTCCATGGCCGTAAATAGGCAATTAGGGGTTACTGGGGGTTTGCTTCCCTCATATATGGTGTACTTATTGACTTGAAATAGGGGGAAAACCCCTATTTTCATAATATCAGCATCCCTGTCCCCAAGAATTTGTGTCTCCATCCCTGAGATATAGTATTTTTATAAAAGAGACATATCCTGCACAGATCTATACCATTCCCATGGTCATAAAACATCTTGGGGTTACTGGGGGATTGTTTCCATCATATGGTGGGTCTATATAAACTTTATTGATGTGTTTAGGCCTCTGCCATTTGAAATTAATTCATGGGGGAATCAATGTTTTGAGCTTAAGCGTAAATAAATAATAAATGTGAAAATGCTTGAGGAATGAGGGTAAATAAAATATGCTTAAGTGTAGATCAATTATACCTAAATGTAAATTAGTTATGCTTATACATAAATAATTTCACTCCCATAGAGCTCCCCTCAAGCTGAAATTGATGCAACCACATATATTGTCTGCATACCAGTAGAATCTTTCAATGGCAGATATTATATACCGGGGGGGCCTTAGTGCAGCGGAGATGACATTAATCTATGTCTTTTTGCATATGGGACGGTGGGGTGAAAAAATTCCTTCACCACACTATTACAAAAGAACCTTCCAGAAACGTAAAACTTAAATAAATAAACTTGTCTTGATGTCGCTAAGGCCTAAAAAAAAAAATACCTGTGTTGTAGCTAACGAGCTAAAAAAAAATTAGAGTAGGTAGGTAGGCTTAACTGTTTTTTTTTTGTTAACTTTTTTTTTTCCAGTATCTTTATAAATAACTGAATAATATTCAATCTTACATATGCTTATTTACAGATATACTAGTCTATATACTAATATAGTCTTTGATAATCCTAATATTTCCCATATGGTCTGGCGACAACTGGAGTCAGTCCAGCACCACTGCACTGTTCACATATTGGAGTGACTGTCTTGTACCGATCTCTTAAGGATGGCTTCACAACACCACCTTCTCCTCCGCATTCAGTGAAGGATCTAGGTATTTTTGGGGGACACCTGTTTTTGGGCAATGATATGCCGAAGGCATAACCTGAAGGCCTGAGCGAAGGAATGCTTGAGAAGGGTGACCCCCTGATGATGGTGGGGGTTTTCCCCCTGGAAAGTTTTTGAAAATCCATTGCATTTAGAGCTAATCTAAGGCTCTTTGAGTTAGTATTTTGAATTTTACTGAGAGGCCAATTTGATCAAGTTTCTCAAGTATAACTTTGGAACTTTTTTATATATGTATGGATTGGAAATGCTTATAAGTTATTGTCAGATATCTTTTGGTTCAATGGATTATGCTTATCCTGCTTGAAATGAGACTTGCTATTATCACTCTAATTCATAAATAGGCTATTTTATAAAATTCAAGTGAGACACATACCGTACATAATATACTACATGTACATGTAGGACATGTAGTACAGAAATACTACATGTACATGTAGTACAGAAACAATGTACATGTATTAAGGTAGTAATGACTATATATGGTACTAATCTCTATGTTAATTTTTCATTTGGTATTATGAGATCCCACTTGATAACCAGGTTGATTTGATCAAATTGTTAATGTTCCTGTGCTGTAATTGATTGAAATACTGAAGTCTGAACGCTGAATGATAACATACCGGTACCTGAACTCAAATTATTTGAAGTTTTCACAGATGAAAGCTAGATAAAGCCAAACATACTTTACAGTATGATTCCAACTGTTAAACTTAAAACTTTTTGTAAACTTAAATTTCTTATGTCAATATATATAAATATATAAATGTTTTGCATCTTGTTATGATATGAATTGGGACCTAAATTAAAAAAAAAAAAAATTTAATTATTTTTTTTTGGTCAAATTTTTTTTTTGTGCAATGGCAATAAAAAGTTTAGGGTCGGGGGTTTAAAATAGGGTCGGTCGGGTTAGCGGAAACAGACGTATTTTTTTTAGGCCTAATGCATAGATCATTGTGTGAATGGAAAATGAGCGAGCAACTGACATTAAATGTCACTATCAACGGATAGAAAGTATCTGACTATCAATGGGTAAAAAATATCTGTCATCAGTGCATCAAGCCAATCAGTGAATTATTAACTAAGATGATCTCTGGCAAGACCTAAAGTACCCAAGTCTGATAGAGTGATGTGACGATGTTTATTTCCATCAAAACAGCTTCTGAAACAGGTTAAACTGTTATTTGAACTAAATGAAATAGATAATTCCCAGTCATATGAGTAATATCAGTACAGCTTTATTCAGTTTTGAACCAAATTTAGTGAAATTTGGGAGGTGGATGTAAACAAATTGGGAGTAAAAAACATATTGGTTTTGCAGGTTTGGTGGTGATGGGTCCCCGAAAATGCCAGATGCAAAAAAAAATTCATTCCTTCCTGCAAATTTTTGACTACCCCCATCCCCCTGCTCCGCCTACAATCTTTGCATCAGCTTATACCATTATACCTGAGGTAAGATAGCCGAAGAACCCAATCATGCTTCAGGATAAGCTAATTTATTGTGCTGCATAAATCATATATGCTAAGCATAGTCAGTTAATAAATGTTAACACATCCTCCAATAAAGGGGTTTCAGTTTTTAATTTTCCAACAATTGGAAAGATATAGGTACCAGTTGAAAATTTTTTCCAGAGTATATGCAAAGTTAATGCACATTTACTGATATAAGCTAATTATGATAAAGCAATTCAATTAAGCTTTAAGCATAAATATATTGCTCTGAAGTATCATTGTATTATGGTAAATCATAATTCAGTTACTCTTAACCACCATTGTTTGTTTTACCTCTCTCACATTGGATAAAATGGTATGACATAAATGGTATCAGTGTGTGGAGCCTTCCCCTATTAGTTGACTCAAAGACTGAGATACTACTATGTCAAAGGTTTCAACTTGAGCGGAATTCTGAGAGAGCATGTCTGAACTATGTGTGAGTGAATTGTGCTTCAGTCTAATTCATGAGAATGGATTACTCTTATTAAGCGAACCATTATTTCGCTTAAGACAGCCAAGGGTATAATAAGTGACGGCATTGCCCACACTGATACCATTTATGTCATACCATTTTATCAGCTAATACTGGTAAATGTGAATTCGGGTCCCACATACTCTAGGAATACACACACCGCTGCACACTGTGGGTCAAATATAGACAAATTTTGACAAAAATAAGCTCAAATAAGGTTGAAAACACACATTTCTCTAAATATCAGTCATGTGACAAATATTCAGGTTGCTACGTGTACCAATTATTATTGTTGCAACACATGCCGAAATAAATTTATGAACTAAAAAGATCTTAAATCAGTTTGAAAATAAGCATAAGTCTAGTAGATCTGAAATTTTGAAATGGCTGAAACCCAAACATGGCTGATGAATCTTAAATACATGAAAATATCTAGGGTTATGTTAATTAGCCTTGATAATAGTGCAAGGTTACCTCTAAAGTGCACATAATTTATCTGATCATTGTGCGAGTATAAACAAAAGTTTTACATTTTTCAACATATAATGAATTTCCCTTTCAAAATATAGTCCATATATCAATGTATATGGATTTCTATGTGTTTTTTCCCTTTCAAAATTCATGTGAACTCTATTATTCTGATTTATATGCAACTGTGCATGGATGCACTGGAAGCCCTTGTGGCAGATATTTTTGTATCTGTATTTCTGGCATGGGGGATGTCCTAGGCATTGATTGAACCATAATTTGTGTGAATAAATGGTTGCTATGGCTCCCTAATGTTCTCGTCTTGTGGGTAGAGTTTGAAAAATCTTCAAAAATGAGGTCCTGTGACCTGTCCCATCATGTATGGTCATAGAATGGTGCACAGGACCTAAATCATGAATATGTTAGATTAACACAACTGATAGTTGTTTTAAATACTACTTCCTGGTCACAAATGCTTGAAACATATGTGATGTGTCCATGCTTTAAACCAGCAAGGACCATGACTGGTAAATATAATGTTTAATTAGGTGAATAGCTATTGGACTCGCAGAGAGTGATAATTTGATGGATTTAACAAGTCGCAGTATCAGTATAATAAGTTGTGAACTTGTGAGGCAGATGTTGGGTTAAATTAGCCAAGTTATACAGTAATGCCCTAAGTAATCGACCTCTTAACCAAAGCAGAAGTATGGGTAACATTTCAGGATTTAGTCAGAAATGTGGCTTGTTGCCATTCATCAGAAAGCTCTCCCCGAGATTCACTACCTTTATACATTTCTATTTTCAGACTATATTAATGATGGAGAACGAGAGATGTGGTTAACTCATCAGGACAAATCATTATAATGTAATAATGTGAGTACCATAATGATAAGCATAAATGATTATTGTATTTTGCATGCAGATCTTTAGTAACATCAACAATCAGCACTGACTGGTACAATGTACATGTAGCTGTATATGTAGCCATAAATCAATGACTTTTGGGATAAAAACATATTTCTATATAATCTACTTTTGTTGATATATTAAAGAGATTAAACTACTAACTAATACCAATATTAGTGATAATGACTTTTTTTGGTGAACAAATTTGACTTTTTTATATTAATCCCAGAGACTACAATTATCTGCTGAAGTAAAAATATATGATGTTGTATATAGACTGTTTTTACTTTTGTCACATTCTCAGGGTCAAAGTATCCTGATTATAGAATATATTCTTCAGTCATATTTAAATTTGTGCAGTACATTGTACTATTTTTCGCTAGTGTGCATTTATTATTCACATGTGTATAGCTAAATCATGGTTAGATATTTTAAGTTGAATTTCTTCTAAAATATAAACATATATATTCCAGACTGAAGGAATTTTTGTCAAGATGATCTTTAATATGCACAAGTATTTTTAGCGATAATGAAGAACTGAAATTGTCATCATATACAAAAATATTTGTAAGTTTAGAAGTCGCTCAGATTTTAAAATAGAGCGAAACATAGTACTGCACAAATTTAAATATGAGTAAGGTACATGTATACAATTGATATACAGGGGATCCTAGTAGTTCAGTCAGTATTGGGCATGAATAAGGAATCAGAATTCCTAAATGAAAAGATGTGTACTAGTATTTAAATATCGTACATGTATATGGTACATGTATATTTATTCCAAAAATATATAGCATATTTAATTTGTTGTAGACAATTATATCATCTCAGCCATAGAGCTTTCTCTTCCAGAATCATTCCGATAACCAAGATGGACACAGTTTAAATTGAAAAGCACAGTATGACATCATTTGAACTAACCATTGCTTGATCTGCATGTTAATCAGGAATGAGATTTTCTTCATGGCATTGCTGAGAAAGTGCATCGAACATAGCAATATATTTTTTTCAATATCATTGTCATTATTGTGTTACTTCACAAAACTGCTGGTAACATTGTAAGAATGTAATGATTGTACATGTGGCAATTCGCTAAATTCAAGTGTGTTTAAAGAACTGCAGTTGTGCAATTACTTGGAGTCTTGTCCTTCCAGCCATATCTACATCTCTCTCTCCATTAGAACCTATAATAGAACGATAACAATATTTTATGTTATAGAAACCAACATCACTATATAAAGGAGACTGGTGCTGCCTAACTCATGGAGTGTGTGACTCACTGGAATTGGCGTCAAGTTTTGGATAGCAGATCTTGAATGTTAGTAACCAGAAAAAGTGAATAGTTTCAGTCGAGGCCAACAAACAGTGCAAAAGACAATAACTTTCAGTTTAGTTTAATTGTTATTCTCATTAAAATTATAAAATAAAAATTCTTGTAATATCAATCCACCAGCAATGTTATATATTAAGGTTGGCAAAATTGTAAAGTTTGATGTCTAATCTATACTGGCCTTTAGTGAAGAATTGAATATGAGGTCACTCTCCCTCAGACAAAATTTGTTACAACAACAGACATTTTATGAAACTTGTTTTGATAACATGATTATATAAGTGCAGTTATCATCAAAACATGAAAGAAACATATATGCTGTCTCATATATTCATCCCTAGATATTGAATCACATAAAATACATGTGCCACTGCCAAATAAATTGTGTTCTAAACATCGTAATATTTTTGTCCCACAATATATATTTCTAGTGACGGAAATGTCTGTTGAGTGGTGCCTTTTAACTTCTTAACCAAAGCAGAATTATGGGTAACTTTTCAGGATTTAGTCGGAAATATGGCTTGTTGCCATTCATCGGAAAGCTCTCCCGAGAGCCATATTTCCGACTAAATCCTGAAAAGTTACCCATAATTCTGCTTTGGTTAAGAGGTCGATACTGAGGCATTACTGTATGTCTATTATTCATTTGGAGGGAATTCAGGATACACCAACAGATAGAAAATATCCTAAGGGAACTACTTGTCACTGAGTATTTAGTAAAGAACCTTTGACAAGCTGAGCTGTAGATATAAACTACATCAGTTATAACAAAAAAATGTTTCAAATGTCCGCTCTCAGAATTCTAATGTACATGTATGTACCTGTCAATATTCTAGTGGTGCAATCCTCAAACCATGCTGACACCCATCGGTCTCAATCATTCTTTCATTCCTTCTATTTATATTCTGTGCATGGACTGGGCTACAAGTGCATGAACAACTGATCTGAAATATAAGAAAAGTTGATTTAATTTTTGGTTTAACATGAAACGGCATACATTTTTAAATACTTTTCTGTCAGAAAAGAATATCTATAACATCATTGGAATATTGAATAAAGAATGTGCATCATATAAGATGACATATGATATGGTGTGAGATGTGCTGCAATTGGTTTGGAATAAAAATTCATTTTGTCCATTTTGAGTTTTTGACCATCAGCCATGATTTTGGCCGAATAACCAAAAAATGACTCGATCTCATCCATGACAAATTTCACAATGATCTGACAAAAGATGCGACCTGTAACCCTGGCCAAAGGATTTAGTCATGCAAAGAGTAAAATCCAAGATGGCTGCCAGCGGCCATGATTTTTGGCCGAACGACCCCACTAATGTAGCCGAATGACCCCAAAATTACTCATTCCCCATCTCCATGTCAATATTAACATCCGTGACAAATTTCATGATGATCCAAACAAAGGTACGACCTGTAGGCTGTGCCAGAGAATTTAGTCATGCAAACAGTAAAATCTAAGATGGCTGCCAGTGGCCATTTTTTTGGCCGAATGACCCCAAAGTTACTCGTTCGCATCTACATGTCATTGTTAACATCCGTGACAAATTTCATGATAATCAGAAGAACAGTACGACCTGTAGCCCGTGCTAATGGATTGAATATTGAAATCCAAGATGGTCGCTGGCGGCCATGTTTTTTTTCTTCAGAATGACCCCAAAATGAACGGTTCTAGTCTAAATGTTGATATCAACAGCTATGTCAAATTTCATAATGATCCGACCACAAGTAGCACCTGTAGCCTGTATTGTTGACGAATCACACACACACATACGCACACAGACGACAAAGCCATGGCAATAGCTCAAACTTTACAAAGTAAAGTTCAGCTAATAAAACAAATGGTTGGGTTAGTCTTAACTAACATATATGTGAGCCAGAGAGGCCCATTTCACATTTATTCTTCAGGCGAAAACTATACATGTGTTTCTGGTAATAAACGGTCATTGAAAAATATGGGTGGCCCAGGTGGGAAGGTGGTGTTTTCATTTTTAGCTCAACTTTACTTTGTAAAGTTTTAGCTATTGCCATGGCTTGGTATCGTCGTCCGTGTGTTTGTGTTTGTGTGTGACTCTTCAACAATTTCCTCTAGCACGGGCTACAGGTCGTACCTTTGGTCATTATAAAATTGGATCATTATAAAATTTGTCATAGCTGTTGGCATTGACATGTAGATGGGAAAGAGTCATTTTGGGGTCATTCAGCAAAAAACATGGCCACCAGCAGCTATCTTGGATTTTACTCTTTGCATGACTAAATCCTTTGGCACGGGCTACAGGTCGTAACCCTTTTATGACTGGAGCCTTGCTGGTTCAGCATTAATGATCCTGTGCCAGTGCATTCTATTATATATCGAGCCTCGAATATATAAGAGAATGCACTGGCTTACAAGGTCAAGGTAAATATTGTTAAGCCAATGAATTCTCTTAAATATAAGAGAATGCATTAATTCTCTTAAATATAAGAGAATGCATTGGAACAGGGTTTTCACAAAATTTCAAGAAGATGCAGTCATGAAAGGGTTAACCCGAAGAAATTCACCTTGATAGTTGAAGTTTTGGACATCTTACTTCTACAAAGATATTAAACTTAAAATATCATGACAAACCTATGTCTCATATACTGGTACTCGATAATTTCCTAACAGGTCACTGAACAGGTATGGGGGGGGGGAGATAAAAGGACCTGAGTATCCAATTACCACCTAGTAGCTACATATGAGAAAAAATTAACTTATGATTTTATTGCTTATTATTGCTTTATATAGTCATGAAATGGTGAGAAATTAACTTTATTGAGTTGATTGTGTTGGTGTTTGGATGGATGGGTGCTACCCAAGTATGAGTAGGCTGATTATAATCCCCCCCCCCACTCACGCAGAAGCTACATCAGGGAAATTTCCAGGGCTGTTTTGATAGCTGTTACAGGTATGGGTGCCCAAACTTGAGAAGCCCAAATGACCCCAAATTCCCAGTGGACAGTATTGAATCAACCTGAATTTTCAAGGCAATTCAACAATAAGCGCTGTATTAACAAATCTGCATGTTGAATTTTTAAATCAGAAATATTATGTCCTATTTATAATATATGCGTCTGTATCTGTGTTGGTTCGGTGTAGAAGCCGTATTTTAAAGTTATATTGGGATACCGCTACATATCCTCTGCTGGAAACAGGTGTCCCCAAATTATCTCTGGATTCTTCCCTGAGCTACATTTGAGAATTTTTGGACTATATAAAGCAAAATAAGTGATAATCAGGACTTGGTATCTCCCCCAATCCCCAACTTAATAAACTTTTTCTCGGATGAAGTATATAAAGCAAAATAAGCGATAGATGATGTTTTGGTCATATGCAGCTACTAGATGGGCGGCGCAGGGGGGGGGGTCGGAATTTTTTTTCCAGGCACGTATAATGGGGTGGGTGGGTGTCTCTTTGGTCCAAAAAGCAGTTTTTTCCATATGCCAAATTTTTTTTCCATTCCTGCTATTGAGTCTTATTTGTATGTGTTTTGAACAGAAACGGGTCATATATAGTTAATAGTAATGCTATGCTACATATAGAGGTTATCAGAAGTTGGATCAGTTGCACAATGGCCAACAATAACCCAAATTCAACTTGATAGAACTAGAAACTGCGCTATTGGAAAAATAAAATTTAATCAGGATTCCATCTACTGATACAACAAAATAAGAATAACTATGCAGAACTCAGCTGAAAATAAGTAATAAAATGAAAGCACACTTGACCATATGTGACATGGAAATAAAGATATAATAAATAATGGAATAAAATAGACTTTTGACAACGTAAAACATAAAATCTTAACAAATAAATTGAAGGCCAGCCAGGCCAGCTTGAACAATTTCACATTGTTTTCCATGTTAATGTGGATCAGCTTGTAATGTTAATCACAGTAACGAAGATTTTATCGTCACTGATATCGTGAGCAAAAAAAGAAGTGAAATTGGGCTATCCATCCATATTATTCCCAATTATTACGAAGCCTATTACTTCAGGCAGTGGCTACCAGCCTGCCATTACACGCTATAACATGTTTCCTCAGTTCTGGTTTCTGAGATGCCCCAAGAAGAGTAGCGCGGTTATATCATGGTTATGTTTGGTATTAGTATTATTCTTCAAACTGGGATGAACTGGGATGAACAGTTGTATTTCCACATGTTTTGATAAACAATTTGATTCCAGCAATACAGTAATGCCCTAATTAAACGACTCCATAACCACAGCAGAATAATGAGTAATTTTTCACAATTTAGTCGGAAATATGGACCGAGAGCTTTCCGATGAATGACAACAAGCCATATTTCCGACTAAATCCTGAAAAATTACCTATTATTCTGCTGTGCTTATGGAGTCGATTAATTAGGGCATTACTGTATATCACATAGCAAATATCAAAATATCAAATAATCTGAAATTTGTTGTACCGGTACCATGTATTATGTAGAATACTCAAATGTGATTATGTGACTCAACTAGATCATGTGACTATATATTATGAAAATGAATGTTAATAAAAACTTTGGCACTCTGTCTATATATCCCTTGAAATGTGATTATGTTGACACATTTCTTGATTAATGACACTTATATGATAAATTCAAATAGTATCGTTATCTCATTATGCACTGTTCTATTCAAATATCGCGCAATAAATTATGATAATGCAGGATAATCAGCTATTTGGTTGCTCAATTGATAATTTTCTCAAATTTAGGGGGGTGGGTGTCCAAAACTGACCGGAAAAAACTTCCTGAAACGGAAAAAAAAGGGTGGGTGTCCAAAATTGGCTGGAAAAAAATGCCGGAAACGGAAGAAATTGGGTGGGTGGGTGGTCCGAGGCCGGAAAAAATAAAAATCATCATACGTGCCTGGAAATTTTTTCCGACCGCCCCCCCCCCCCTGGGCGGCGGAGAAGATTCTCAGTCCTGGGTATCTCCCCAGAGTCCACCCCCTCACAAACCCAGACTCAACCAAATTTTTCTCAGACATAGTTAATTTCTTGCCATATCATCACTATATAAAGCAAAATATGTGATTTTGAGGGTCAAATAAGTGGAAAAATATTATGTGGGTGGGAGATACCAATGTTGGTAGAGGAAAATTGTTCCACTTGTAGTCCACAATTTCCTAACAGGTACACAGGATATATACCCATCCCTGTTAACTGCATATGTTCAGCAGTTCTTATGATATTGGTTGGGGTAATGCATATTTTGGGAGGAGATATAACAAAACAAAAGACACCCATATGTAAGGCCAAGTGATAATCTGACAGATTTGATTTGATCTTAAAGTGCCTTAAGCGGAATTAATTTATTTGCTCTTTTAAAAGTAAAATTCATCTATTTGAGCTTGAGCATAAATCAGATTGTCTAGAAATAAAAAAAAGAGTGAATTAGACTCTGAGAAAGGAATTACAAATAGGTGGACTAGTATATATTATTAAATACATGTATGATAGTCTCATGTCTTATTTACACTTAAGCGCAAATGAACGATCGACCTTTATTAGACTAATCGCTATAGAATAGACCGATTGGTCATTCATCATATGCAGGCATTGGGGATAAGTCGAGTCACTCTGAACTGTTCTATAGTGGTAATTATATTACATCCAATACTTAAAAAGAGATAATTCTAATTTCTGTTGAAAGACACGGAATAATTATTTACTGAATATATTCAATATAAAGATAGACTGATCAGTTTTATACAGATCAACCAGTGGTTCACCGAGACCTGCAGATGATTGTTGAGCTTCGGTACATTCAATGCGATTATTAATAAACATGCAGGTCTGGGTGAACCACCAATAGATCTTTATTTAGACTAATCGATCTAATATAGACTGGTCTTACACCACCTAGATGCATCTGAGATAAGGGGAGTCACACTAAACTGTTCCATGATATCGTTCAACTTGGTTAAACTACTTAAAAACATTTGGATTTCTTTTGAGAGAATGAGATTATAAATAAACGTTTAAAAATCTTCAAACAAACACCATTTAAATATTCAAGAATTGGAGTGAGCACCTCTCGGCTACTGACAGTGACTGACTCGGCATGTCAGTGTCAGCCATGTTTTATTGGATTTCGATCAATTGGTGTTCACCCAGACCTGATATTTAAATGTGAATTTGGGCTCCCTTTCCCATACAATTTAGTAAGACACAAACTTACGCAACCTTCCAAGTCTGCATGGGGTTGACATCAGCCGATATACTGCAACGTATTCATCGATCAGTTCATGCCAATAATGGAAACTTGTTTGTGACTCGTCTTCCATTCCAGATCATTCCAAGTTCAACCTGCTGGCTGCTGTCAACTGTCTAGGATTACTTGAGTACCGGTACGATTAAACGGACATTGACCGTGGAATGTCGCATTTCCATATCACATAAGCGTTGCTAGTATAATTTCTGCAATATATGCTGTCTTTGTGGTGCGAATTTCTCACAACAAACGTCGTTAACTTGGAAAGTAACATGATGCGGAAGTTACAATTTATGGGTTTTCCCAACCCGGAGGTAAACAAATCAGACAGTGCTTAAAGTCACGCAGTCGGAGGACATCGCGTGGCGAAGGGACTGAACTCTGTTTTGCAACTTGAGATCGACGTACCACCGGTCATCTGAGTACTATCCCTTTAAACAATATCTGTACAATTTCAGTACACCGATCATTTTTACTTTCCAATCATATTCCCCGAGAACGTCAATAGATATGCCGGTTTGCTTAACAATACCACAATATTTTTCAGCCACAGTCCGAAACATCAAGAGAGCGTTGTGTATTTTCCCCGAGTGCTGTCGAACCAATAATTACAACAACTATAATATTTGCAATACAGTTGCAATATGTTAGATTGTCTATTTATATTTTTTTTGGTAAATTCAGAATGTAAAATATTTAAAACTGCACATAGTGTTTGGAACTTTGATTATACAAACTTTAAATACTACATGTAACCAAATATTTTGAAGAAAAAACAAACAAAAAACTATAAATTATGTTTTCAGCATGGTTGTAGCAAAATAGAGCCCATTTTCTGGAAAAAAATAAATTATACCAGCGTAGCCTAAAATTCACTTTTAACCTGAACACTCTTTGTTAAAATTATCCAAACACACTGTGTGCCTTTAATTATTTTAGAATTATATGTAAGAAAGTAGGCCAGGGCATGGTAGAGTCTCACTCTTCCAAGCCTTGGATTGAGAGAATGAATGTCTGTGAATTTTTGTCTTTCTTCCTTTGTCATTCTTTCTGCTAAATAAAAAATTAAAGAAAATAAATAAATAAAAAATCCATGACAAAAAATTAAATTAAAAAATTAAAAAAGCAGAATAAGATGTACCTTAAATCATACCTCTTTTAGGGACGGGTACCATAATTTCTCTTGATTAAAAAGTCAGAATTAACTCATTGAAAAACAAAAAATTAAATTAAACAATTAAAAGGCAGAATTAACTCATTGAATAAAAATAATTTTAAAAATGTCATGTTTCTGACCAACCACGCCAGTGGCGGGCTAACCAGCTAGATTGTATATGAGATGTGTATATTTGTCCTTTATAGACTCGAAAACGGCGGGCTCGATTGAGCTCAAACTTCCCATCTAATGGTAAAATCCCACGGGAATCGTCGTCGCGGCGTTTTGGAGAAGCTCTGAGCACTCATTCTCCACCCCAATCATCAAAATCACCGCCCTCGGCACTGCGGGGTTAAGGCAGTCAGGCTCTTTATATTGACCAAATTTGGCGTTGTTAACCGAGTAACGCTCTTTATTCCCATCGGCGTTGCTAAACGGTCACCTATGCGTACGAAACTACGGATGCAAAACGCACCGGAACCGGAATGCATTTATCTTGATTAAAAAGGCAGAATTAACTCATTGAAAAACAACAAATGCGTGTCGTGTGATTCTTATGTCTGTCGTTCCTAGGAACGGGGGAGATACCTCTTTTAGGGGCGGGTACCATAATTTCTCTTGATTAAAAAGGCAGAATTAACTCATTGAAAAAAAAAATGCGTGTTGTGTGATTCTTATGTCTGTCGTTCTTAGGAAGCGGGGAGAATTTCATCGGGTCAGTTTTTCCGCCCTAGGGACGGGTACCATCATTTCTCTTGATTACGGGTACCATAATTTCTCTTGATTAAAAAGGCAGAATTAACTCATTGAAAAACAAAAAATTAAATAAAAAAATTAAAAAGGCAGAATTAACTCATTGAATAAAAATAATTTTAAAAATGTCATGTTTTTGACCAACCACGCCAGTGGCGGGCTAACCAGCTAGACTTCCGTATATGTGTGTGTCCTTTATAGACTCGAAAACGGCTGCACCGATTGGGTTCAAATTTCCCATCTAAGGGTAATATACCCACGGGAATGGTCGTCGCGGCGTTTTGGAGAAGCTCAGAGAACCCGGTCTCCACTCTCAGTCACAAAAACGGCACTGCGGGGTTAATCGCGTTGATAGTTAAAGAGCGTTCGTATCCACAGTGTCGTTGATAAAGAGCGTCAAAATACACGACGAGTATAAATACTGCTCCATTGACCGTCTCGAGGCGAAATTTCGTACTTAGGGCTTCCTAGGAACGGGGCAGATTTTCATCGGGTCAGTTTTCTCCGCCCGAGGTGATCTTCACCTTGATACGGGTACCCACAAATAATATATATGTGTGTGTCCTTTATAGACTCGAACCGATTGAGCTCAAACTTGCTACCTAAGTGTCATGGACGGGTTAAATTGTGACCCCGACCTGACCTTGACCTTGAAAATGGTCAATTCAAGGTCAAATCGGGTCAAATTAAAAAACAAAAAATTTAAATGGCAGACGAGATCTCGGAAACGGGTGGAGCTATCGACTTGAAATTTGGTATGTGAATGTATCTTGCCCCGGATACGAATTTTATCGGGTCGCCGACCCCGTGCGACGCCAGCTTCGCGCATGCGCAGACCAGATCTCGGAAACGGGTGGAGCTATCGACTTGAAATTTGGTTTTTGAATAGCCCGGACAACGTCGGGCTCATCGGCTAGTCTAATATATATTTTGGTACTTCTGTTTGTTTGTCTGTTAGCTATGGCCGGGAAAACTGTCGGACGGATTGAGCCCAAACTTCCTATCTAAGGGTAAAATCCCAGATGGAATGTCATCGCACCGCTTCTGAGAACGTCAGAGCACTCATTCTCCAATACCCCGCCACCGCAATGGGTAGTTCATGTGTTAATCGCGTTCGTATCCGCAGTGTCGTTGATAAAGAGCGTGAATGTGTCCAGACATGAGCGTGTTGTGTCTGTGTACAATGCACGGACTATACATATTCATGCTTACATCTTTAATTCATTCTGAAGCGGAGGGCATACATTTCATTCATTCCAGTATAGGAACTCATGGCTACACCTAACGTAAATTTGAGTGAGGTTCAGGATTCTGATGAATATAACTTTACAATGAAATGGAACGAAGTGGAACAGGAAAATGACGATAATTTAAATTCTGCTATTAATACCTGCAATGAATGTGGATACATTTCACCATCAGACACTATAGATCAACCAAATAAAAAAACAAAATTTTCAATATTCAGCCTCAACTGTCGAAGCATCAATGCAAATTTCGATTCTTTGTGTAATCTCCTATGCGATTTAAAGTCGAATAATAATTCATTCGACGTTATTGCTTTAACTGAAACATTTAAAATAAGACAAGCATCGCACTTTCAGATACCGGGATATCACCCTATGGAATTCAAGTGCAGAGCTGACGACGATGATGGCAGAGGTGGTGTATGCCTTTACATAAAAGATTCCATTGACTATAAAAATCGACCCGACCTTAGTGAATTTATTCCACACGTAATAGAAACAATATTCGTGGAAATTAACCCAGGGAAAAATGACTCTCGGATAATCGGCTGCGTTTACAGACCAAATACCGCACCAAAGGCCAACATTGATCAATTTTTGAAAAAATTCGACGATATTTTAGAAAAAATTAGTAACCACAAATCATATATATCAGGAGACTTTAATATTGACCTACTCAATTTCAACTCGCATACAAAAACGAATGATTTCATAAATAACATTTTCACAAGAGGATTCGTGCCAAGGATTACTAAACCTACCCGAATGACTGATCATTCAGCAACTCTCATCGATAATATATATACCAATAACCTACAAGGCGACTGTAAATCTGGCATAATCACATGCGATGTTTCCGATCACTTCGGCATATTTTATTCAGAATCTAACCAAAAGAGAAAAAACAGCACCAATAATAACGAAGCAACCACTAATCAAAGAAGTTTTAGTCCTGATAACATAATTATATTCAAAAATCTATTAAAATCGTGTACCTTTGACTCCGTCACATCTTGTAGAAGTGTCGACCAAGCATATGAAATCTTCTTAGATATCTATATGAATGCATATGAACTAGCTTTCCCTATCAAAAGCCGACATATACCCAAAAAATTCATAAAACGCAATCCTTGGATGACATCCGGATTGATTAAGTCAAGTATTGTTAAGAACCAGCTATATCTACGCAAATTAAATAAACCCACGGAAACGAACGTAAATAAATATTTGAGTTATCGTACCTTATATAATAAACTAATCAGAAAGAGTAAAAATATATACTATACAAATATTCTAGAAGTAAATAAAAATAACTTAAAGAAAACATGGGAAATACTTAAGGGTGCATTGAAGATGAATGGAAACACAAATAATAACCCCAAGACATTTACCGAAAACGGAATAGAACTTGAAAATTCCAAACTCATATCGGAAAAGTTCAATGACTTTTTCTCAAAAATTGGGCGGGAAACTAGCCAACTCAATGAACATGAAAATGACTCTCATTTTACAGATTTTCTCCATAACCGCAGACCAGACGACATCAATTTCAAAATAATTCCGACCTCTATGCAGGAAATCATCCTCACATGTTTCTCTATGACAGGGAAAGTATCAAGGGATTTCAATGGTATATCAACTAAACTTATCAAGGAAACAATTGAGGAAATAGCCCCAGCATTATTGCATATTTTTAACTTGTCCTTAGAGCATGGAATAGTCCCTGACAAAATGAAAATTTCTAAAGTAGTTCCGATCCCAAAAAATAATACCACTCATGAAATTTCCAACTACAGACCTATCAGCATTCTCCCAGCTATCTCTAAACTTCTCGAAAAAATAATGCATAAACGATTACTAGACTTCTTAAATGAACAAAACATACTTTATAAACACCAATACGGCTTCCGCCCTAATCATTCAACCTTCCATCCTGTATTACACCTCCTCGATCAAGTTGTCTCAAATAATGACAAAATGACAAGAGATTCCACTTTAGCTCTATTTCTCGACCTCTCAAAAGCATTTGACACGATAAATCACGATATTTTACTTCATAAACTAGATCACTATGGTATACGAGGCACAGCATACTCATGGTTTCAGAGCTACCTGAAAAATAGAAGGCAATTTGTTGAACTCAATGGTATCAAATCTAAATTGACGGAAGTGACGTGTGGAGTGCCCCAGGGATCAATTCTGGGACCGATAATTTTCTTAATTTACGTTAACGATATGTCAAATTCGACAACAATGGATATCTTATCATACGCGGACGACACGACTCTAGTAACTGGTGGAAAAAATGGCATACTTGTAGAAAGTTATGTGAATAATGAGTTACGCAACATATTTGCTTGGTGCTGTAGCAATAAGTTAGTGATCAATACTAAAAAAAGCAATTATATGCTGATACACCCAGAGAACAATGATGACAAATGGAACTTTATAAAGGTTTACTTAAATAATACGGAACTAAACAAGATAGGAAATCTTGAGCACGAATCCTCCACAAAATTCCTAGGAATCCATATAGATGAAAACCTGACTTTCAAAAAACACGTGTCCTTTGTTTGTTCAAAAATGGTGAATGCCATATACCACATCAATAAAGTTAAACACTTCTTTCCTGGTAGCGCACTTAAAACATTATATTATGCTCTAATACAAAGCCATTTAGTCTACGCTGTTCAAATATGGGGACACGTCCCTGCGGTCAAAAAAATTTTCATGCTTCAAAAACGCGCAATACGAGTTATATGTAATAAGAAATATAGAAGCCACACAGAACCTCTCTTTAAAAAAGAAAATATACTCAAAATCTACGACATCCACAAAGTACAAGCGGCAGTTTTCATGCATGATTGGTATCATATGCGTTTAATAGAATCATTTACCGACATATTTTCCAAACGGAAAACAGGACCAGCCACCCGGCAAAAGCACCCACTATTTTTAAAAAAACCAAGAACATCTTGGTCCCAACAACTACCATTTCATTCCTTTCCAACCATATGGAACAACTTAGATAACGAATTTACATCATACCAATCCAGACACACATTTAAACGACGTTTACATGCCGATTGCATTAAAAAATATGCTGCAACAATTAAATGCAACAATCAAAGATGTCCCGACTGTGTAGTAGCTCCTCAATAAGTGACTTCCCCTATACCGCAATCCTCAACCTCACTCAGTACATTCCTACTCGACTTTCAAGGAACAACCCACTGACAAGAAAGAGACAAACCATCGAGTAACCAATAAACAATTTATCTAGACGTATACCCTCCATGTATATAATACAACCATTTTGTGATACATAATTATATAGCCGTGCATTGTACAAGAAATAATGACCGCCTATCATAACATCTTTTCATTTTTAAGGGGGTGGCAGTAAGACAGTCTAGCCTGACTATGCCACCCCTCGAATATACAACATAATATTTGTCAAATGTATTATGCATTAATATGTGTATATTTAAATAAAATATCCTATCCTATCCTATCCTACAGACATGAGCGTGTTGTGTGATTCTGTGTTCGTACTTAGGGGTTCCTGGGAATGGGGGAGATTTTCATCGGGTCAGTTTTTCCGCCCGAGACTTTCACCTTGAAACGGGTACACACAAATGATGTAATATATATTTTGGGACTTCTGTCTGTTTGTTTGTCTGTTAGCTATGGCCGGGAAAATTGCTGGACGGATTTCGACGAAATATGACACCTACGGGATATTTTGTCCGGGGAGTGTTTTGGACGGGTAAAATCGTGACTCCGACCTGACCTTGACCTTCAAAATGGTCAATTCAAGGTCAAAGCCCGGACGAAGTCGGGTCACCTGCTAGTTGGATATATAATGGGATATACAGTGGACATGTATATACTCTCCAAGCCACCAATAAATTCATGGGTTGGCACAATCCTGCCATATTCTGAGTGTCGAATAGGTCGGTATACTATACACAGTTATGCATTGGATTAATTACGTTAAGCCATTGTGAATTTTGTCCGCGCTTGCTTTATGGAGTAACTTATGGCCCTTAAACAGACCTCTCACATTTGTCAACAAACAATTGTAGAGTATCTCTGGAATTCATTGAGGTAGCGGAACGGGACAACTTGTCTTCATTTCTATAAAATGGCTGTTGTCAATACATTGACGGCTGCGTGGTGGAGGGGTGTTCAATGTCGTACAAAATAAATTATCTTCGATCGCGACCAAACTTTCATGGAATGCATGGTCTATACATGTCACCCCCAATCGGAATCCTCGGTACTTTCCGTCGATTCATCTGAAATAAGCAAGCCGATTCGACGAGGGTGACGATTGATGTCACCCCGATAACGATGCCGTGAACATATTGTAAATCGGTATAAAAATTTACCGAGTTACCGGCCCCTGAATGTTGAACAAATTAATCACCCCCCCCCCTCTCTCTCTCCCAAATTGGGGAACATTGTTAATAGAGGAGCCGAATATTTATTGCATTTCCCAGATGTGAAGAGCGATTGGGACCGGAATGTTTTCTCCCAGCCGTTACCGATGTATGACTGGGACAAAACAATCGGCTATTTTACCTGCCTAATAAAAACTGGCGAACGAAGGAGCGATGTTAATGCAGGGCCACTGGCCAGGGTACGTCGGTATACTGTAGGATCGCCCACAAAGGGCAATCCTCTGCTATAAATCAACCTGCCCAACGGAGAGCTCGCTTCGGGAGGGTTCAGACATTTAGAAAATTCCATCGAATCTCAAGGGGGGGGGGGGGAATCGCGAATACAGATAAAACTAGATTGACGAGTGAATGTGATGGGTAGTATCTATGTGCAACTTTAGTGCGATTTTCTATGTTTTTGAGCGAACGAGTATACAATGTTGCACGGCCGTTTATTACACTCTTATGACTAATGTGTAGGTTCTCTGCACAAAATATCTAGCCCTGCATGCTACACAATCATTCTTTTTTTATCTTAAACATATGTGTGCAGTATGTGTAGTTTCATATACGTACACAAATTGTGTAACAATTTTTACACAAGAAATGGGTAAATTAATACACTTTTATACCCAACTGTGTGCATACAATCAACATATATCCCTTACACATTTTGTGTAGATTCTTACACACAAAGATCGTAGACAAGAAATGAAAGTTCAGTATTCCGACATGTGCGTGAGTATAGTATTAATTATAGATGTTAAGACTTTCATGGCGTACAATAGTACGTAGTATTTAGCTTTTTACTGTCAATTTTGTTTAATTCACAACCAGTGTCGTGGCGTATTGCATAATATTATAATCATTACAACAATAATACAAGAGTCTAAGGGCAGTAATCGCCATGATAGTTTTAACAAATAAATCCTCATATATCATTAATAATATACCCACAAGTCGAAACTCTGAACTTACATTCCTTGTCTACGATCTTTGTGGATTGTATTCCGAGAAAAATTCAAACATACGGCCGTCCGTCTGCAGCAGACGATATGAAACTGAAAGTACCGCAATGCACATGCTTTCCATTCTTACACAATTGTGGGTAACAAAATATACACAATATGTGTAGAACGGCCCTTGGTCCATGTACTTACATGTATATGCAACACTACACATCGATGTGTGTATAAATCGGGTTTACACATTTTATATGTATTCGTTTCTGCACATTAGTTATAACAGTGAATACTATCACCGTCATGATCAAGTAATAATATTACCACCAGAAAGAATGCGTGCTTTTATTATACTATGTCTCCATCATGATCGTACGCAATAATTTATTGCGTTTAAACGCAATAACATATAGGCTAATTCGATAAGCACCATATACTAATTCGATAAGCACCATATACTAATTCGATAAGCACCATATACTAATTCGATAAGCACCATATACTAATTCGATAAGCACCATATATTAGTTTGCTTGTCTGTTGTCTTTGGGCCGCGACCATTTAGGATAAGTTGGGATGTTCCCAAGAGGGTCATGGGGGCCACCCTTCATCACGCATTGTTTTATCTCAGTTTAAACGTAATAGTAGACGGAAAAACGTACGTCAATTACGCTATGTAGCTACAATCATATAGGCTATATAATCATCGATAAAACACCAGAAATCAGTCTGCTCGTGTTTTGTCTTTGGTCAAAAAAGGATGTTATATGATGCCCCCATTATACTCTTTCACACTCCAAACAATCTTCGACCAGACGAGTCAAAATATAAGGCAACAATGTCACGATCAGTACAGGCAGATTTAGGTCTAACGATGGTGCATGGCCCCAAATATTCCCCTATTTTGATCCACGCACAACATCCCACCCAATCCAAAATGGTCGCCGCCAAAAGCAACACACGAGCGGATTTCTTGTGCTTTATCGATCGTGTAGTTACAGCGTTATTGATGCATTGCTGCCAAACTGTCCTCTATAGCAAAATACTGTGGGCCACAAACAGTCTTTTGAAACACCGGTTAAAATGTATCGCCACACAGAGGGATCCGATTATGCCATTTCTCAGCCCTCATATTTTAAGCTGGCACACAATACAGTATTTTGAAACACTCCAGCCGTTAAAAATGGACGCCACTCAGATGGGTCCGAAAAGCTAGGCGACCATGTCATTGATCTGTCCTCGTGTTCGATTTCAGTCAAACGAAGGGTATTGTGTGTTGGTCTTATTACATTCGTTCGACTGCCTAAAGCCCAACCCCAATCCAAAATGGCCTCCTAACACCCTATCCCAATTGGTTCAAAATAGGGAAAAGTCGTATCTTAGTCCCTTGGCCGATTTAGATCAAACGATGGGTGATGTAGGGTGGCCCCCAAGACTCCATTGTGAACCATGCACCATAACTGACCCTGAAAGGTCGCCGCCGAAAGGCAACACACGATCAGACTGATATCTGGTGTTTATCGAATTAGCCTACACGAATAGCTACAACGTCATTGACATACACTGTTCCCGCTACTATTGCGTTTAAACGCAATAAATGATTGCGTTTAAATGCAATGTTATTGCGTTTAAACGCAATAAAGTATTGTGTTTAAACGCAATAAAGTTTGAATTGAATTGTTTAATGCATAAAGCCACCATTTAAGGTGGAACATACACGAACATATATACACTATATACATAAGATATTTCAACAAGCATTTTGGCATCATACTACATATGGATTATATAAGTAATAAATTCATTTTTAAAATCACGAGTCTATCTGTCGATCGACTCACACCAATAGTGATATATATACATACATATACATACATATACATATACATATATAGCTATATATACATATACACATATATATATACATAGACATATACATACATATATACATATATGAGTAATTACATATAGATGTAACTACATATATGAGTAATTACATATAGATGTAAATGCTGTCAATGCCAGATCATCAGTATAGTTGTAAGTTATTATCTCAATTTTCTGAAGGCTAATTTTAGAAATATACTCACCCTCTTCAGGAGCGATATATTAGCTATAGATATCAAACCATAAAACTGTTCATGCCCAACACAAGCTGATGACATGACACTTCTCTCTGTTTCGGAAAAAGGTCTTCAGCAGCTACTGACTATATGCACCAATTACAGTCGAAAATGGAGGTATCGATATAATGAACAAAAGTCAGTTGTTATTGTCTTTAATGAAAGTAAAAATGAGCACAATAAGACGAGTACTAACAGGGCATGGACTCTGTGCGGGAAACAGGTATCTGAAGTTGAAAGTCTTACACACTTAGGTGTCCCTATACATAAGCATAATCAAAACGGTGAATTCATTGACGAAATAAAACAGAAGCTTAGGTCAAGCTATTTTGCTATGTCCAACATCGGTATGTATGCTGGAGGTATAACACCAGTCAGCAGTAGGACAATCTATACATCTATAATATTGCCAAAAGGTCTCTTTGGATGCGAACTGCTATGTGGCTTGACCGATTCAGATGTATTATCCCTGGAAAGAACTCACCGATTTTGCCTTAAAAAGATCCAAGGTTTGCATTCAAAAACACGGACCAACATTGTAGAAGGGTTGCTGGGAATAGGAAATATTCACAGTTTTATTGAAAAAAAGAAGCTTCTCTTCTTCGGAAGTCTATGCGCCCTCACAACTGAGAAGGCAGCCAAATCGGTTTTCTTATTAAGGCTGCACTCGTTCTTCATAGATGGGGTTTCGGGAAAATCCTTCATTTCCGATATTGCAAATATTCTGGGTAACCACCAGTTGATGTCGTATTTTACAAATTATGTTTCTGAAAGTGAATTCCCAACAAAGTCGTCATGGAAAAGTATAGTGCGCAAGGCAATATCTGAATATTCAGAACACGGATGGAAAAGCGCGGTGATCGGTGACAAATCACTCAGTCGCTTTCATGTTATACACCCACAGTTATCAGTCTCCCATTTGTGGCGTTGCTGTCGAAAGTTCCCTAGACACAAAATGGCATACCTGACTGTGGCCGGTATCATGGCTTGTACTGAGTCCGTGTTTGTAACTTGCAACAAATGTGGTGTTGCTTACGATGATCTCCCTCAACACGTCATCATTAACTGCCCCGCCATTGCGGAATATCGAAACGACATATGGTATGAGTTAATGAACCAGTTCAATATTCAATGTATTCTCAAACTAGACAGCCTTTGCCCAGATGTACAATTGAATGTATTTCTCACTGCACGTCCACCGGAGTTATTTGATTTAATTGATGAAGCTGACTTATTCACAGACTTTGTAGTATGCAGTACGTATTGTTTGTGGAAAGCTTATACCACGCAATCTCAAATATTACCGACATGCAGTGATGATAGTAATAATTCATGAATATTATCAATGAGGACGCCGATAAAACGTCGGTAACTGATGTACATGCTCTATTTCACATCCGCATGAACACATGTTTGTGTATATTTATATATGTTGACCCGTATATAGAGTCGGTTTGAATGATCAGGTTAGCATATAACGAATGATGTATGTCCGTCGTGTGTGAGTATATGTGTGTATGCATATATGTAAGGGTGTATTTGTATGTGTATAAGTATGTGAATGCATGTGCGTGCATACGTGTGTGGTGTTTCTATATATATATATATATATATGTATGTGTGTGTGTGTGTGTATGTATGTATATATATGTGTATATATATGTGTATATATATGTGTGTATATATGTATATATGTGTATATATATGTATATGTATATATATATATATGTGTGTGTGTGTGTGTGTATATGTGTATGTATGTGTATGTATGTATGTAATTGTGTATGTGTGTTTATATGTATGTATATGCGTATATACCCATATAAAAATGTACCTGGGTAAATCTTGGTGTTTACCTAGGTATACCCCGGTACATATAGGTTTTACCCTGGTTCCACCCAGGTCACACCCAGGTTACACCCAGGTAAATCAGGGATTTATATAGATTTACCCAGGTGTTTTCTATATATGTTAGGTATAAACCCCAGTTTACCCGGGTTTTTACGGATTTACACCCAGGTATTTACACCAGGTATTTACACCCAGGTATTTACACCAGGGTTTCGCCCAGGTATTTACTACAGTGTTCACCCGGATATATACACCTGTGGTATTTTGTTAAACTGTATAATCTGCATTGAAGTCACCTTATTAACCCTTTCTATATTACAGCACCATTGGCGTGTAGTTACCTTATTAACCCTTTCTATATTAAATCATTAATTGACAGGTAGTTACCTTATTAACCCTTTCTATACTAAGTAACATTGGTGAGTAGTTACATTATTAACCCTTTCTTTATTAAAGCACCATTGATGTGAAGTTACCTTATTAACCCTTTCTTTATTAAAGCATCATTGACGCGTAGTTACCTTATTAACCCTTTCTATATTAAAATATCATTGATGTGTAGTTACAATGTTAACCCTTTCTATAGTATAGCATCATTGGCGGGTAGTTGGCTCCTTAACTCTGTATATACCAAAGTATCATTGTCGTATATAGTTACCTTATTAACCCTTTCTATACTAAGTACCGTTGGCGTGTAGTTGCCTTATTAACCCTTTCTATATTAAAGCATTAATTGACAGGTAGTTACCTTATTAACCCTTTCTATACTAAGTATCATTGGTGAGTAGTTGCATTATTAACCCTTTCTATATTAAAGCGCCATTGGCGGGTAGTTACCTTATTAACCATTTATGTATTAAAGCATCATTGACGTGTAGTTACCTTATTATAACCCTCTCTATATTAAAGCATCATTATTGCTGGGTAGTTATCTTATTAACCCGTTCTATACTAAGTATCATTGGTGAGTAGTTACAGTATTAACCCTTTCTATATTAAAGCATCATTGACGTGAAGTTACCTTATTAACCATTTCTGTATTAAAGCAGCATTGACATGTAGTTGTTAACCCTTTCTATATTAAAGCATCGTTGACGGGTAGTTGCCTAATTAACCCTCTATATACTAAAGTATCATTGTCGTGTAGTTACCTTACCAACCCTTTCTATACTAAGTATCATTGGCGTGTAGTTACCTTATTAACCTTTTCTATATTAAAGCATTAATTGACAGGTAGTTACATTAAACAACCCTTTCTATACTAAGTATCATTGGTGAGTAGTTACATTATAAACCATTTCTATATTAAAGCGCCATTGACGGGTAATTACCGTATTAACCATTTTTGTATCAAAGCATCATTGACGTGCAGTTACCATATTATAACACTTTCTATATTAAAGCATCATTGACTGATAGTTACCATATTAACCCTTTCTATATTAAAGCACCATTGGCGTGTAATTACCTTATTAACCCTTTCTACGTTGAAGCAATAATTGACAGGCAGTTACCTTATTAACCCTTTTTATAATGAGTATCATTGGTGATTAGTTACATTATTAACCCTTTCTACAATAAAGCATCATTGACATGTAGTTATCATAGTAGCCAGTTATATATTAAAGCATATCATGGACGGTAGTTACCATATTAACCCTTTCTATATTAAAGCACCATTGGCGTGTAATTACCATATTAACCCTTTCTATATTAAAACATCATTGACGTGTAGTTACCCTATTAGCCCTTTCTATATTTAAGCATCATTGACGTGTAGAACTTTATCTTATTAACCCTTTCTTTATTAAAGCATCATTGACATGTAGTTACCTTCGTAACCATTTCTACACTAAAGCATTATTGACGGGTAGTTACCTTATTAACCCTTTCTATATTAAAGCATCATTGACAAGAAGTTAAATTATTAACCTTCTATAATAAGTATCATTGCCGTGTAGTTAGTTACCTTATAAAACCTTTCTATATTAAGACGTCGATCATTGACGGGTAGTTGTTACCTTATTAATCATTTATGTATTCAAGCATCATTGACGAGTAGTTACCTTATTACTTGAAGTTTATTATGACAGTATGACAATACACTACCCCGGACAAATGAAGCAATATCATACTTTATCTAACAGCCTAGCTATAATTAGTGAACATTAAACTGACAAACAGACAATTTTCAGGGCCATTATTTAATATTAAAGGGATACAAAATAAAGAGATTTCTAATTATCAGTAAGAATTATTCTCTAAGTGATACTTATTATTTCAAATAAATGATTGCATATACTATAGTAGACCATATACCAACAGGAAAATATTAGTGAATACAATTATTGTGTTTCAAAATTCGTTTCGTTTCGTTTCTGCAGCCAAATTACAATCTTAACTTTTAGTTATCGTTCTTCAAAATGAAGCGCGGATAATTCTTTGTGGTATTTTGAGTTAATTTTGTCGCGAATCAACGCGGATTGACAGAAGGAAATGGTCTATTGGCTACAAACGGATAAACTGTGGACTTATATATATAAGATTCGCCGATTTCTCCCCATGGATGTGCTCAAATATCGAAAAAGACTGAATTTCATGTGACAAAAAATATTTCAATTCCCGGAACAGTAAGAATTAAGCTGCGATAACGAAACGGATCAACTATAGTATTGAACAGTACCTCAGCTACCTGGCCATAACCAGAATATTTTCTCAAAATTGAATTTGTGGTACCGGTACAATCATGATGTAGTGCCAGTGGCCTGCTCATAATGCACCTGTCCAGAAGAAGAAGAATTGAGAAGTTTGAAGATCATGGACTACGCAGACACCATCGGGGACCCCTACCAACAAAATCACATCGACAAGCTGGAAAGAATCCAGCGTAGAGCAGCCCGTTTCATTAAAAGAGACTATAAGAGCAAAGAAGATGGATATATGACCAAGATCCTCTACGAGCTAGATTTACCAACATTGCAGAAACGGCGGAAAATAAATCGGCTGGGATTCATGAGTAAGGTGGTGGGTGGATTGGTCCCGGCTATACCACCTAATCAATACTTTACACCCGAAACAAGGCGTCTTAGATCGCAGAGCAAAGTTCTGACAGGCTACGTCACCAGCCATATTCCTCGGCACCTAATTTAAAGGAACAACAGTCAGTGCTACGAGGCTATACCATACGTGTCAGCTCAGTTCGCTAATTCCACATTTGTTCGAACTATATGCGACTGGAATCAGCTGGAGGAATCCTTAATCCTACAACAACAGCCTGTGGATTCCTTCAAGAGTGCGCTGAAGGAAAAGATCTGAGACTCTCTCGCCCGCTGCGAAATTACCATAATTGGGATCTGCAGCGTAACCATTCAGATTCAGATTGATCCACGATAGTAAGGGGTCAGTACATGTAGTAAGTACTGATAGTGATAAGCCTGCTGTACAATAATACTACTTTTGCTGTTTTACTGGTCTTAACTGAGTACTGTGTCAATGTGACATTGTTAATTCAGTTCCACTCTAATGTACATTAACTGGCAATGATGCATCTGACGCTATTAAAGGCACCGGTAATCCCTAAATACCAGGAGGACGCGGCGTAGAAACTTGGTACAACAGTTGTTACACGACAAAGAAAATTATCAACAAGCTTAGTGAGCGTCATCATCAAAATTGCAAATTAAAACACGGCAATGGTAAATTGGTAATCCCTACATACCAGGAGGACAAGGCATTGAAACTTGGGACAACAGTTGTTACACGGCAAAATTTTTTAAAACACACTGTGCACAGATGAATGTTTATACATGTACTGTGCAGTCGAGATCACCTGGACTACAAATATTTGAGGATTATACTATTTGATGAGTAGATGCGTGACTGATAAAAGAATTAGAGACTCCATATTTACTCGGAAGATAACAGTATACGATGCCATACAGTTGTTCCATAACACCTCAACCTTATTATTAACAGTAAAACTAATGAAAATGATGAAAGCCAGACTCAACATCAAGACAACATGTGCAGGCATAAGTGACGGTTCAATGATTTTGACTCCATCAGATGATATTTAAGCGACACCAATTTTTAAGTCTGGTTTACGATGTGGGGAGAAAAAAAGTAGATGCAGGAGGGAAAAAAATAAAAATAAAAAGATTGTCCCCCCAATTTATATCAAGTAAATCGTGGAATTTTACATAAATTTTACAAAAATTGTGAAAAAATGTTTTTGAATGAAATTCTGTTCAAACCAAACAAGACATATCTTGTCATGAAATACATGAAAATATGGATCTGTAAATGATCATAAGCAAAACCGGATGCGACAGCACATGAAAATCAGTACGCGTGTAAAATATTTTGGGACAACAAAATTAAAAAAAAAATTCATGAAATGGAAACAAAGTTGTAGGAGGTGTTCGTAAACCAGACTTAAAAATTGGTGTCGCCTTAGGCTCATGTTAACACAGGATCACATATTCTCAAAATAATTGTCTCCCTCAAGTTGGCCTCAACCATACTAGTATTTATATTTGATAGAACCTCAGTGAGACCATGTTGAAAATTACCATCAATGCAGTTCCAGTGTTGACGCAACGCGGTCATGTTACTTCAAACCAGTTGCAATGTTCCTTAGGCCAAAGAAAAAAGATACTATGTTTCCGTACATCGACCGACCCTAAAAATAACCCGCCGACCCTAAACTTTTTATTGATATTTTGAGAAAAAGTCAAAATTTTCGCAATTTTAATTTCCTGAGAGTGGATCTCCTGCCTGCTTTATGTCTTGTTTGGGACTTATGGAACACTATCAACAGACATGGTGGGTGTGTATCTGTATATATACATGTAAAGAGGTTATCACTGCATATATTAGGGGTATACATGTACTAGTAGCTACTGTTTCCAAAAACCAGGCATGGTCGGTGGGTGTACTGGCTACCCCCAGACAATGGGATGTAATCGTCACAATACATGTACGGTATAATGGCGGTATTATTGGTAAAATTCTTATAAAAAGTTAGTGACATCAATTTTGTACCAAGTTTATAGCCAAATTTATGAAAATGTGGTATTAGATATAATAAAAAACATTCGTAAGCATGAAGTAAGTTTGATTTTTTATCAATCTTAATGTATATTTCCACTGTGTTGATCAAGTAATACTTTCCCCATGGCACGGGTTGGCATTTTATGTCACTTTGGTCGAGGTAGTTCAATATTTCTGCAGCTGGATAAAAAATATCAAAATAAAATAAAATAAAAAAAATTCCCTACCTACCTACCCTAAATTTTTTTACCGGAAACATACAATCTTTTTTCTTTGGCCTTTAGCATGGTAATTCGTGAAAATAAATGTCAATGCAACTTACTCTCAGGCTCCAAATAAAAGTGCAGGCCCAAATAATAGTGCGGGGGGGGGGGGGAAATTCCATTGAAAGTTAATAAAAGTACAGACCTAAATAATAGTGCAGGGGGAACTCTGAGCAAAACATCAACTGTGGTTAACCAAATAATTTTTATAGCAGGTTCAGGTATACGAGTCAACATGTAGTACAGGTACATGTATGTATCATGTGGTGTTTTTTTGGTTTGCCACATACTTGAATATGTACTACTCTTGAGTGCCTAATGTACGATTATTAAAATCGAGGTAAAATTCCCACCTGTACGATCGTTATTTGGTCCTGTACGTTTATTAAATTAACCAAAAGAAATAATTCACCAATCTTAAATTGTGTTATTCATATAAGAAATGAACGGCGGTTTCAATGCGGTCATGGGGTTTTGACCGCGAGAAAAAATCAGCAAACTTCGGGGTTCATGCAGAGTTTGCTGATTTTTTTAACGCGGTCAAAACCCATGACCACGTTGAATCCGCCGTTTATTATTTATATTTATATACTTAAATTCATTATGAACTAGGATTGTATGTCTTTCCCATTATTTATTCATCTATTTAAACAAACGCATGGAGTTCAGTTCAGACAGTTCGAATCCTTGTTTTTTGGAAAACCAAACATTTTGAGAATCCGTTCATGGAGAACGGAAGAAACGCAATTTCACAGTAAAGTATAAACATATGACAAAATGTCTTGTTTAGCTAGTAACTAATGTAGACGTGTTGATCATTTTTACATCTGAATCATATAGAAATCTTGAATTTGTGCTGATTTAAATTTTCATAGCTTCAAAATATTAATAAACGTGCAGACCCAAATAAGCACTGTGCAGGGGGGGGGGGGGATTTCCCAAGAAAAATAATAAACGTGGATGCAGCTGGTGCATGCATATTTATTTGGAGCCCAAGAGTAAAGAGGTGGAGGTGAATGTTACATGTAAGTTGTTATTAACGAAATGGAACGATGCCTTTAATAGGTTCCACCAGCAATAAGTCGCGACTTCTTTATATTGGCCTGACAGATTGGTTTTTGTTGGCGTCATGCCTGTCGACCATTATGATGGCCACATATATTGTCATATAACAGCGATTTACGATCTGTCTTGTTGGCTCATAATATAAATTAAGAAAGTGGCCTTGTGTTCGTTCCTTGCGTAAAAAAATATTTTTTAGTACAAACGTCCTCATTAATTGTGTCCCTCGACTCCTTGTGTAATTGGTCAAGTAACTTACATGTATGTACATGTACAGACCACTCACAAATTTCTTAGTAAAGCGACCACATGTTCGAATCTACTTTGCGATTTTGGAGCAACGCATTTGTAAATGCGTTCATATTTTAACACATTTACCTTGATTTATTCACAAACAAATGTCTTGATGCAGGCCTTAAAATCCATCAGATTTTTGGCAATAATCAAAATGTTAGTGTTTCACTTTCTACAGGGAATCAAGACTTTTTACTAGAATCAAAATGAGAATCATGATTCTCAGATTCTGATTATAAAACAATTAATGTCAACAGTGTTTATTTATGTTTATTCCATTTTGAATGGAAAACTACATCATGAATGTCCGATTCCGAACATATACATGTACACCAGGAGTGGGAAAATAACACAGAATTATTCAGATGTGAATTTAAATTAAACAAAATTATAACTAAAATTGCAAAATACACTATCGTATCGTTATTAGGGTGTTCATACTAGTATACTTTTTCGGCGCAATGATCGGTAATTTCAATGCGACTGCGATTATTCCCAATGCAGTGCATTTAATTTAAATGCTGTCATTAAGGCATTTACAAAGTGGCGTGACACAATGCACCCTCAATGCATTTTAAATGCAACAACCGCATTTCATTGATCCACGTTGTAAAGGACATTTATTTTTAGAATACATGTATGTACGTGTATATAACCACAAGAATAAAGAACAAATCAACTGTTTTTATTACTTTGTAAACCTCTGATGTTTCCCATACAGTATACATTTGTATATTATAAACCATGTTACAGTAATTCTAGAGCTAATTAATCGACTCCTTAACTACAGCAGAATTATGGGTAACTTTTCAGGATTTAGTCCGAAATATGGCTTGTTGCCATTCATCGGAAAGCTCTCACCGAGAGCTTTCCGATGAATGGCATCAACCCATATTTCCGACTAAATCCTGAAAAGTTACCCATAATTCTGCTGTAGTTAAGGAGTCGATTAATTAGAGCATTACTGTATATCCTCTATAACTGTTTATTCAACATCACGTGCTGCAATCCATAAATGCGGTTCAGATTTCGATGTCCGGTTCAACATTATTATCATATGGTTTGATAGCAGAAATACTCAGTTTGGAATGTTATACCATACAAGTTTTACGAGTTGCTCTTGCTCAAGAATGGATAAATTTATAAACCTGATTTTTGGCGCATTAGTTAGAATTATATTTTTGCACAAGAACACACCACAAATATCGAACTGGACATCAAAAGCAGAACCGGATTGTATCGATTGCATAAACATAAGAAGTTGGTCACTGACCGACAATTGCTATTCTCTGGTGTGGTTTATAGGACTACCGTACGCAATGCCGACTTAAAAATAAAAATTCACATAAACATCACATGAAGCGGTCTATCCACAAACTCAGGTATTCGGTAATTCCAAATGTATGAACTATCACCATGATATCCCGGTATATCATTGTCAGGACTGTTTGTACAAAAGGTTGTTATTCTACTATGCATAATTTTGCTATATCATTGTACTCGGACTGTATTGCAATGTAATATATCAGTACATGTACCGGTATACTGGGTGCACATTATATACATGTAGGCCTACTTTCACTTTAGTACATGTATGTGTCATAAAAGACTCATGTTGTTAAATTGAAAAAAAACATGTGTGAAAACAGAGAGAATACATGTACATGTGCCGGTACTATATACCTCTTTGTGTGCTGTACTACCGGTACTATTCATGTTCATGTACTACACTACAATAAGAGAAATTTTAATTGATTCTGCTGCCCTTGTGCCACAGGCCTCAAACACGCCAAACAAGTATCTGTAGCCAGGCCCACCAGTACCAGGCTACTAGTAAATGAAGTACTGAAAGTGTCACATCATTAATCGAGCCCAATCTTAGTTATACTAGTCTCTTGTGTAGTTTGGGTTACTATTAATAAGATATTTAATGAATGTTTGGAATGTATGGTAGCATTCTTACCTGGATCAACATATGCCATGCACAACGCTGGTCATCATATCATCACCGCTGTTGGCAGTAAACCGCTCATCGGGCTATAACAGTTAGAGTTTTCCATACCAGGGCTAATCTAATCAGTTAAAATTAGTCATTTTAGAGGGAATACCAACCAGTGGAAGACGTACAAAAAGTCATGTATATTCAGATATCAGTTTTCGAGAAAAAACCCATCTTAGTCGAGCGGACTTAGAATATCGGGGTAAACTTAAATTTCATTCAGCAACACTTTCACAGCAGAATATAAAAATAGTACATTATAATCACTTACAGTACATGTACATGTAGCCCAAGTGCAGTGCTAGCCTATATTATATACTACCAAAACTTTTGGTCAGTTTCTCGATGACTGACACTTGTAAACGCTTGAACGGGTACTATATAGTACATGTACATGTACATGTGTACCGTATGTGAATTAAAGATCTTATTAGTGACACAACAGGAGGCTAGACATACATTTGTAACTACAGTAATGCTCTAATTAATCGACTCCTTAACCACAGCAGAATTACGGGTATTAAACTCGGGGAGAGCTTTCCGATGAATGGCAACAAGCCATATATCCGACTAAATCCTGAAAGTTACACATAATTCTGCTGTGGTTAAGGGGTCGATTTCTTAGGGCACTACTGTATCTGTTTTAGTGCACATCAAATGTATTTGTTGTCTTTCCTCTTGTAATTTGTCTTTGGTTGTGTTCGCCATTTCGATGGACAACTACATGTACTGACATCAAATGACTGAAATGAGTCAAAATTTAGCAGTGCAGCCAATTATATAGATAAACAGAATTAAATAGCATCCAAATTCCAAATGAGCATAAATGATAAAACAAACTTTATTGAGCACTCTTTTAATACTAGTAATTACAGCTACAATGAAAGCACCTAATAAAAATTCTAAGTTTGGTAAAACTGTCTGTATACAAAGTTTATCTGGCCGTGATGAATAAAACCTATAAATGGGATCATATACATGTATGTTAGATATCATTACATGATTATTTGAAAACACATATCCGTATGGAAAACAAACTATTTTACCACTGGCCAAGTGGTCCTGCTAATATGCTATGATGCTGGTGGTCCTGCTGAATTGCTATGATGCGGGTAGTGCAATTCATAGCAATTAAGCAGGACCCAACCGCATCATAGTACATTAGCAGGAACACTTGAACAGGGTATATTTACAGTGTCAAATCGAATGGGCATCTTTTAACAATATTTTTGAACAATTTCCTAGAAGTGTTCGAAAATTGAGAACTGAATTTAAATTTTTTTTTATGAGGTTTCGATTGAAAAATTTCTAACTTAGCTCATCAGGATTAACATTGTCGCACAGCTATATTCTCTTTCCCAACAAAGTGTATAGAACATACATGTAAAATTACAGCTATGCTTTAATTAATCAACTCGCCTTATATTACTCGGGTATTACTGCAGTATTCAGGCGTGTTCATGCGATCAACCGCAGTCAGTTATACCGCCGCAGAATGTGGTCCACCTCACATTTGCAGTTAGGCTGTATTTTTCATGCGATGTTTATATGAATTTTGTTTTAAAGTTGACATTGTAATCACACCAGAATTTTTTTTTATTGTTTCAAAATGTCTAGATAGAATTCAGAATTTTTGTGGTAAAAACAATTAACTTGGTTATCACAGTTAACACATATTACTGTGGTAAGATTACCAGCGGATACCGCATGTCAACAGGGACTGCATGCTCTAATTAATTATCAGGTTTAACATGTTTATACTGGATACAGTTCATTTTAAAGGTACTCAATCCGGTTCGATGATACCCATATAATCAGATTCCAACATCATACATTTGTATTTAGAAAGGCTGCTTCAGTTACGTTATCAGAATTGATTAATTGCCCTAAAATAATGCTAACCACTGTCAACTAAAGTATACAATTGCCTGACATATGTTATTTATCAACATGTTGTTCTACAAAATTTGGCCTTATTATCAACAGAAAGCCTCTTGATTTTAGAGTTATCCATCTTCATCTGAAATTTGGTCCGAGACCGTGGGCCACTATTAATTCTTGATCGTGAAAAATAGTATATTTCAAAAATTGATATCTAATAACTCTGAGCTTTGATAGGTGGTGGGTTCCTCGACTCGTACCAAATATCTTTTACCCCCCAAGTCCAAATAAAGAGTAATGTGCGAGCATTAATTCAGGGGGCCCTTAATCAGATTATGCATCTTTAAATTCAAATACAGTTTAAAGATGCATAATCCGATTAAGTGCCCCTCATTTGCTATTTACATATACATGTATATGGAATCGGGGGGGGTAAAAATATTTTAATCAAGTCGAGGGACCCACCTACATGTATCAAAGCTCAGAGTTATTAGATATCAATTTTTGAAATTTTAATATTTATCACCATCGATACTTAATAGTGGCCCAGAAAAATTTGACGAGCCGACGGTCTCAGACCAAATTGCGGATGAAGATGGATAACTCTAAAATGAAGAGGCTTTGTGTTGATAATAAGGTCAAACTTCGTCGAACAGCATGTTGATAAATATAACGTATCAGGCGATTTTATACTATACATGTAGTTGACAGTGGTTAGCATTATTTTTGGGCAATTAATCGATTCTGATATTACTGAAGCAGCATTTCTAAAAAAAATGTTGTTGTTGGAATCTAATTATATGGGGACCATCGAATCTGATTGAGCACCTTTAATAGTTAGCTATATGAGTTATATACACATAAGGCGACACAAATTTTTAAGTCCGGTTTACGAACACCTCCTACAACTTTTTTTCCATTTCATGAATTTTTTTAAAATTTTTTGTCCCAAATTATTTTACACGCGTACTGATTTTCATGTGCTGTCGCATCCGGTTCTGCTTATGATCATTTGCAGATCCATATTTTCATGTATTTCATGACAAGAAATGTCTTGTTTGGTTCAGAATTTCATTCGAAAAGTTTTTTTTTCACAATTTTTGTAAAATTTATGTAAAATTTCAAGATTTACTTGATATAAATTGGGGGGGACAATTTTTTTTGTTTTTATTTTTTTCCCCCTCCTGCATCTACTTTTTTTCTCCCCACATCAGCCCACATGTTTGTAAACCAGACTTAAAAATTGGTGTCGCCTAATAGACATTTAAACTTTGAAAATTGTAGGTTTCCGGATGATAACTTCAGTTTGTGTGATCATATCTGAACCAAATGTGGTATGTAAGTTTATCATACCAAAATACAGGTCAAGTTCGAATATAGGTGTGCTCCGCTCATTTTTGCGAGAGTTATGGCCCTTTTTCGACTTAGAATCGTGTTAATTTCTGGTTTCCGCATCATAATTTTAGTTTGTGTGATCAAATCTGAATCAAATTTGGTATGATAGTTTATTATCCACCATTTCATGGGACACTGGTTGGATTGTTCTGAAATGTAGTATCGGATTTAGGGGACCTTGATATATTTTTCAGACAAGCTGATGCCCCAAAGAAGCCACTTTTTCTCACATTTGCTGAAATAGTATCCAAAACATCAACATATCAAGAGCCATTAGACTGAATTAGATAAAAATATATCACTTGGGTCTGTTTAAGCTGGAAAATACTCAAAATTTTTATAATTTTCTGCTATTATATCTGCATACTAGCCTTTTTGCTGAATCGTGAATGCCGGTTATATTGCCGTGTGAAATCCTAGTACCAGATAACATTGGGTATGTACATGTATATAGCATACCACCTGAAAATGGCTTGAATATCACATACCAAAGCGGGGTGGGGGTGTGTGTGACACCCTCCTTGATCATAGTCTGTATTCTACAGGGTATGTTAACTGTTTCGAGTTGGTGCAATTAATGTGATATCTGATCAATATTGCTACTTAGTACTGATATAAAACAGGATAAAGATGGTGTGTCTCTTTCCCGAATGTTCTGTTTACATGTACATTTGGGGGTTTATGAGTCAAATAATATCAGACAACATGTCCTTCTAACACTAAGAAATAATATGTTCTTATGAACCAGGACAAAATATGACTATTTCTGGAGCATTACAGCACATTATTACAAATCTATATTTGTAAGCAGTAAGATAATGACAGGAAACATGTCCTCAGACTAAGAAATAATTTTTTGGTGTGTATTTCACACCACAGCTCATGTGTATACTCACATTAGTTTATGTCATTCAAAGGGAGAAACCCATTTAGAAAGTTTAAATGAGACAAAACTACCTCACTGTAGATGTAGTTGCAAGGTACAACATGTACATGTATTCTGGTAAATGACATTGGAACTAAAATAATGATTTTTGTGTCCACCGGTATGTCATGTACCGGTACTAGTATACATTGCAACTACATGTACATGTAACTTGCCTAACATACCATATACATGTATGAAGAGGGACTTTGCAAGTGTTTTTTAATCAAAATTTTAACCCAACTCTTGTTGTCAGTAAGTTTTAACCCATGCAGTTTAATGAGTTTATATATTTATATATTACATGTGTTTCTATACATGTATTTTATCTTTAGTTAGTTTGTTGTCCTTGAATAAACTTGTATTGCTGCACAATCAGTTTCCTTAATGTTCTATTATACTAAAACAACTCCATTGATAACAATACCCCTGCATCCCATCAAAATCTACTTCATTGCCATCCTCATCATTTCACTTTGGTATCCCCACCCAGGTGTACCTTGGTGTTATTCACCCAGGTGTTCCTTGGTGTTTCCTACCCATGTGTACCTTGGTGTTTTCTTACCCAGGTGTACCTTGGTGTTTTCTTACCCAGGTGTACCTTGGTGTTTTCCTGCCCAGGTGTACCTTGGTGTTTCCTTACCTGGGTGTACCTTGGGGTTTTCTAACCCAGGTGCATCTCAATGGGAAATCCACCTGGGGAAGAAAACACCAAGGTACACCGGCGTAAAAAAAACACCAAGGTATACCTGGGTTGGAAACATCAAGGTACACCTGGGTGGGGAACACCCAGGTAGGAAACACCAGGGTACACCTGGGTGAATAACACCAAGGTACACCTGGTGGGAAACACCCAGGTAGGAAACACCAGGGTACACCTGGGTGAATAACACCAAGGTACACCTGGGTGGGAAACACCCAGGTAGGAAACACCAGGGCACACCTGGGTGAATAACACCAAGGTAACCTGGATGGGAAACACCCAGGTAGGAAACACCAGGGTACACCTGGGTAAATAACACCATGGTACACCTGGGTGGGGAAACACCCAGGTAGGAAACACCAGGGTAGACCTGGGTGGGAAACACACAGGTAGGGTACACCTGGGTGTGGTCACCTGGGTAATTACACCCAGGTTTACCCATACCAGGGTTTTTATCCAGTTTCAGGTGGGTAAATCATGGTAAAACCCAGGTTTCGCGGGGTCTTGATGGTTGGTGGATGTCTTGGTAGATAGATTTTTACCTGGGTTTCGGCCCAAAAAACCTGGGTGGATTTACCCAGGTACATTTTTATATGGGTATGTATGCATATGTGTAGTTAAGTATGTAAGTTAGGGCCATCCTGTATGTGCGCCCGTGTTGTTTGTAACTGCACGTGGACGTTTAGTCTGCGAGACTACACAGGTGTTCTGTTTGTGTTGTATCCATTTGTTAAAAAGTTTATGTGCTTTTCATGTCAATTCTCTTTTGTCAAACAATGTATGCATATATATATGTAACCTGTAATTATGTTATTACTGCTCTCCGAAATTGGAGGAAATAAAGGTATATATATATATATATATAAAACTTTTCTCGCGTTGGAGATAGCCAATAGTATTTTGGAATGAACTGTTCACGGATATCTCTAAATTCGTCGCATATCAGTAGGAGATGATACTCGTCCCCTATCCCGTTACCGCACTGTTCACAGGTATTACAATGTATACTGTTTCGCCACCGCCTTTTTTCAACGGGGAGTCGGTGGTTGGCTGTTCTAAATTTCACCATATAAGGGATCAGATGATCTGGCAACTGAAGCAAATACCGGCTAATACAGGGGCTGGTTTTAATATTTCTGTAAAAAGTTGCTCTTGACGAATCAGATAATTCTAAATCGATAAAAAGTTTAGCCCAATGCTGCTCTATAAGAAAGGTCTTAATATTGCGAATGTCCTGTTTAGATAAAGCAGACTGTGACTCCCATATAGAACGTAGATCAAGTTCATTCAGGGTGTTTGTCACAAAGTTAAGCCATTTTGACTTGCGTGTTAACTTGGGATCGTTGGCGTGTAATTGCTTTACAATAAGATATATGTTCTTAGCCAGTTCTTATCCATCGCTAGATACATAATTTTTGACCAATAAGTTAACACTCTGCACTTTATATTCACTAAAATGGGATGTCTACCAAGTTCTCCGTACACCATATAATTAGGTGTACTAGATTTCATGCCTAGTAATATTTTACAAAATTTCATATGTAGAGCCTCGAGGGTGTGGATTCTCTCAAAACACCATATTTCGCTACCATATAAAATTATTGGCATGATCATAGTATCAAATAAATTCAACATCATATCAATTGGCAGATGTAGTTTACGGACCTTATTGAATAGACTGAACATAGCCTTTGATGAAACATTTAGCGTTTTCTTCAAGGAATTGCAGAATCTGCCGTTATAAAAGAAATTAACACCTAAGTAGTTAAACTCTTGGACTATTTCTAGTTCACCTCCATTATAAGTAAAAACTGGCAAACGTTTGTGCATTTTGTTGCAGAAAATGAGAACTTTCGTTTTTCTTGTATTTACCTGGAGTCTCCAGGAATCAGCGTAATCTGCAAATGCCAGGAGGGCACGTTGCATAGTTTCCTCCGTGTCGGTTAAAATAACAGTGTCGTCCGCATAAAACAGACATAGTAATTTTATGTATGTGCCTATATGATCGAAGAATAATTCGTCTAGATAGTTCAGATTACTAATTGCACAATCATCCATAAAATTAGTCAGATCGTTTATGTATAAAGAAAATAGAAAAGGTGACATGATTTCACCTTGGAAAAGTCCAATAGAGCACGTAAAAAAATCAGATTGGGAATCATTTCCCTTAACACATACTTTTATTTTATTATACATATCTCTTATTAATTTAAGAATTTTTCCGTTGATATTACATTTTATCATTTTCAACCACAAGGCATCTCGCAAAATTGTGTCGAATGCCTTCTTAACGTCTATGAAGGTACAGAACAGCTTACGACCACTCAATAAATATATATCAATTATGCTGTGTAACACAAATATGTTGTCAATTGTTGAATGCTCTTTTCTGAAGCCGGTTTGAAATTTACTAATAAGTTCTTGGTCTTCTGAGAAGGAAACAAGTCTAGCATTGAGAATGGAGGTGAAAACCTTAGCCAAGCAGCTAAGGAGTGTTATACCACGATAAGATTCTGGGCTATATGGGTCGCCGGATTTCTTATAAATCGGTTGTATGATGCCGATGGCCCAATCACGTGGGAAGTTTCCAGTGTCCAGGATTAGGTTGAAGTAAGCTCGATAAATAGGCATCATAATATCACATGAAACCCTTATATACTCATTGTGTACTTTATCAATGCCTGTTGCTTTACCCCCCTTTAACTGCAATATTACTTTTTTAATTTCATCCTCCGTTATCGCGTCGTTTATATATGAGCAGTCTGCTATATCAAAATCGGAGTCGATGAAATTCTCCAATTTATCAGAACTATCCTCACATATATTTTGCTCCTTAAAATATTCAAAGAATGTTTCAAGTTTAACTTTATTGTGCGTGCGTGTACATTTTTTGTCACTGAGATCGTCAAGTTTCTTCCAAATACTTTTGGATGATATTTCGTTTAATTTCCTCAATTCTGATACATTTTCAACTTGTTTTGTTTTGATTTTGCTATCCATAATTTTCCTGTACTTTATACCGGCGTCCTTAAGCGACAGCTTATTTTCAGCCGATCGTTTCGATTGTAAGCTAACTTAATGCGATGAAAATCTTTTCTAGCAAATCGACAATCGCTGTCAAACCAAGACCTCTTATTTGATGAATTGCCTTTATTTTTACGTCGTTGTCGGCTAGTTCCCAGTGTCGCCTTAGCTGCGTTTAGAATACAGGTAGTTATATCCCTGCCTAAGTTATCAATATCGCTACTGGTTGTGTCTGTCCGTTCTCGGTTTAATGTTGTTATAATGTGATTCATTTCATCGCTATCGAAAAAGCAAGATAAGTTAGCTCCCGCTACTGGGTCCCAACTCTTGATACGTTCATTTACTTTGTTATGCGTTGTCTTTTGAGTGACATTTTCTGGTGATTGATTTTCAACAATTGGGAACTGTAACTCTAAATGTAATCCATGGTGTATATCACTGAACAAGGGAGAAAAATCATTTACTCGGAAGTTCTTTATCAAAGGAATAATACCTGTACTCCCAACCATGTAATCGATAACACTACGGTCGCTCGATGTCAACATACCACTAGATTTGTCATCACCGAACCTTCCGTTGATAATAAAGAGACTTGATTCTCCACATATAGATGGATAAGCTTATATCCATAGCTGTCCACTCTACCTTAATCTAGAGATACCCGCTTCGGGAAAATAAAATCAGATGGAACATCCATGTCTTCACATATAAAATCATAAAGATATTCATTATCTGTCCCAACAAATATGTGATGCATCTCAGTTAACACAGAGTTATTAACCTCGTTCACATTACCTGTTCTAGAATTAAAATCCCCTGCTAACAGAAGTGGTTCATTTTCAAGACGAATATCTTTTATATCACTTTGGATATCTAATGTCCAACCATCGTTAGAATATCTGGTCCCAGATGGTGGGATATATACTGCCCCAATTAGTATACTTTCACATGATGACTCAGCGGGGCCCCGAAGCCTTATCCATACAACCTTATTGGAATTAGACTGCAAGGGTATAATACTTCCAGATAATTCTTTCCTCGCACAGATTGTCAGGCCTCCGCATCTAACCCCATCACCAGATTTCTTACCCTTTCGAACGATTACGTCGAAGTTGGGGACATATATGTTATCTTCCATAAATGCCTTGGTTTCACTTAAACATATAACGTCGTAATCATTTAACATATCTGAAAACTCGCGATATTGCAGTCTTCGCTCAAGACCACATACGTTAAGGGCCAATATACGTATATATTTGATGGCATCAATTGTAGAGGATATTTGGTCATATGGAATACATGTACTGCTACCGGATGCATTTGGTATAATGACGTTTGCACGCTTTGCGTCCATGAGGTCACCCATTTCAAAATATGGGGACACAACGTTGTCTGGAGTGAAAACATTCATAAGGTTTCCATTGCGGTTTTGAGTGCGTATACCAGAAGAACATTCAATGTTTACTAATTTAGTCTGACACTTGCAACAGCAGTATTGTGTGACCTCTTGAGCGCGACAACGGAAACAAGAATCACAATGTATATCGCTACACATACATCTATCGAGGCATACACATGAACGCCGCTTTGATATAGTGGGGTTTATAAGTTCAAAACTTGACTTTGAATATGATTGTGGGGTGGCAGTTTGATCTGAAAATATATATACATATCAATCATCATTAGGGAACGAGTCGTCGTTCCGCCTACGTTTTCGGTCGTTCTCACATAGTTCAACCATTTTATTTGCCGTCAGGGCTTAGGTGCACCTCCACTGGAATCAGATTTGGAAAACAGTGATTTTACCACACGACCTTCCTGAATGAAAAGCCTTGAATTGTCAACGAATCGTACTCCTGCCATTTCGTTGGTCAGTAGTTCCATGATGAACTTGTTCAAGCTGGCGGTATTGTCATTGTGAGCTTGAATGTGATTGCCTTGTCCCTTTCGAGGCGGGACGCTACATACATTTATGGTAGCATTCGGAAACGTAGGGCACAGTTTTGGAAGAATAGAGGCAAACTTGGCCTTGACATTATCAATGTTCCCTCTTGAGTCACTCACATTGTTAGTTCCCAAATGAATGGTAACAGATTTCAAAGAATCGGGGTTAACTGGACTTGATTTGTCTTCTTTAGCTACCTGCAATAGTCGCGGGAAGTCCTCAATCTTAGCTCCAGACTCAAAAACTACCTTTATATTAGGCTTGTTCAGTGGTAGATGTCGCAGGTTACTGGCTCCGATAATTAGAGTGTCCACGGGGACTTTGCCGTTTTGGTCGCTATCGGTACTGAGTTTACCTCTGTCCGAAACGCTCGCTGCGCTCATCGGTCCCGTTATGTCACCGCTGTCTTGCTCGGGCATGAGTCCAAACAATGACAAGTCCTCATAACTGCCAAAATTGTTTTCACTGATAACTCTTTTCGGGCAATTAAGATCAGACGATTTATGTCCAGGATTGCGACAGACTTTACACACCAGGTCATTTTTGCACTGGTTAGCGGCATGCGAATTGTCAAAACATCTCGTGCACGGGGGATTTGAGTAACGATCACGCGCATTGTTGGCTCGACAGTTAATCGTAGGAAAATGAACCTCGTCACAATATCTGCATTTACTCTTGGTTTTGTCAGAGTAAACTCGTACTGTAAAATCACACACCTTGATACTATGTGGGACCTCTTTGCATTGTTCGATGAGTATTGTTCGTGAACCTGTGTCTATACTGGTGCCTCTAATCTTACCTCGTTTCATGGTGTCGCGCAATACATTCCCATAACTCACAAGCTGATCGGCGATCGCGTTGTCGTCTATTTCAACGGGGGCGTCTATAACAGTGACTAGTGTTCCCTTTCGGCCGATCTCATGTAACCGAATCCGACGACCTCCGATCAGAATATTGTTAGTCAATAGGCTCTGTTTTGCTGAATCAGTCTGAACAGTTATGAAACACTCATTCTGAGTTATTTGAATTGCTGAAATGTCATCTCGATCCAGAAGAGAATCACATCCTCGCAAAACGGAATCACGAGACAGGCGTTGTCCTTCATATTTTTCAAATGTAACGGTCAGTTTTCTGGGTAGCGTCGACATTTTGCTTTCATACATACATTAAAATCACATAAATGTTCCACAGAATACTATTCCAATAGTACTTAGTGGTAACTGAACAGTTCATGCAGTTGTTTCGTCAACCATAAGCCATTTTGGTGCATTTATTCGATACTTTTTGTTGGATAATTAGAGAGCGAAAAATTTAACGACCATATTCAAACTCGCGCATGCGCATTCAAACGCAATATTTTTTTTTATTGTGACCCATGTGACCGCAATGGGCTTCCGTATAAATCCTAGTTTAATTATTGTTTTTTTTTTTTAGATTGAATTGCTTGCTCAATTTAACATTTTTAAAATAATTTCAATATAATTTAATTTTTAAAAAAAGAAGCCGTTATAACATCCGACAGGGTACCCAGAATCACCACACCAAATTGGTTGAAATCGGTCAAGGGGTCTCGGAGAAAAATATCGAACAGACAGATCCTACTCTTGTATATATAGCTACACCAGAGAACATACAGTCTTTTCGCCTTTAATTGTGAAAATCATGAAAATCGTCCTGCAAAATGAAAACAATGGTTGCCCATCAAAGATGGCTCTGGTCGAGTGTTTTTGCCCACAAGAGTGAATCTGTTCCAACAGAGAATCACCAATAAAAGTGTCAATGACACTGTGACTCAACATGGAGAGGGGATAATTTCATTTATTATACCTCATATTAAAAGCCTATGTTAATTTCCCATAGGGTGTGATTTAACAATTTGCAATGTTTCCCGCCCATGAAACATTGCCGGTCACCATTTTTTGCAATGTTTACCGCTACGACCGAAAGAGCCCGAACATGTTCACGGAAGCACCCGAGCGAAATTTTATGACGTATTTTGACCGTGACATTCAAACCGGAAACCCCAAATCGTCACGATTCAGACGAATTCCGCATTCTTGAAAGTAAACATTATGGATGCCGGTTAAATTTTCAGAACTGCTGACATGGTTATTCGGTATAATAAAAACAATGGTGACCTGGCTCGAGGGCAACATTGCGGATAGTCTCACCTTGGAACCAATGTCTCCCGAGGCGGAGCCCTCGAGCCAGGTCACCATTTTCATAGTGTTACAGTCAATGGAGCGATTATGAATGCGGACAGTTAAATGTCTAAGTAATATTAGATGTGAACACGAAGAGATATATATAAATTAAAATCCATGATTTCAACAAAATTTGGGAAAATTTTATGGCTCCAATCTAGTGGTCACCCCGAAGTTCCATGTGAAGTCTGGTAATTATGGGATGTAGTCTGTAGGGTGTGTCAAAGGATTTAGTCATGCAAAGAGTAAAATCCAAGATGGCTGTCAGCAGTCATATTTTTCATCAAATATTGATCAAATTCCATAGCTCCCATCTGGAGGTGATCCTATACAGAATATCATTGAAATCAGTCAAAGTCTGAAGAGTTGGTCAGGAATGATCAATATCGCTAAAAATAGACAAAATAAGGCCCAAAACTCTCATATAAAAGATTGGACAAACCTGATTCTAGAACTCAAGATAGATATTGTTGCAACAGATCCATATACCAAATATTAATTAAATCGATTGATATTTGAGTTATCAGACTAACAATCTCGCACCCGCAACTGACCTCGGCAAAGCATAAATCGATTTTTTTTTTAAACTTGACTAACAATTGTGGAGGGGACTAAAAATAGGGTCGGTGGGGATTTAAATCTAGAAATTTATTTATATTGGCCTAACGTCATGAAATTGCTAAAAATAGAAAACTATATATTAGGGTCGCAACTGAGGTAACAGTAGCACCATATAGTCCAGGAGATATTGGTCGACATCTGCACCCCCCCCCAGGACTCAATTTCACCCCACTAATTTTCTTCCTTAAGGTCGCCTCTAATTTTGTTCACTTGTTAACAAGAAAAAAAAGTGGCCGCAGAGACTCCAGACAAGATGGCGTCCATCATGGCGGTCATTTTTTTAAATGCACCAGGTCTCTTTGGTCGCCATTATTGTAAAGATGATATCACATGCGGTCTTGTTTTCCGCTCGATTCGTTATGCTAATATACAACCCTTACAAATTAGCCAAAATCCGACACCAGAATCCAATATGGTGGCCAAGATGGCCGCCGAAATATGAAAATATGCTATTTTTCTGACATGTTACCACATTTCGTTTGTCTCTGTGGGAAAATGTTGGCACATTTGCATCATGTTATACATTTATCATATAGAGAAGTCATTGGCGACCACATAGGGACCATAATATACATTTATTGCGGGATATTTTTGTTCGATATCACGTTTTCCCAAATGCCGGTATAATAGGTCAAAGCCGAATCTACGTTAATAACGCGATGTAATGTTTCGAATCAATGAATGTTATTGCTATTATAACAACACCCATGCATATATATGTGCAGGAGATACTCAAGGTAGGATTCCTCTTATACCTGAGTTGAGGAATATTTACCCAAATCCAAGATGGCGGCCAAAATGGCCACCAGAAATAAAAAATTACCGAAAATCGCCGATTTTAACATCAGTGAGCTTTATTGTCATGAAAACTCCACACCTGCTTACTATTGTGAGTTGGGAACACTTAGGCGAAGAACTTTCCTTGTACCATATCCAAATAAAAGTCCCCCAAATCCAAAATGGCGCCCACAATGGCGGACATATTTTGAAAAATCACCGAAATTCCCTCATATTCATATCATAGGCCATCATTGTCGAGACAACTCCATCCATGTGTACAGTTGAGTTGGAAATACTGAGGTGAAGTAATTACCTTACATCTCATGCAAGAAATTGTTTTCCAAGTCGAAGATGGCGGCCAAAATGGCGACCAAAATTTGAAAACACGCCTACATTCCTTTACTTTCTTAGGATGGGCGTTATTGTTTCGCGATATTTACCCACCACTACATGTTGATATGTATGAATTATTCATTAGGGTTTGGCAAGTGATACTCACAGTCAATATGGCGGCCAAACTGGCGGCCAGAAATTGAAAAGAAGCCGATATTATCACATACTAATTTCAACTTTTTGTCATAATATCGATTTGTATAGACGAAACGGTACATAATATAAGCCATTTATTAGTTCCTATGTAAGTCGTAGCATTTTGGAAGGATGAAAACCCACAATAGCGATGTGGCATTTCAAAATCCATTCTCCACTAAGGGCTCATACTGTCCGTAACCGTATATAGGTGCGCCGAATAGTCATATGACTTCCAATAATCAAAACAACAGTACCTGAGCTTATTCTGAATTGCCACATTCAGCATTATATAGACCCGTTTCCGTCTCTTCGTCAGATCTAATCTATCTCACTCACAACAACAGTTTACTACACTTCTTTGTAGATGGGTGCCACTAATCGGAATGTTTCAAACAATACATATGCCGGTGTCCAGCTCACGTGTTTGTTTCGAAAGCTTGGAATTCTTAGCGAGCTTCATTCGTGGTATAGCTTATGGTATAATTGAGATGCTACATATGGGGTATATGCGTCATCTTGTGCGATACACTAGAAAGGTATTCGGTCGATGCGTATACTAGCTTTCAGAAGGACCTATCTATCTGCGTATTGTCAGCTTTGGTAACCTAATGGGGATAACAACGTGTACACCTGGTGATCTTCCCAAACAGCCACTTCTCAATATATGGTTCATCAATTCACATACCCATCTAATGCACTGATGTACCCGGACAACTGCTGTATATGGCTTCGAATGTTGAAAGCCCGACATTTGACGGACGCATTTCTGCTAAGGCGTAGAAGACCATAATGCATAATATACCCAAACTCCCTGAACATGATCATAAGAACAAGCTTGTTGGCGTCCAACAATCGTCTCACCGAACAGATCCAATCAGATGATAACAATACACACGGCGCTAGTTTGTGGGTATGTGTCATGATAGTGGAAATGAAATTGGACCATGAATGCACCGCCCCTTATTTTGTTATGTTTTAGATTCAGACAGGATCTCATGTGTGGCTTTGCTTTGCTTGTATGCTAAGATTGTATGTTCCCATCCGTTTGGAAGCCGTTCTTAAACACAACTGGACCAGGCGTGTGCCATTGGCTACTGCTGTATAAGCCCCACCAAGACTGGGATGTAGTCTTAAAGGCGATACATTTGATAGTTGGTTGATATGTCATACTCACGCTTGGTGGTATGGTCCAAGAAAGTACAATTGCCATCAACAAAAGGGTGAAATGTTCAACGCGAAGAACATCCAGAGGAATGTTACGTTCATGAGCTCTTGCATTCAGTTCAACAAACGTTGGTACACCAAGTGATTTCTTGGTAACATCACCATTGCGACTATTTTCATGCATGAGACATTGTCATCGAGACTGTCAATTGTTTTTTAAATACATAGTGAAATAAATGCACCACAGTTCCTGACATTTTCTTGAATAATACCGCCCACATACTGACACTAACCCTGAGAGAGGATAACAACAAACGCATACATTCATGCTATAAAGACATTATCTAGTCCATCCGACTGTTTTTAGGGAGGCTAGCATAGTATTATCCATACAAAAATGTACGTAGTTGAATCAGAAAGGCTTCGAAACGGATGTGGAAATACAATCTTACCACACCAAATAAAACCGACACGCATGACATTCTATATCTTAAACATGCACCAGGTGTTGTGCTGGTGTATACCGTTGCCCATTTCATTACCACTATCATGGCGCATGTCCACAAACTAGCACCGTGAGCATTGTTCTTCTCTGCTGGGAGATATTCGACGAGACAACTGCGGAGCGTCACACAGTTTGCTTCGGATCATGGTCAAGAAGTGTGGGTAGTCTGTACACTATGGTCGTCTCCTTAGCATATAGACATCTGTCCAAGGGAATGAGACAGCTAGCAACCTTCGAAACACTGTCGAAGTTGTCCACATATGCCAATGCGTTCGCCGAGTTTGTGAGTTGACGAACCATCTATTGAGCAGTGACTAGCTAACTGGTTCGCCAGGTGTATATGTCGTTATCCCCATGGGATATGAGACACTTACATAGAAATGACATTCTGTAAGCTTGTATACTCATCGGTCATATGCCTTCCTTGTTCAAGGTGACGCACAAATATCATATTTAGCAAATATTTAAAATCGTAAGCTAGACACCGGAAAATGAATTGTTTGAAACGTTATGATTAGAGGGACCCTACTCACAGGAAGTGGTGAATATACTTTGTCGGTGTGAGCAATGGAAGCTGTTCCAGATAATTATGGACGTGACGTGGCAAATCAGAATATGTTATAAGGTAATTGTTCTCATATAACTATTAGGCGCACCTACGCTTACGGCCATTATCGGCGCTAAGTGGAGAATGGATTTCGAAATGCCATATCACGATGTTAATTGTGGTTTTTCATCTTTCCAGAAGGATACGAGCTATGTTATGCGTTTTGATACCTTTAAATTGAACTAGTAGATAGTTTATGTACAGTTTCGTCCATACATACCGATATTATGACAAAAAGTTTAAATTAATATGTGAAAATATCGATTTCTTTTCAATTTCTAGCCGCCAATTTAGCAGCGATCTTGGCTGTGAGTATCAATTGCCAAACCCTAATGAATACTTCATGTCACTATTCCATATCAACATGTAATGGTGGATATAAATCACGAAACAATAACGCCCATCGTAAGAAAGTAAAGGAATGTAGACTTGTTTTCAAATTTCGGTCGCCATTTTGGCCACCATCTTCGATTTTGAAAAAATTTCTTGCATGAGATGTAAGGTAATTACTTCACCTCAGTATTTCCAACTCAACTGTAAGCATGGTGGAGTTGTCTCGACAATAATGCCAATTATATGAATATGAGGGAATTTAGGTGATTTTTCAAAATCTGTCCGCCATTGTGGGCGCCATTTTGGATTTGGGGGGACTTTTATTTGGATATGGTACAAGGAAAGTTCTTCGCCTAAGTGTTCCCAACTCACAATAGTAAGTAGGTGTTGAGTTTTCATGACAATAAAGCTCACTGATGTTAAAATCGGCGATTTTTTATTTCTGGTGGCCATTTTGGCCGCCATCTTGGATTTGGGTAAATATTCCTCAACTCAGGTATAAGAGGAATCCTACCTTGAGTATCTCCTGCACATATATATGCATGGGTGTTGTTATAATAGCAATAACATTCATTGATTCGAAACATTACATCGCGTTATTAACGTAGATTCGGCTTTGACCTATTATACCGGCATTTGGGGAAAACGTGATATCGGACAAAAATATCCCGCAATTAATGTATATTATGGTCCCCATGTGGTCGCCAATGACTCCTCTATATGATAAATGTATAACATGATGCAAAGATGTCAACATTTTCCCACAGAGACAAACGAAAGGTGGTAACATGTCAGAAAAATAGCATATTTTCACATTTCGGCGGCCATCTTGGCCGCCATATTGGATTCTGGTGTCGGATTTTTGGCTAATTTGTAAGGGTTGTATATTAGCATAACGAATCGAGCGGAAAACAAGACCGGATGTGATATCAACTTTACAATAATGGCGATCAAAGAGACGCCATCTTGTCTGTAGTCTCTGCGGCCACTTTTTTTTCTTGTTAACAAGTGAAAAAAATTAGAGGAGACCTTAAGGAAGAAAATTAGTGGGGTGAAGTTGAGTCCTGGGGGGGGGGGTGCAGAGGTCGACCAATATCTCCTGGACTAATAGGCGTGGTTCAATATGTCCGCTTGCAAAGTAAATAGTTATCATCTTTCAATTACTAACAAAGAAAATTGGCTATCAGGTAGTAAAATCCCAATTGGAATTTGACCTGTATTGTGAGGTAATAAACTAACATACACAATATAAAAACGCAAAATATCATCTGAAAGGCAAGAATAGGGAAAATTTCTAAGTCGATAAGGTCGAACCAAACCCATATTTGAATTGATCTCTATTTTTTCGTATGACTGAGCCACATACCAAGTTTACTTGCGAACAAATAATCCAAACTCAAGTTGTCATTCGGAAATCAAAAGGTTGACGGATGGAGAGAGAGAGAGAGAGACGGATTATCAGATGGACGCCTAGACTGATTACATAATACATACCGTTTTTTCAAACGGATGTATTATAAGGGTTGGAAAAATCTGGTTTTTGAACTTGTTTCAGATAATGCTATGAAAGATCCATATAACAAACCAATATGAACGAATTTGATTGACGTTTGTTCAAGTTATCGTGCTAACAAACCTAAAATTGCTAAAAATATCCAAACTGACTCAGGTAAAAATAATCGGAGGACAACCTGGTTTGCAAACTCAACCAAGATATTGTTGTGAAATATGAGTGTAATCGGTTGACAATTGTTCAAGTTTTTCTGCCAACGGTCATAAAATTGCTAAAAACTAAATCGAAAAGGGGCATAACTCTGCCAAAAAATGTCTTATCGGATTGGATCCAAATTCGAACATGATCAGGACATTCTCTTTTGAAGGCCATATACCAAGTATCATCAAATTTTGCCAAATAAAATTCAAGTTAAAGGCGATATGCAACGGTTTTCATCATTTGGCTAAAAATGAATTTATAAGGTTGCCGGATTGGTAAGAAGAAATATCCCACAAACACAATGCGATATGCTGAGTCAACATTTCAGCGTTTTGAGATAGCTTTCCCATTTCAGTGAAAATGTCATGACTTATCTCCCCATAGATTGCGATGTCAAAGGTTGACAAGAGAAAGTAAAGTTTATGGCCTGTCTCAAAATTCCTTACAAAATCCGATAATATCCAAAAATTAAGCTAACGTATTGCTCGTGCATTATATGTCAAGAATACACATTATTTCACCAAAAAAAAAACAGTAGTTGGTTTTTTATTAACATTTGTCACCATCCTCATTCCCTAAACAACTGTTCTCTGTTCATGGTCAAATGTCACGTACAGTAATGCCCTAAGTAATCGACCCCTTAACAGCAGAATTATGGGTAACTTTTCAGGATTTAGTTGGAAATATGGCTTGTTGCCATTCATCGGAAAGCTCTCACTGCGTTTCATGCTAAGCAATATACCATTTCCGGACATTACGTTTCGGATTCCAGAGTTCTGATGAATAGAAATGCATGGCACAGTTTTTGGGACACGTACATTGTCTTCGAATTAGATGTAATTTTTATGACTTAAAACGCATGTTTCTGAGACATATAATGATCATACAGAGTTAGTTCAGGTATTTATCGCGACATAGGATTGCGGGAAAAATATAGAAGCGCATATGATTAAGTTTTATTTTTGAGCGCAAACCGCAATGTGGCTTTAACAGACCATTCCAATGAATTATAATGATAGCAGAATTTTTACAATCAATTTATTTGGCCCATATTGGTCCCCATATCATCAAGTTACAAACATTTCTTCAAAATATGCTTCAGTTATCAGAATTGATTACTTACAATAATATAATGCTAACCACTGTCAACTATTGTATAAAATTGCCCAAAACGTGTTATTTATCAACATGTTGTTCAACGAAATACGGCCCTATTATCACTTGAGTATCACAAAATTTGACCGTATTACCACTTGATTATAGAGTTATCCATCTTCATCCGCAATTTTGTCCGATACCTGTCAGAGGATTTTTTCCAGGCCACAAATAAGTACATGTATACATCTCGAGAAATAATAATTTTCAAAAATTGATATCTGATCACTCTTGAGCTTTGATGGGTGGGTTCCCAGACTCAAATCAAATATTTATTACCCCAAAGCCAAAGAAATAGTAATTTGAGAGCATTAATTCGGATTATGCATCTTTAACTCTTTCTATACTAAATAATCATTGACAGGTAGAATGATACCTTGATTAGGAAACGTTCAGATAATAAGTTCAACATCATTATAGGTTCTTTTATAATCTGAACATTACACATTAATAAATAGGACTCCTTCTGCATTTGTATTTGTATTATCAGTTTTTCTATATGTCGTCCTCTCACTGAGAGCTTTCCAATGAATGGCAACAAGCCATATTTCCCACTAAATCCTGAAAAATTACCAATAATTCTGCTGTGGTTAAGGAGTTGATTATTTAGGGCATTACTGTATACAAATTGAGTGGAAACAGTCCTAGGAATAACTAAATATAATATTAATTAAAATTAAAGACATATTATGGACTAGTTTGTGTGTGTGAAACTGATCAGTTAGCACTCAGACATTATGCCAACCTGGGGAATGTAGCATTCTACTAACATCCCCTAAAATTTTAAAGTAATCGACCATACCACTGCATAGAAAACATTGTCTGAACTATGCTAATTTGCAAATATTTACACATAAAAAAAAGAAAGTCCCCCTTAATATAATGTGTAATATTTTCAGAGATATTGGTTGGATTTTGGTGAAACTTTCCAAAAATGATTATTGGAGCTAGAGACACAATACATGTGAATGACAGCCATGTCAGTGGTGTTATGGCCGACTGAGCACGAGTTGATTGGAGGAGGGGTGCTTTTCAAAAATGGCAAACACACAGGTAGAGTGATCTCAGCCACAGTATTGTTTCCTTGATTACACATTGTGTACTGCCTGTAGTTTATGTCAGAAAATGATGTTGTGAGTCCCCCTGCATGCTTTGGAGCACAACTTTGCCGAATGGGAACAGTATGTATCCGGTCCATACTCATTCCCTTCAGTCATTCAATACCCATTTAGCTGGGAAGGTTGAAATCAACCAGTGATGGTCGAATACCAACACAAAACAGAGGCATAGCTATTGGCCTTTTGGGGATGAATGTCTCCATAAAACATGCTGCCCGCCGCATGGGGTAATGCCAAAACTTGAAACATATATAATTTAAGACCGTGAAACCAGCAGATTGGCAATATCGCAGATCGCCCCAGAACTGGAAGACTGGGGGTTACAACCGCTAGACAAAATCGTTATTTAACAAATGCTACATTGCGTAGGAGGACGTCCAGGAGTGGTATGTATCAGCACCACACATAAGACTGATCTCGTCCCTGTTAATGCAAATCTGACTTGCAAAACCAACTGAAGAGAGCTGTTTATCATCATGTCAATAACCACACCATGCATGCTGGCTGACATTCATTGTCTGATGCAGGACGAATGGAGGAACATTCCAAAGCGTAGAATCAACCCTCTCATCAACATCATGCTATCCCGATGCCAGCAGGTTATCCAACGACACGGTGGCTACACGCAATATTGATTCAATGAATAAAATCTCATTGTTATCTCTTTATTAATTTTTTAAATCAAAGCCACACCCATTCAATCGATGCTCAATCAGTCGTAACACAACGCACAGGGATGTCATTCGCGTGTATTGTGTCTCTAGCTCCAGTAAGCATTTGTGAAAAGTTTCATCAAAATACACCAAATATATCAGAAGACATTACATAGTATATATGGGGAGACTTTCTTTTTTTGATGTGTTTATCTCAATTCGGGACACAACTATCGACAATAAACAGTACACACAAATGATTTTGCCATCGAGAGTCATTGCATAAAATTAATATATCAGCATGACGGCGTGTGTTGTCAATCTGGATTAATATTCGTAAAAATAACCACTTTGAGCAAAATTATTCTGCATTTCTCTTTGATCACCCTACCGGAATGTTTCACATAACTGAACATTACCTTATAAATATATAAATCTTTTATATAATATATGAACTACTAGTTAGGCAACTGCTGATTGACTGAACTTCTGAAGGTTTCCCCACCTGGCATGCTTGGTGACATCTTAGCTTGTGCCATGAACTTCTACTCTGGCTAACACCCGTAGAGATCATATTCCACCAGTACAACCCCTGGGAACTTTTTGATGTTCTGACCCATGACAGGAAACTTTATATAACAGTGCACAAATAAAGCAGGGCATATATTTCTTTGTAAATACTTGTTCCACAATAATCTACTTCACATTAAGGGGTGGTCTATACGAACCACGTGACTTCCATTCCTTATTCGAACTGGCCACCGCCCATGCAGAGGGGTTCATATAGGTGACCCATGTCATTTATCGGTTCCTTTATATATTAAGGTCAAATAAAGGGTGCTGTAAGTTGCCCCCAAGACGCATTAAAGAGTCACCACAAACCTCGCCCGATCCAAAACTGACGGCGGGGGATCGGGGGGTGGGGGTGTTCTCAGGGTCTTATGCATGTCACATGTTTTAATTTCATTTTCTCCACAGTTGTCCTTTCACCTTAAGGCAGTATGAACGATAAAGTGAGTGCGAGTCGATTTAGGCAGTTCGTGCACCGGTACATGTATATAGTTTGTAATTAAGTTCGTTTTAACTCTATTTTGGGCTTACTTGTGCAATTTGGGTTATTTATATAAATGCTTCGTATACAAATAAGAGCTAAGCATATACGAGCGTATTAACATTTCACTCGATGATATTTTGGATGGTTCGAGCAAAATGAAAACTATATTTAATAAAATTAAATAAATACACATAAAACGTGGTTTTTTATTGTCAATATGTTGGTGCAGAACTCCATGACAAAACATCACAAATTAAGGGACATGACAATCTGCGGGATGGGATGGGATATGGGACAAAACGACAATCTGCGGGACAGAATTTCAAATTGCGTGGGACGGCCGATATCACGAGGAATACAAGGCGTAGGGGGCTCATTTTGGTGTCTAACGAAAGGCCCACATTCGCCCTATCCACACATATTAACCCCGCCACTGACCAGACACCAGAAGTTGCATTATTTTATCGACAACTGACCTAACATGGGGTGGAATTTGGGATAGAATGACAATCTGCGTGACAGGATTTTCAAATTGCGTGGGACGGCCGATATCTCGAGGAATACAGCGCGTAGATGGCTCCTTTTGGTGTCTAACGAAAGGTCCACATTCGCCCTATCCACACATATTAAATATGCCACTGACCGGACACCGGAAGTTACATTATTCGGTCGACAACTGACCTAACATAAAATGCCACAAACACGAAAAACTGCGTTCGACAATAATGTTTAGAATTTAGATTTCTCGATGAATACGCTAGAAAACAACAAGTTTTAGGTATCAAATAACGCAATGGAATACTGTTCATTCGTTTTTAGCTACAATATGGCTGTTTTAGAGAATATTTTAATGGCGAACACGCAAACACGCGCCGATAAAACAGCTAAATATAGACTCGATGTTTACAATTACAGGATCGATTTCAGCTGGTATATTCAATATAATGGGGCGTATGGTATATCAAAATGTAGGATTAGACACAGGAAATGTATTTTTTTTTAAATGGGTCCACCAGGCGGTGAAATTGTTGCAGAAATTCGCTCCAAGATATTCGCACTTATTTTTATTTCAGTTGTGACTAAAAGCCCAGATGCCGGAGCCCGGCGACTAAAAGCCAAGTTACAAAATAGATCAACTGGTTTGAACGAATGAATATGTCAACGGTAAGACTATTCAAAAGAATATTCAAATCAAATAGTGTTTATAGACTTAAAAACTTATGTGTCCGCCATTCATATGCGGTGGAGGTTCTCATATTATCTGCCAGTCATACGCGGGGGAAGTTCTTATATGAATATATTATCTGCCGGTCATACGCGGTGGAGGTTCATATTATCCGCCGGTCATACGCGAGGGAATTTCTCATATTATCCTTCGGTCATACGCGGGGGAGGTTCTGATATGAACATATTATCCGCCGGTCATACGCGGTGGAGGTTCATATTATCCACCGGTCATACGCGAGGGAGGTTCTCATATTATCCTCTGGTCATACGTAGGGGAGGTTCTCATATGAACATATTATTCGCCGGTCATACGCGAGGGAGGTTCTCATATTATCGTTTACACTTTATAGTGTGTTTCAGAACGAAAAAGTTGAATAAAATCAACAAATTTGTGAATTTAAAAACAATTCAAATGTCATTCTATTCCATGTCCCAGTCCGGACATATACACCAAATTTCATTAATATCCATTGAGAAACAACAGAGCAAACGCCACAAAACACCCCGTTTACACCTTTTATTTGGAGCCGGCCTCGGCCTCGGCATACACTTTATAGTGTGTCCCTCCCATCCCGCAGATTGTCATGTCCCCAAATTAATGTAAAAAGATTATGTGCTTATTGCTTGGTTGTTTTATTTGTTTAAGTCGTTCCATGTTTGCGTATTATATATATATTTTTTGTATTGAATAACATTTGATATTTTAATACGATTAAATTGATTTATTATTATTTATTCCTATGGGATCAAAATGGTTGGGAACTAAAATTGTAATCAGATGTAATCGAAAAGTAATCAGTTACATTTTATGAAATAGGACTCCCTAACTAAAGTAATTGTAATCGTAATCAAATGTAAACAAATCAAATGTAATAAATAATCGTAATAATGTAAATCAAAAGTAATTGTAATCGTAATCGATTACATTGGCATGTAATCGGCCCAACCATAGCTAGAATTGAGCACATATCCCACATGGAACCTTCAACCACTGACCTTTATTTTACAAAATAAAGTCACTTGGTGGTTTTTGGTCCAAAAATAAGCGTAATAATAGTCGCTTTTTAAGTTTTCCCGATATAGAAATAGCTCGATAAACACTTGAAATACCTTTTGAGCAGTATAATAATGTCTCAGAAAGACACATTTGAGTCATGAAAAATACAACTTTGAACCTGATGTTTGCACGACATGGAACAGAAAACAGCGCTCCGTGTTAGTCTATTATTGATAAGGTAGAAATAAAGAGCCTTTGTTTCACTTCTGTATGAAAAAAACTGGCATAGTTACTCCGAGTTAATTGTGATCTAAAGTTCAGGTTTCGGTAAAACGACACTTATGTGTTCGTTCAAAAAAGTTTAATGTATTTAAAAAATATATAAATTTTGAAGTACGAGTTCGATAATTCCAACACAAGGGTCGAGGTGCAAATACAATTTCGCGAAATCGTCCGTTAGTATGGTTCATGGAGGAGGGTCGTGCTTTTGGAATTTTCGAAGTGAACACATTAATTTACAAAAAAATCCCAATTTCAAACGATAAATTTGTTGGGGAAATCGTTATTCTTGATAACCCAGGTTTGACATAGTACTTTAAAGGCACGGGCGGCGTTCGTTGCAGAAATATTCATATTTGTTCAAATTGTCATCAACAGAAGGAATATTAAAATATATATAATTTTGTGTACGTAAACAAGAGCCTGCTCGTGTTACATAAGATGTGTTTTTGTTTACACAACACAGCGCAATTATATTGGTTAATAAAACAAAATGATATAAACGCTCTATATTATTTCCATATAAGTAAAACAGTAATAAACAACACTCTTTATGTTTACCATATCCGGATCTACACAAAAGCCAGGAAACGTAACGTTTTTTGCTTTTGTTTACATACAGGGGAAAAATTGACAATAACATACTGTTTATGTCATATTTCTGATGGGTATAAGAACAAGGTCTGTCTATATTTTACTATTTCTATTTATGGCGGTTTTTTATGGATGTGAATATTTTAACAGCATACCCACCACCAACGCCGCCCGTATCTTTAACGACACATGTACATTGTATTTGAGACATGTTCTAATAATGTAAAACTTACGAATGTGGCGCGTTCTTAGAACACGGAAGCACTCGCACGATATAATTTTCTGGTGTATGAAACACACGAACCGCAGTGGTATGGTGTCAAGTCGGACCATGGAGCTTTTAAGGTTTTTATGAGCCTTCTATTTATAGACAGGACTATATGAGCATAGCCACACAATTGTGTAATACTTGTACTTACCGATGTTCGTCTCCGGCTCGTAGGGCGAAATTTAATCCCAGTAAATAGAATAATGTTGCAACCAGCTGACGCGGTCGATCGGACCCTAAGGCCCCTGTAATTATATGTCATGTATATCGATATCTCCTATACTTGGAGGTAATAAAGATATATCTGGCAAACCGATTTCTGTTTTTGACCCAAGTGTTGAACGAAGTCAATGCCCATTTAATTTTCTTCTTGGTGTTTGCTACAATCTGTCGATGGTGACACTTTCTATGGAGTCGTCAGACAAAGGTATCCTGAATCTCGTGTTGGTTCCTGTGGTGGTAATGTTGCCTCTGTATATGAGCGAAGGGTCTTGATGCAACGATGATACTGCAGACCCCACTGTGTCCAGTAAAACATTGTGGACGTTAAAATCTGCTTCCAATCCCAATACATCCGAAAGTATATCCTGCGTTGAAATGCCGACAAAGGAAACAGGATCCTCGTCTGATGTCGATTCGTCTTTATATGTTGATTGTGTCATTGTTCTTTTAAACTCATCATCCGAGTCCATGGTGGTTGTGTGTAGATATTAGAATGGCGTCTAGAATGCCACCACTTTGTGGGTGCATTTATTCCCGTGAACACAAAATAGGTAGCGCGCGTTAATTAGTTAACACATTTAAGGTGAACCAAGTTCGCTGGTGATGAGTGGAACAATAGCCATATATGCATTATATTATTTGGATCAATTCATGAGTTGTTGGTTAATCGCAAAACTTAATCAGCGTGTGATATATCGTTCACGGACGCACCGCAATCGAACAGCTTTCAAACAGGGGAGGTTGTTCCATTGAACTCCAAAAACATGTCAGAAGAAATCAGGGACATGGCGAAAAGGGGCGCTGATGTGTTTCATTACAAAATAGGGGAACATTGTGTAAAGTTCATGCATGCATCATCAACACTTTAAAAGTCCAGACTGAGAACAGATTATTGTTGTTATGTGAGGTCCTTTTTTCAAACAATACTCAATGTCAAATATGTCGTTTTAGAATAGTTTTTCAATATTCTGTCAAATTTTGAACTATATAGGGTTCGACAAATACTTGTAAAATTCCATGCGAAAGGACCAAGTCGAATGAAGTTTAGATTAGCCTATCACCCAGGCATTTGAGGGAAGAGTTGGAAAGAATCAAAGCCATCTGTCATGAAGTAGATAGACACACATTATATGGGATGTGCATATTCGGACCATAATGGTCTCCATATTTGGAGGAATAAAACATATCTCTCAAAGCAATAATTTGATTTGCGACAATGCCTTGGTGAGCGAAGTCTATGCAGCGAGGACGCACAGTATCAGACCAAGCAAATTAAATGTTTGTTTTAGTTGGAATGTGTCCATGATGTTAACACATATGCACGGGTGTCAATTAGAATCCCACCATTTGTTATCTGAGATCTAACATCATGTGAGTCAGAAATAGTGTGTTGATTGGTTTTGTACATGCACAACCAAGTGGGACATATCGCAGGATTGAACAGATTTTCATGGAGATATCGCCCTTGATGTCGGGCATTCGTCCAAATAAATACCTCGGCTTTGCTTCGGTGAATTATTTTTCCGAATTCCCGACAGCTCGGGAAATATCCTATACATATATCTTTAATTGTACTATATTAAATTGTGTTGGGGTGGACACCATGCAGGGGCGTGCCTGTTTGGTCTTCATGGGGGTGGGGTGGGGTTCACATTGGAGTTTCCAGCCACACCCCCCCCCCCTCAACCAGACCAAACTTACAATTTGGAATAATGATATGTTTACTCCCCCTTTTGGCCCAAGATGTGGGCTTTGATTTTTCCCAATAATTTGGTACCCTACTTTTAAAGTCCTAGCTCGTATAGGCTATTCTGAAATGATCAGTACTGAGTTTTGACTGGCCACCAGCATGCATGTCAGGAGAGGAACAGAGTATCCACTGGGAAGACTATCATTCGGCCCAGTGTGAGAAAATTTTGAAGTCTAAAAATTGCGCGAAATATGAACATGGAAATTGCAAAATCCTAGGATCTAAACTGAACTGGCCTCAAGTTTCCAAATGTTGGAAAGTTCCCACCTGACACCCCCCCCCCCCCCCACTCTAAGGCTGGAACATTTCCAACTGATGGCCATTTCAGTCCATTGCATGTTCATATGAGAGGTCCTTTTTTCAAACAATACTCAATGTCAAATATGTCGTTTTAGAATATTTTTTCTACATTCTGTCAAATTTTGAACTATATAGGGTTCGACAAATACTTGTAAAATTCCATGCGAAAGGACCAAGTCGAATGAAGTTTAGAATAGCCTATCATCCAGGCATTTGAGGGAAGAGTTGGAAAGAATCAAAGCCATCTGTCGTGGAGTAGATAGACACACATTATATGGGATGTGCATATTCGTCCTGTATTCACCATACATTTCTTAATATTCACCATTATTCACGACCATTTTATGTTTCAAACACGGTAAGTATACAATGGTCCATAACACTCAAATGAATAATATTCTTGGTGAGCGAAGTCTATGCAGCGAGGACGCACAGTATCAGGCCAAGCAAATTAAATGTTTGTTGTAGTTGGAATGTGTCCATGATGTTAACACATATGCACGGGTGTCAATTAGACTTCCACCATTTGTTATCTGAGATCTAACATCATGTGAGTCAGAAATAGTGTGTTGATTGGTTTTGTACATGCACAGCCAAGTAGGACATATCGCAGGATTGAACATATTTCATGGAGCTGGGGGGGGGGGGGGGGGGGGGGGGGTCGTGGGGGTGTCGATTGACACATCTTTGATGACGATTTCAATTCCAAATCTCCGGATTACTATTTGAAGTGGCAACTGAATTTGCGTACAAATCTGTATTTGTCTGACAGACTCGGAACTTGTCTAATGGTCATGTTCACTTTTTCCTTAAAATTTGTATTGACTTTTAGTTAAATATATCATACATTGTAATATCATTGACAAATTTCTAATTAAAATTATAGGGAAAATGTTAAATTTCGCCTTGTTATTCTTTAAATACTGTTGTTTAAGTCAGATATCGCCCTTGATGTCGGGCGTTCGTCCAAATAACAACCTTGGCTTCGCCTCGGTAAATTATTTTTCCGAATGCCCGACAGCTCGGGCAATATCCTATACATAAGTTCACATTTATGTAATGTTAAAATTAAAATCCTTCTTACGTTTGCTGAAAATTTGTACTAAAAGTGTCATAATTTGGAAAAAATACAACCATAGCGGATGATTGACAAGATATATATATATACAACAATTGGAAAGCTTGAGGTATACCAGTTGTATACTTGCAGCACAAATAGAATTTTCAGATATTGTTTGGTTCCAAATGCAGTTGCAAATTCCTAGTTGGACATACCCAAACAGAGATTACATTTCCACATCAATATTTAAATATAACATGTTGATTGCCAAGCAGAATAAAGTTCGTATATGGACATAGAAACCTTAGATGAAACAGATCGTCATGTATGATAAGTTTGACTAACCAACCCCCACCCCACAGTCATATTATAGAAATAATTCATCGGTCTATCTCTGAATTAAATCAAGGTAAACCAAAAGAAAGTTATCCGAATAATAGAATGTGAAGAACGATAATTATAGGTTTCAAGATGTAATCGCGTTTACTTTAAAATAACGATTAAAACGCACCAAACATGAAACATAAAATGGACGGGCAAAACAGAAAACTAAGAGAAAACAAGAATTCCAGTAGAAGAGTGCTAAGTTGATAACCCGAAAAGGGATGCCGGACAGTTTGCAAAATGGATCGGGGGGTGCCATTAAAACTTCGAAGCTTGAATCTTCGAAACCCATTTAACCACGTCCCTTCTTTGACCAAATGGGGGTTCATGAAATTCAAGCTAGTAATCGCTCAACAAATAACGATTGAATATGAAATCATATAAGAAAAAAGGCTGAAATAAATAAAAATGAAAAACGTTATCGCACATGCATACTGTGACACGATAGCATGACTCTCTTAACTTGCGGGTCTGGATTCTGAATGGGGAAGCCAGTCCATAAGTATGAAGTGACGAACAATAGGGTACTTTTTCGTGATTAATGATAACTTGCATTCAGCCCGAGCTGAAATGTGACGACTGCAGCTTGTGTTAAGATATCACACGCACAGTAATGTTGCCAACCGCTCGCTGTCAGGTCAGCGATGTATAGGCCAAACCAATAACATGATTGGATTGTAGGTTTTAATGGCCGTTCAACAAAGCGGCACATTGGCCAACATGAACATTCAGCTTATACATTAATACACATTCGAAAGACCACTGTGTTGGTGTAAACAATATTTATTCCCAACACAAAACAAGATGAATATTTTACAAAAATGCTAATGGATGAGTATGGGTGATTGGAAAGGGATGAGACAACAAGCCTATTGTGACTTTTTTGTAAGTCCTCTCCCAGATCGCTTAAAATTTCCGAACTACATAAGGCCGTTTGGGCGTGTCAGACGGGAATTTTTCTGGTTTGTACTTTAAATAACTTATTGGTGATTTTGATATAGATCGCACTCAACAACATATAGCAAGATATAAGATAAGAACTGGAGTGGGTGTAATTAGGGAATTAAAATTAACAAGTGGGGCGAAAGGAGAGTAGTTAGGTTTAAGAAAGGTCAGACAGATATGATGGTCAATGGGGGCGGGGTAGTTTAACATTCGGCTGTAGAATTATATGTCAAGTGTGTATAACTTGGCGTACAGAGACTACATGAGTTAGCTGGGCAGTCAGGCTTTCTGAATTATGACGTTATGTATGACTTTATATATATGACTCAATGGCAGAGGACATGTGACATAGTATTACGTTTAGAATCGTTTTGTACTAATTATGTATCTTTGTGCGGCCTCGAAAATACTATGATTTTCCCTAATGGAACTTTCGGATGAACCCCCGAGTAGGGTTCTTTCTGATAATATTATGTTTGGTAGAGATGATAGCAATTCCAATCTTGAGGCCTGGTATAAATGGCATTCTAACAGGTAATGATGGGCTATTTCAACAGCACCGCATGTACAATATGGGTAGGGCCTAACAAAATTGGTCATGAGGTCGAAGTTCAAAGTACTACATTTCAGTCTCAATCGTGTGTGGTATACTTGGGATTTGCGACTATGGCAATGATAGTAGTATGGATGTGTGTATATACGATCGTCAGCAAGTGACTCTTTAAACTTGTCCAGGTTGGTACAATTTTTTACACACTCTGGCAGTCTATTCCAATCGCTTATTGTAGAGGGTAAAAATGTATCTTTATAAATATCCTTTGTGGCGTCCAATGGTAGTCGTATTGCATGATGTCTAAGATTATAACCGGTTTGGTTTTCAGAGTGACAAATATAATTTCGTAGGTACACGGGTGCTGTACTATTAACTATTTTGTGGAATTGTATAAGCTTTTGTTTTTCCTCCTTGATGCCAGGGTCTCCCAACCAGTATCTAATAGTAGACTCTCTTTACTGGCGCTGTTCGTCGCGCCAGTAACGATCCTTGCCATTTCAAATTGTATTTTCTCTATATCATTACTGAGATAATCAGGACAGTTATCCCATACTGGTGATGCATATTCAAGCACTGGTCTTACATCGGCAAAGTATATTCTTTCCAGTGTTTTACGGTTCAATGTAAATCTAACCCGTTTCCATGCCTTTTCGATCGTGATTCGGATGTGTGTGTACCACGTACCTCGGTTATTGAAGATCAGTCCGAGGTGTTTATGAAAAGGAACTTCGATTAAGGTGGTAGTTCCCATAGCTAGTGGGGGGGTGGTGGCCGTCTGTATCATTTCTTGCAATTAACATTGATTCGGTTTTTAGTGGATTGAACTCGACAAGCCATTGTTTTGACCATTGATTGAGCGTATATAGGCCATCATTTAGTACATTAGCGGCTAGCGCAGGACTTTCAACGGTCAGGTATATTGAGGTATCATCGGCAAAGAGGCGGATGTTACTTGTTATGTTCACTGCAATATCGTTTATGTAGACCAAAAATAAAAGAGGGCCAAGCACTAATCCCTGGGGTACAGCGGCGGTTACTTGTTGCCATTCGGAAAAACTTCCTTCAATCCCTATACTCTCTGCTTCCTGTTAGCAAGGTATGATTTGATGAGGTTAAGCAAATTCCCAGATACTCCGACTTTTTCGAGTTTATGGATTAGTCCTAGGTGCCAGACGTTATCGAATGCTTTGCCGATATCACAAAATATGCATCGGACAACTTTACCCTCGTTTAAAGAAATGCCTATGTAATCGTATATGTCTGTTAGCTTCATAAACCCTGATTGATAATTAGATAAGATATTGTTTTCTTTAAGAAATTCCGAGAGATATTTGTGAATGCACTTCTCGAATACTTTTGATACACAGCTCAAGAGAGAGAGATTGGGCGGTAGTTGTTCACAAGACTGGTATCACCAGTTTTAAATATCGGCGTGATATGTGATATTTTCCATTCTGTGGATAATAGCTATTCTTGATAAAAAAATGAAATAAAATGATAATGGTTCACACAATGATGCACAATTCTTCAGGACTTTTGGGCTTACACAGTCTGGTCCGCTGGAATTTGCAACCTCGAGGCCCCTCAGTGCGGTATACACGTCGACAGATGTAAGTTTTATTAAAGATATTTGTGGACGGTCAGGGTCAAGTACGGATTGGGGTAGGCTCTTCCCAGTATCACCAACTGGCGAAATAGTAGAGTGTCCGATAGTACATGTACATCAATAGGTGGGTTTGTTGTGTGTAATATTTACCTGTATTGTGGACAGGGTTAATTATGTAATGGCGGAGCACTGTGTATAGAGGGGGGCATACGAAACAATAAGTACACATCTAAAGCAACATAGCATACCTATATTTGTCGACACTGATCGACTGGTTACATTCATAGTATAACCAAGGTATGCGAGTAGATGTATGATATACTCTATAGTAAAGTATAGATAGCTTGGATAGTATGATACCTCATTCCGTATATGGATACATGATACGCCAGCGGACTAAGAGATATACCTTCTCAGAGCGGGGAAAACGTCACTTCTCCTTTGACTCTGATACCTCGCAGACATATATCTAACCTGTCTACACTGTGTTTCGCCGAGAGCCATTTTTACGTATACATAAAGTTATCTATACCAACGGATCTCGATCTCTTCTTGAATTGTTCCAGATATCACGGCCAAACTGTATTTCCACTAGACGCTTCGGGACAAGAGAAGTATGTATTAAATGCGTTGGCTTTGTCAGTTGATGAGATCAGGAATTCGCCATAAAATTTTGACGCGATCGGGGGAATAGATCTACTATCATTAGAAAAGATATAGCTCTGGAGTGATTTCCACCAGGATGATTGGTCAGTTGTATGATCATTGAGCAGCTTTTCATTTTTGCTATCAAATTGTCTCTTTCTTTTTCGAATAGCTGAAATGACCTCGTTACGTTTATTTTTAAAGTTTACCCACGCGTGTGGAGTATTCTTTCCTTTAGCTAACCTATGTAGTCTATTCATTTGTCTCATTAGTTTTCTTATATTGCATGTAAGCCAGGGTGGTAGTCCCTTACGGACGGTCACATTTTTGTTCGAAATATATTCTTGGCATGTCGTAATCAGTTTATCTGTTAAGATGATTTCAACATGTTTTGAAACTGGGGAGTTGCAAGGCTCCTTATAATTCCAATCGCTAAAAGCTTTATTCATATAATTGTAATTCGCCATATTATAATTCCATATCTTTCGCATTAGAGTTGTTGATGTATTAAACGTTTCTAGAGTTAGTCGCAGGACAACCGGACAGTGGTATCTCACGGTATTGTACATTACAAGATTCAATAATACTCTTATTACTTGTCAAGAAAAGATCTAACGTGGTTGATGTCCTCTCGGTAAATCCCCGCTCGCTGCAGAGTTCATTAATTTTTCCATTACCGTCTACAAAATAGTTTTCATTAAAATCGCCACCTATGGGGATACATATATGTGTGTGTCGGGGATACCTATATATGTGTGTGGTAGGGATACCTATATATGTATGTGGTGGGGATACCTATATATATATGTGGTGGTGATACCTATATATGTATGTGGTGGGGAGACCTATGGATGTATGTGGCGTGGAGACCTATATATGTATGTGGTGGGGATACCTATATATGTGTGTGGTGGGGATACCTATATATGTATATGGTGGGGATACCTACATATTTATGTGGTGGGGATACCTATAGATGTATGTGGTGGGAATACCTATATATGCGTGTGGTGGGGATACCTATAGATGTGTGTGGTGGGGATACCTATATATGTATGTGGTGGGGATACCTATAGATGTATGTGGTGGGAATACCTATATATGTGTGTGGTGGGGATACCTATATATGTATGTGGTGGTGATACCTATATATGTATGTGGTGGTGATACCTATATAGGTATGTGGTGGTGATACCTATAGATGTGTGTGGTGGTGATACCTATATATGTGTGTGGTGGGGATACCTATATATGTGTGTGGCGGGTATACCTATATATGTATGTGGTCGGGATACCTATAGATGTATGTGGCGGTGATACCTATAGATGTATGTGGTGGGGATACCTATATATGTATGTGGTGGGGATACCTATATATGTATGCGGTGGGGATACCTATATATGTATGTGGTGGGGATACCTATAGATGTATGTGGTGGGGATACCTATATATGTATGTGGGGGGATACCTATATATGTATGTGGTGGGGATACCTATATATGTATGTGTTGGGATACCTATATGTGTGTGGTGGTGATACCTATAGATGTGTGTGGTGGGGATACCTATATGTGTGTGGTGGGGATACCTATATGTATGTGGCGGGGATACCTATATGTGTGTGGTGGTGATACCTATATATGTATGTGATGGGGATACCTACATATGTGTGTGGTGGGGATACCTATATATGTATGTGGTGGGGATACCTATAGATGTATGTGGCGGTGATACCTATAGATGTATGTGGTGGGGATACCTATATATGTATGTGGTGGGGATACCTATATATGTATGTGGTGGGGATACCTATATATGTATGTGGTGGGGCTACCTATAGATGTATGTGGTGGGGATACCTATATATGTATGTGGTGGGGATACCTATATATGTATGTGGTGGGGATACCTATATATGTATGTGTTGGGATACCTATATATGTATGTGGTGGTGATACCTATAGATGTGTGTGGTGGGGTTACCTATATGTGTGTGGTGGGGATACATATATGTATGTGGCGGGGATACCTATATGTGTGTGGTGGTGATACCTATATATGTATGTGGTGGGGATACCTACATATGTGTGTGGTCGGGATACCTATATATGTATGGTGGGGATACCTATAGATGTGTGTGGCGGGGATACATATAGATGTGTATGGTGGTGATACCTATATATGTATGTGGTCGGGAGACCTATATATGTGTGTGGTGGTGATACCTATATATGTATGTGGCGGGGATACATATATGTGTATGTGGTGGGGAGACCTATATACGTGAGTGGTGGTGATACCTATATATGTATGTGGCGGGGATACCTATATATGTATGTGGTGGTGATACCTATATATGTATGTGGTGGGGATACCTATAGATGTATGTGTTGGGGATACCTATATATGTATGTGGTGGTGATACCTATATATGTGTGTGGCGGGGATACCTATATATGTATGTGGTGGTGATACCTATATATGTGTGTGGTGTGGATACCTATATATGTATGTGGTGGGGATACCTATAGATGTGTGTGGTGGGGATACCTATATATGTATGTGGTGGGGATACGTATATATGTATGTGGTGGTGATACCTATATATGTGTGTGGTGGGGATACCTATATATGTGTGTGGCTGGGATACCTATATATGTATGTGGTGGGGATACATATATATGTATGTGGTGGGGATACCTATTGATGTATGTGGTGTGGATACCTATAGATGTATGTGGTGGGGATACCTATATATGTGTGTGGTGGTGATACCTATATATGTATGTGGGGGGATACCTATAGATGTATGTGGTGGGGATACCTATATATGTATGTGGTGGGGATACCTATAGATGTATGTGGTGGAGATACCTATAGATGAATGTGGGGGATACCTATGGATGTATGTGGTGGGGATACCTATATATGTATGTGGTGGTGATGCCTATATGTGTGTGGTGGGGATACCTATATGTATGTGGTGGGGATACCTATTGATGTATGTGGTGTGGATACCTATAGATGTATGTGGTGGGGATACCTATATATGTGTGTGGTGGTGATACCTATATATGTATGTGGGGGGATACCTATATATGTATGTGGTGGGGATACCTACATATGTGTGTGGTGGTGATACCTATATATGTATGTGGTGGGGATACCTATAGATGTGTGTGGCGGGCATACCTATAGATGTGTAAGATGGGGATACCTATAGATGTATGAGGTGGGGAGACCTATATATGTGTGTGGTGGTGATACCTATATATGTATGTGGTGGGGATACCTATATATGTGTGTGGTGGGGAGACCTATATATGTATGTTGTGGTGATACCTATATATGTATGTGGCGGGGATACTTATATATGTATGTGGTGGTGATACCTATATATGTATGTGGTGGTGATGCCTATATATGTATGTGGTGGGGATACCTATAGATGTGTGTGGTGGGGTTACCCATATATGTCTGTGGCGGGGATACCTATATATGTGTGTGGTGGTGATACCTATATAATTTTGTGGTGGGGATACCTATAGATGTGTGTGGTGGGGATACCTATATATGTATGTGGTGGGGATACCTATATATGTATGTGTTGGGGATACCTATATATGTATGTTGTCGTGATACCTATAGATGTGTGTGGTGGGGATACCTATATGTGTGTGGTGGGGATACCTATATGGATGTGGCGAGGATACCTATATGTGTGTGGTGGTGATACCTATATATGTATGTGGCGGGGATACTTATATATGTATGTGGTGGTGATACCTATATATGTATGTGGTGGTGATGCCTATATATGTATGTGGTGGGGAGACCTATATATGTGTGTGGTGGTGATACCCATATATGTATGTGGCGGGGATACCTATATATGTGTGTGGTGGGGAGACCTATAAATGTGTGTGGTGGTGATACCTATATATGTATGTGGCGGGGATACCTATATATGTATGTGGTGGTGATACCTATATATGTATCTGGTGGTGATACCTATATATGTATGTGGTTGTGATACCTATATATGTGTGTGGTGGGGATACCTATATATGTATGTGGCGGCGATACCTATATATGTGTGTGGTGGTGATACCTATATATGTGAGTGGTGGGGATACCTATATATGTGTGTGGTGGGGATACCTATATATGTATGTGGTGGTGATACCTATATATGTATGTGGTGGGGATACCTATATATGTATGTGGTGGGGATACCTATATATGTATGTGGTGGGGATACCTATAGATGTATGTGGTGGGAATACCTATATATGTATGTGGTGGGGATACCTATATATGTATGTGGTGGGGATACCTTTATATGTATGTGGTGGTGATACCTATATATGTGTGTGGTGGTGATACCTATATATGTATGTGGTGGGGATAGCTATAGATGTATGTGGTGGGGATACCTATATATGTATGTGGTGGGGATACCTATAGATGTATGTGGTGGGGATACCTATATATGTATGTGGTGGGGATACCTATATATGTATGTGGTGGGAATACCTATATATGTGTGGTGGAGATACCAATATATGTATGTGGTGGTGATACCTATAGATGTGTGGTGGGGATACCTATATATGTATGTGGTGGGGATACCTATAGATGTATGTGGTGGGGATAATTATAGATGTATGTGGTGGGGATACCTATATATGTGTGTGGTGGTGATACCTATATATGTATGTGGTGGGGATAGATATAGATGTATGTGGTGGGGATACCTATATATGTATGTGGTGGGGATACCTATAGATGTATGTGGTGGGGATACCTATATATGTATGTGGTGGGGATACCTATAGATGTATGTGGTGGGAATACCTATATATGTATGTGGTGGGGATACCTATATATGTATGTGGTGGGGATACCTTTATATGTATGTGGTGGTGATACCTATATATGTGTTTGGTGGAGATACCTATATATGTTTGTGGTGGGGATACCTATATATGTGTGTGGCGGGGATACCTATATATGTGTGTGGTGAGGATACCTATAGATGGTTGTGGTGAGGATACCTATATATGTATGTGGTGGGGATACCTATATATGTATGTGGTGAGGATACCTATATATGTATGTGGTGGTGATACCTATATATGTATGTGGTGGGGAAACCTATAGATGTATGTGGTGGGGATACCTATATATGAATGTTGTGGGAATACCTATATATGTGTGTGGCTGGGATACCTATAGATGTGTGTGGTGGGGATATCTATATATGTGTGTGGTGGGGATACCTATAGATGTATGTGGTGGGGATACCTATATATGTATGTGGTGGGGATACCTATATATGTGTGTGGTGGGGGTACATATAGATGTATGTGGTGGGGATACCTATATATGTATCTGGTGGGGATACCTATATATGTATGTGGTGGGGATACCTATATATGTGTGTGATGGGGATACCTATAGATGTATGTGGTGGGGATACCTGTATATGTATGTGGTGGGAATACCTATATATGTGTGTGGTGGTGATGCCTATATATGTATGTGGTGGGGATACCTATATATGTGTGTGGTGGGGAGACCTATATATGTGTGTGGTGGTGATACCTATATATGTATGTGGCGGGATACCTATATATGTATGTGGTGGTGATACCTTTATATGTATGTGGTGGTGATACCTATATATGTATGTGGCGGGGATACCTATATATGTTTTTGGTGGTGATACCTATATATGTATGTGGTGGTGATTCCTATATATGTATGTGGTGGGGATACCTATAGATGTGTGTGGTGGGGATACATATATATGATTGTGCGGGGATACCTATATATGTGTGTGGCGGGGATACCTATATATGTATGTGGTGGTGATACATATATAATTGTGTGATAGTGATACCTATAGATGTGTGTGGTGGGGATACCTATATATGTATGTGGTGGGGATACCTATAGATGTATGTGGTGGGGACAATTATAGATGTATGTGGTGGGGATACCTATATATGTGTGTGGTGGTGATACCTATATATGTATGTGGTGGGGATACCTATAGATGTATGTGGTGGGGATACCTATCGATGTATGTGGTGGGGATACCTATATATGTATGTGGTGGGGATACCTATAGATGTATGTGGTGGGAATACCTATATATGTATGTGGTGGGGATACCTATATATGTATGTGGTGGGGATACCTTTATATGTATGTGGTGGTGATACCTATATATGTGTTTGGTGGGGATACCTATATATGTTTGTGGTGGGGATACATATATATGTGTGTGGCGGGGATACCTATATATGTGTGTTGTGAGGATACCTATAGATGTGTGTGGTGAGGATACCTATATATGTATGTGGTGGGGATACCTATATATGTATGTGGTGGGGATACCTATATATGTATGTGGTGGTGATACCTATATATGTATGTGGTGGGGAAACCTATAGATGTATGTGGTGGGGATACCTATATATGAATGTTGTGGGGATACTTATATATGTGTGTGGCGGGGATACCTATAGATGTGCGTGGTGGGGATATTTATAGATGTGTGCGGTGGGGATAACTATAGATGTGTGTTGTGGGGATACCTATATATGTATGTTGTGGGGATACATATATATGTGTTTGGTGGGGATACCTATATATGTGTGTGGTGGGGATACCTATAGATGTATGTGGTGGGGATACCTATATATGTATGTGGTGGGGATACCTATATATGTGTGTGGTGGGGGTACATATATATGTATGTGGTGGGGATACCTATATATGTATCTGGTGGGGATACCTATATATGTATGTGGTGGGGATACCTATATATTTGTGTGATGGGGATACCTATAGATGTATGTGGTGGGGATACCTATATATGTATGTGGTGGGAATACCTATATATGTGTGTGGTGGTGATGCCTATATATGTATGTGGTGGGGATACCTATATATGTGTGTGGTGGGGAGACCTATATATGTGTGTGGTGGTGATACCTATATATGTATGTGGCGGGATACCTATATATGTATGTGGTGGTGATACATTTATATGTATGTGGTGGTGATACCTATATATGTATGAGGCGGGGATACCTATATATGTTTTTGGTGGTGATACCTATATATGTATGTGGTGGTGATTCCTATATATGTATGTGGTGGGGATACCTATAGATGTGTGTGGTGGGGATACATATATATGATTGTGCGGGGATACCTATATATGTGTGTGGCGGGGATACCTATATATGTATGTGGTGGTGATACCTATATAATTGTGTGATAGTGATATCTATAGATGTGTGTGGTGGGGATACCTATAGATGTATGTGGTGGGGAGACCTATATATGTATGTGGTGGGATACCTATATGTGTGTGGCGGGGATACCTATATATATGTGTGTGGTGGGGATACCTATATATGTGTGTGGTGGGGATACCTATATATGTATGTGGTGGTGATACCTATATATGTATGTGGTGGGGATACCTATAGATATGTGTGGTGGGGATACATATATATGTATGTGGCGGGGATACCTATATGTTTGTGGCGGGGATACATATATATGTATGTGGTGGTGATACCTATATATGTGTGTGGTGTGGATACCTATATATGTATGTGGTGGGGATACCTATAGATGTGTGTGGTGGGGATACCTATTTATGTATGTGGTGGGGATAACTATATATGTATGTGGCATGGATACCTATATATGTATGTGGTTTTGATACCTATATATGTATGTGGTGGTGATACCTATATATGTATGTGGTGGGGATACCTATATATGTATGTGGTGGGGATACCTATATATGTATGTGGTGGTGATACATATATATGTATGTGGTGGGGATACCTATAAATGTATGTGGTGGGGATACCTATATATGTGTGTGGTGGGGATACCTATAGATGTATGTGGTGGGGAGACCTATATATGTATGTGGTGGGATAACTATATGTGTGTGGCGGGGATACCTATATATATGATTGTGGTGGGGATACCTATATATGTGTGTGGTGGGGATACCTATATATGTATGTGGTGGTGATACCTATATATGTATGTGGTGGGGATACCTATAGATATGTGTGGTGGGGATACATATATATGTATGTGGCGGGGATACCTATATGTTTGTGGCGGGGATACATATATATGTATGTGGTGGTGATACCTATATATGTGTGTGGTGTGGATACCTATATATGTATGTGGTGGGGATACCTATAGATGTGTGTGGTGGGGATACCTATTTATGTATGTGGTGGGGATACCTATATATGTATGTGGCATGGATACCTATATATGTATGTGGTGGGGATACATATATATGTATGTGGTGGTGATACCTATATATGTGTGTGGCGGGGATACCTATATATGTATGTGGTGGGGATACCTATAAATGTATGTGGTGGTGATACATATATATATATGTGGAGGAGATACCTATAAATGTATCTGGTGGGGATTCCTATATATGTGTGTGGAGGGGATACTTATAGATGTATGTGGTGGGGAGACCTATATATGTGTGTGGTGGGGATACCTATATATGTATGTGGTGGTGATACCTATATATGTATGTGGTGGTGATACCTATATATGTATGTGGTGGTGATACCTATAGATGTGTGTGGTGGTGATACCTATATATGTGTGTGGTGGGGATACCTATATATGTGTGTGGCGGGTATACCTATATATGTATGTGGTCGGGATACCTATAGATGTATTTGGCGGTGATACCTATAGATGTATGTGGTGGGGATACCTATATATGTATGTGGTGGGGATACCTATATATGTATGTGGTGGGGATACCTATATATGTATGTGGTGGGGATACCTATAGATGTATGTGGTGGGGATACCTATATATGTATGTGGTGGGGATACCTATATATGTCTGTGGTGGGGATACATATATATGTATGTGTTGGGATACCTATATGTGTGTGGTGGTGATACCTATAGATGTGTGTCGTGGGGATACCTATATGTGTGTGGTGGGGATACCTATATGTATGTGGCGGGGATACCTATATGTGTGTGGTGGTGATACCTATATATGTATGTGATGGGGATGCCTACATATGTGTGTGGTGGGGATACCTATATATGTATGTGGTAGGGATACCTATAGATGTATGTGGCGGTGATACCTATAGATGTATGTGGTGGGGATACCTATATATGTATGTGGTGGGGATACCTATATATGTATGTGGTGGGGATACCTATATATGTATGTGGTGGGGATACCTATAGATGTATGTGGTGGGGATACCTATATATGTATGTGGTGGGGATACCTATATATGTATGTGGTGGGGATACCTATATATGTATGTGTTGGGATACCTATATATGTATGTGGTGGTGATACCTATAGATGTGTGTGGTGGGGTTACCTATATGTGTGTGGTGGGGATACCTATATGTATGTGGCGGGGATACCTATATGTGTGTGGTGGTGATACCTATATATGTATGTTGTGGGGATACCTACATATGTGTGTGGTGGGGATACCTATATATGTATGGTGGGGATACCTATAGATGTGTGTGGCGGGGATACATATAGATGTGTATGGTGGTGATACCTATATATGTAAGTGGTCGGGAGACCTATATATGTGTGTGGTGGTGATACCTATATATGTATGTGGCGGGGATACCTATATATGTATGTGGTGGGGAGACCTATATACGTGAGTGGTGGTGATACCTATATATGTATGTGGCGGGGATACCTATATATGTATGTGGTGGTGATACCTATATATGTATGTGGTGGGGATACCTATAGATGTATGTGTTGGGGATACCTATATATGTATGTGGTGGTGATACCTATATATGTGTGTGGCGGGGATACCTATATATGTATGTGGTGGTGATACCTATATATGTGTGTGGTGTGGATACCTATATATGTATGTGGTGGGGATACCTATAGATGTGTGTGGTGGGGATACCTATATATGTATGTGGTGGGGATACGTATATATGTATGTGGTGGTGATACCTATATATGTGTGTGGTGGGGATATCTATATATGTGTGTGGCTGGGATACCTATATATGTATGTGGTGGGGATACCTATATATGTATGTGGTGGGGATACCTATATATGTATGTGGTGGGGATACCTATATATGTATGTGTTGGGATACCTATATATGTATGTGGTGGTGATACCTATAGATGTGTGTGGTGGGGTTACCTATATGTGTGTGGTGGGGATACCTATATGTATGTGGCGGGGATACCTATATGTGTGTGGTGGTGATACCTATATATGTATGTTGTGGGGATACCTACATATGTGTGTGGTGGGAATACCTATATATGTATGGTGGGGATACCTATAGATGTGTGTGGCGGGGATACATATAGATGTGTATGGTGGTGATACCTATATATGTAAGTGGTCGGGAGACCTATATATGTGTGTGGTGGTGATACCTATATATGTATGTGGCGGGGATACCTATATATGTATGTGGTGGGGAGACCTATATACGTGAGTGGTGGTGATACCTATATATGTATGTGGCGGGGATACCTATATATGTATGTGGTGGTGATACCTATATATGTATGTGGTGGGGATACCTATATATGTATGTGTTGGGGATACCTATATATGTATGTGGTGGTGATACCTATATATGTGTGTGGCGGGGATACCTATATATGTATGTGGTGGTGATACCTATATATGTGTGTGGTGTGGATACCTATATATGTATGTGGTGGGGATACCTATAGATGTGTGTGGTGGGGATACCTATATATGTATGTGGTGGGGATACGTATATATGTATGTGGTGGTGATACCTATATATGTGTGTGGTGGGGATATCTATATATGTGTGTGGCTGGGATACCTATATATGTATGTGGTTGGGATACCTATATATGTATGTGGTGGGGATACCTATTGATGTATGTGGTGTGGATACCTATAGATGTATGTGGTGGGGATACCTATATATGTGTGTGGTGGTGATACCTATATATGTATGTGGGGGGATACCTATAGATGTATGTGGTGGGGATACCTATATATGTATGTGGTGGGGATACCTATAGATGTATGTGGTGGAGATACCTATAGATGAATGTGGGGGATACCTATAGATGTATGTGTTGGGGATACCTATATATGTATGTGGTGGTGATGCCTATATGTGTGTGGTGGGGATACCTATATGTATGTGGTGGGGATACCTATTGATGTATGTGGTGTGGATACCTATAGATGTATGTGGTGGGGATACCTATATATGTGTGTGGTGGTGATACCTATATATGTATGTGGGGGGGATACCTATATATGTATGTGGTGGGGATACCTACATATGTGTGTGGTGGGGATACCTATATATGTATGTGGTGGGGATACCTATAGATGTGTGTGGCGGGCATACCTATAGATGTGTAAGATGGGGATACCTATAGATGTATGTGGTGGGGAGACCTATATATGTGTGTGGTGGTGATACCTATATATGTATGTGGTGGGGATACCTATATATGTGTGTGGTGGGGAGACCTATATATGTATGTGGTGGTGATACCTATATATGTATGTGGCGGGGATACTTATATATGTATGTGGTGGTGATACATATATATGTATGTGGTGGTGATGCCTATATATGTATGTGGTGGGGATACGTATAGATGTGTGTGGTGGGGATACCCATATATGTCTGTGGCGGGGATACCTATATATGTGTGTGGTGGTGATACCTATATAATTTTGTGGTGGGGATACCTATAGATGTGTGTGATGGGGATACCTATATATGTATGTGGTGGGGATACCTATATATGTATGTGTTGGGGATACCTATATATGTATGTTGTCGTGATACCTATAGATGTGTGTGGTGGGGATACCTATATGTGTGTGGTGGGGATACCTATATGTATGTGGCGAGGATACCTATATGTGTGTGGTGGTGATACCTATATATGTATATGGTGGGGATACCTACATATGTGTGTGGTGGGGATACCTATATATGTATGTGGTGGGGATACATATAGATGTGTATGGCGGGGATACCTATAGATGTGTATGGTGGGGATACCTATAGATGTATGTGGTGGGGAGACCTATATATGTGTGTGGTGGTGATACCCATATATGTATGTGGCGGGGATACCTATATATGTGTGTGGTGGGGATACCTATATATGTATGTGGTGGGGATACCTATATATGTGTGTGGTGGGGGTACATATATATGTATGTGGTGGGGATACCTATATATGTATCTGGTGGGGATACCTATATATGTATGTGGTGGGGATACCTATATATGTGTGTGATGGGGATACCTATAGATGTATGTGGTGGGGATACCTATATATGTATGTGGTGGGGATACCTATATATGTATGTGGTGGTGATACCTATATATGTATGTGGTGGGGAAACCTATAGATGTATGTGGTGGGGATACCTATATATGAACGTTGTGGGGATACCTATATATGTGTGTGGCGGGGATACCTATAGATGTGTGTGGTGGGGATATTTATAGATGTGTGCGGTGGGGATAACTATAGATGTGTGTTGTGGGGATACCTATATATGTATGTTGTGGGGATACATATATATGTGTTTGGTGGGGATACCTATATATGTGTGTGGTGGGGATACCTATAGATGTATGTGGTGGGGATACCTATATATGTATGTGGTGGGGATACCTATATATGTGTGTGGTGGGGGTACATATAGATGTATGTGGTGGGGATACCTATATATGTTTCTGGTGGGGATACCTATATATGTATGTGGTGGGGATACCTATATATGTGTGTGATGGGGATACCTATAGATGTATGTGGTGGGGATACCTATATATGTATGTGGTGGGAATACCTATATATGTGTGTGGTGGTGATGCCTATATATGTATGTGGTGGGGATACCTATATATGTGTGTGGTGGGGAGACCTATATATGTGTGTGGTGGTGATACCTATATATGTATGTGGCGGGATACCTATATATGTATGTGGTGGTGATACCTTTATATGTATGTGGTGGTGATACCTATATATGTATGTGGCGGGGATACCTATATATGTTTTTGGTGGTGATACCTATATATGTATGTGGTGGTGATTCCTATATATGTATGTGGTGGGGATACCTATAGATGTGTGTGGTGGGGATACATATATATGATTGTGCGGGGATACCTATATATGTGTGTGGCGGGGATACCTATATATGTATGTGGTGGTGATACCTATATAATTGTGTGATAGTGATACATATAGATGTGTGTGGTGGGGATACCTATAGATGTATGTGGTGGGGAGACCTATATATGTATGTGGTGGGATACCTATATATGTGTGTGGCGGGGATACCTATATATATGTGTGTGGTGGGGATACCTATATATGTGTGTGGCGGGGATACCTATATATGTATGTGGTGGGGATACCTATAGATGTATGTGGTGGGGATACCTATATGTGTGCGGTGGAGATACCAATATATGTATGTGGTGGTGATACCTATAGATGTGTGGTGGGGATACCTATAGATGTATGTGGTGGGGATACCTATATATGTATGTGGTGGGGATACCTATAGATGTATGTGGTGGGGATACCTATATATGTATGTGGTGGGGATACCTATCGATGTATGTGGTGGGAATACCTATATATGTATGTGGTGGGGATACCTATATATGTATGTGGTGGGGATACCTTTATATGTATGTGGTGGTGATACCTATATATGTGTTTGGTGGGGATACATATATATGTTTGTGGTGTGGATACATATATATGTGTGTGGCGGGGATACCTATATATGTGTGTGGTGAGGATACCTATAGATGTGTGTGGTGAGGATACCTATATATGTATGTGGTGGGGATACCTATATATGTATGTGGTGGGGATACCTATATATGTATGTGGTGGTGATACCTATATATGTATGTGGTGGGGAAACCTATAGATGTATGTGGTGGGGATACCTATATATGAATGTTGTGGGGATACTTATATATGTGTGTGGCGGGGATACCTATAGATGTGTGTGGTGGGGATATTTATAGATGTGTGCGGTGGGGATAACTATAGATGTGTGTTGTGGGGATACCTATATATGTATGTTGTGGGGATACATATATATGTGTTTGGTGGGGATACCTATATATGTGTGTGGTGGGGATACCTATAGATGTATGTGGTGGAGATACCTATATATGTATGTGGTGGGGATACCTATATATGTGTGTGGTGGGGGTACATATATATGTATGTGGTGGGGATACCTATATATGTATCTGGTGGGGATACCTATATATGTATGTGGTGGGGATACCTATATATGTGTGTGATGGGGATACCTATAGATGTATGTGGTGGGGATACCTATATATGTATGTGGTGGGAATACCTATATATGTGTGTGGTGGTGATGCCTATATATGTATGTGGTGGGGATACCTATATATGTGTGTGGTGGGGGGACCTATATATGTGTGTGGTGGTGATACCTATATATGTATGTGGCGGGATACCTATATATGTATGTGGTGGTGATACATTTATATGTATGTGGTGGTGATACCTATATATGTATGTGGCGGGGATACCTATATATGTTTTTGGTGGTGATACCTATATATGTATGTGGTGGTGATTCCTATATATGTATGTGGTGGGGATACCTATAGATGTGTGTGGTGGGGATACATATATATGATTGTGCGGGGATACCTATATATGTGTGTGGCGGGGATACCAATATATGTATGTGGTGGTGATACCTATATAATTGTGTGATAGTGATACCTATAGATGTGTGTGGTGGGGATACCTATAGATGTATGCGGTGGGGAGACCTATATATGTATGTGGTGGGATACCTATATGTGTGTGGCGGGGATACCTATATATGTGTGTGGTGGGGATACCTATATATGTGTGTGGTGGGGATACCTATATATGTATGTGGTGGTGATACCTATATATGTATGTTGTGGGGATACCTATATATATGTGTGGTGGGGATACATATAAATGTATGTGGCGGGGATACCTATATATGTTTGTGGCGGGGATACATATATATGTATGTGGTGGTGATACCTATATATGTGTGTGGTGTGGATACCTATATATGTATGTGGTGGGGATACCTATAGATGTGTGTGGTGGGGATACCTATTTATGTATGTGGTGGGGATACCTATATATGTATGTGGCATGGATACCTATATATGTATGTGGTGGTGATACCTATATATGTATGTGGTGGTGATACCTATATATGTATGTGGTGGGGATACCTATATATGTATGTGGTGGGGATACCTATATATGTATGTGGTGGTGATACATATATATGTATGTGGTGGGGATACCTATAAATGTATGTGGTGGGGATACCTATATATGTGTGTGGTGGGGATACTTATAGATGTATGTGGTGGGGAGACCTATATATGTGTGTGGTGGGGATACCTATATATGTATGTGGTGTTGATACCTATATATGTATGTGGTGGTGATACCTATATATGTATGTGGTGGGGATACCTATAGATGTGTGTGGTGGGGATACATATATATGTATGTGGTGGTGATACCTATATATGTGTGTGGCGGGGATACCTATATATGTATGTGGTGGGGATACCTATAAATGTATGTGGTGGTGATACATATATATATATGTGGTGGGGATACCTATAAATGTATCTGGTGGGGATACCTATATATGTGTGTGGAGGGGATACTTATAGATGTAAGTGGTGGGGAGACCTATATATGTGTGTGGTGGGGATACCTATATATGTATGTGGTGGTGATACCTATATATGTATGTGGTGGTGATACCTATATATGTATGTGGTGGTGATACCTATAGATGTGTGTGGTGGTGATACCTATATATGTGTGTGGTGGGGATACCTATATATGTGTGTGGCGGTTATACCTATATATGTATGTGGTCGGGATACCTATAGATGTATGTGGCGGTGATACCTATAGATGTAAGTGGTGGGGATACCTATATATGTATGTGGTGGTGATACCTATATATGTATGTGGTGGGGATACCTATATATGTATGTGGTGGGGATACCTATAGATGTATGTGGTGGGGATACCTATATATGTATGTGGTGGGGATACCTATATATGTCTGTGGTGGGGATACCTATATATGTATGTGTTGGGATACCTATATGTGTGTGGTGGTGATACCTATAGATGTGTGTGGTGGGGATACCTATATGTGTGTGGTGGGGATACCTATATGTATGTGGCGGGGATACCTATATGTGTGTGGTGGTGATACCTATATATGTATGTGATGGGGATACCTACATATGTGTGTGGTGGGGATACCTATATATGTATGTGGCGGGGATACCTATAGATGTATGTGGCGGTGATACCTATAGATGTATGTGGTGGGGATACCTATATATGTATGTGGTGGGGATACCTATATATGTATGTGGTGGGGATACCTATATATGCATGTGGTGGGGATACCTATAGATGTATGTGGTGGGGATACCTATATATGTATGTGGTGGGGATACCTATATATGCATGTGGTGGGGATACCTATATATGTATGTGTTGGGATACCTATATATGTATGTGGTGGTGATACCTATAGATGTGTGTGGTGGGGTTACCTATATGTGTGTGGTGGGGATACCTATATGTATGTGGCGGGGATACCTATATGTGTGTGGTGGTGATACCTATATATGTATGTGGTGGGGATACCTACATATGTGTGTGGTGGGGATACCTATATATGTATGGTGGGGATAACTATAGATGTGTGTGGCGGGGATACATATAGATGTGTATGGTGGTGATACCTATATATGTAAGTGGTCGGGAGACCTATATATGTGTGTGGTGGTGATACCTATATATGTATGTGGCGGGGATACCTATATATGTATGTGGTGGGGAGACCTATATACGTGAGTGGTGGTGATACCTATATATGTATGTGGCGGGGATACCTATATATGTATGTGGTGGTGATACCTATATATGTATGTGGTGGGGATACCTATAGATGTATGTGTTGGGGATACCTATATATGTATGTGGTGGTGATACCTATATATGTGTGTGGCGGGGATACCTATATATGTATGTGGCGGTGATACCTATATATGTGTGTGGTGTGGATACCTATATATGTATGTGGTGGGGATACCTATAGATGTGTGTGGTGGGGATACCTATATATGTATGTGGTGGGGATACGTATATATGTATGTGGTGGTGATACGTATATATGTGTGTGGTGGGGATACCTATATATGTGTGTGGCTGGGATACCTATATATGTATGTGGTGGGGATACCTATATATGTATGTGGTGGGGATACCTATTGATGTATGTGGTGTGGATACCTATAGATGTATGTGGTGGGGATACCTATATATGTGTGTGGTGGTGATACCTATATATGTATGTGGGGGGATACCTATAGATGTATGTGGTGGGGATACCTATATATGTATGTGGTGGGGATACCTATAGATGTATGTGGTGGAGATACCTATAGATGAATGTGGGGGATACCTATAGATGTATGTGGTGGGGATACCTATATATGTATGTGGTGGGGATACCTATAGATGTATGTGGTGGAGATACCTATAGATGAATGTGGGGGATACCTATAGATGTATGTGGTGGGGATACCTATATATGTATGTGGTGGTGATGCCTATATGTGTGTGGTGGGGATACCTATATGTATGTGGTGGGGATACCTATTGATGTATGTGGTGTGGATACCTATAGATGTATGTGGTGGGGATACCTATATATGTGTGTGGTGGTGATACCTATATATGTATGTGGGGGGATACTTATATATGTATGTGGTGGGGATACCTACATATGTGTGTGGTGGGGATACCTATATATGTATGTGGTGGGGATACCTATAGATGTGTGTGGCGGGCATACCTATAGATGTGTAAGATGGGGATACCTATAGATGTATGTGGTGGGGAGACCTATATATGTGTGTGGTGGTGATACCTATATATGTATGTGGTGGGGATACCTATATATGTGTGTGGTGGGGAGACCTATATATGTATGTGGTGGTGATACCTATATATGTATGTGGCGGGGATACTTATATATGTATGTGGTGGTGATACCTATATATGTATGTGGTGGTGATGCCTATAGATGTGTGTGGTGGGGATACCTATAGATGTGTGTGGTGTGGATACCCATATATGTCTGTGGCGGGGATACCTATATATGTGTGTGGTGGTGATACCTATATAATTTTGTGGTGGGGATACCTATAGATGTGTGTGGTGGGGATACCTATATATGTATGTGGTGGGGATACCTATATATGTATGTGTTGGGGATACCTATATATGTATGTTGTCGTGATACCTATAGATGTGTGTGGTGGGGATACCTATATATGTATGTGGTGGGGATACGTATATATGTATGTGGTGGTGATACCTATATATGTGTGTGGTGGGGATACCTATATATGTGTGTGGCTGGGATACCTATATATGTATGTGGTGGGGATAACTATATATGTATGTGGTGGGGATACCTATTGATGTATGTGGTGTGGATACCTATAGATGTATGTGGTGGGGATACCTATATATGTGTGTGGTGGTGATACCTATGTATGTATGTGGGGGGATACCTATAGATGTATGTGGTGGGGATACCTATATATGTATGTGGTGGGGATACCTATAGATGTATGTGGTGGAGATACCTATAGATGAATGTGGGGGATACCTATAGATGTATGTTGTGGGGATACCTATATATGTATGTGGTGGGGATATCTATAGATGTATGTGGTGGAGATACCTATAGATGAATGTGGGGGATACCTATAGATGTATGTGGTGGGGATACCTATATATGTATGTGGTGGTGATGCCTATATGTGTGTGGTGGGGATACCTATATGTATGTGGTGGGTTTCCTATTGATGTATGTGGTGTGGATACCTATAGATGTATGTGGTGGGGATACCTATATATGTGTGTGGTGGTGATACCTATATATGTATGTGGGGGATACCTATATATGTATGTGGTGGGGATACCTACATATGTGTGTGGTGGGGATACCTATATATGTATGTGGTGGGGATACCTATAGATGTGTGTGGCGGGCATACCTATAGATGTGTAAGATGGGGATACCTATAGATGTATGTGGTGGGGAGACCTATATATGTGTGTGGTGGTGATACCTATATATGTATGTGGCGGGGATACCTATATATGTGTGTGGTGGGGAGACCTATATATGTATGTGGTGGTGATACCTATATATGTATGTGGCGGGGATACTTATATATGTATGTGGTGGTGATACCTATATATGTATGTGGTGGTGATGCCTATAGATGTGTGTGGTGGGGATACCTATAGATGTGTGTGGTGGGGATACCCATATATGTCTGTGGCGGGGATACCTATATATGTGTGTGGTGGTGATACCTATATAATTTTGTGGTGGGATACCTATAGATGTGTGTGGTGGGGATACCTATATATGTATGTGGTGGGGATACCTATATATGTATGTGTTGGGGATACCTATATATGTATGTTGTCGTGATACCTATAGATGTGTGTGGTGGGGATACCTATATATGTATGTGGTGGGGATACGTATATATGTATGTGGTGGTGATACCTATATATGTGTGTGGTGGGGATACCTATATATGTGTGTGGCTGGGATACCTATATATGTATGTGGTGGGGATACCTATATATGTATGTGGTGGGGATACCTATTGATGTATGTGGTGTGGATACCTATAGATGTATGTGGTGGGGATACCTATATATGTGTGTGGTGGTGATACCTATGTATGTATGTGGGGGGGATACCTATAGATGTATGTGGTGGGGATACCTATATATGTATGTGGTGGGGATACCTATAGATGTATGTGGTGGAGATACCTATAGATGAATGTGGGGGATACCTATAGATGTATGTGGTGGGGATACCTATATATGTATGTGGTGGGGATACCTATAGATGTATGTGGTGGAGATACCTATAGATGAATGTGGGGGATACCTATAGATGTATGTGGTGGGGATACCTATATATGTATGTGGTGGTGATGCCTATATGTGTGTGGTGGGGATACCTATATGTATGTGGTGGGGATACCTATTGATGTATGTGGTGTGGATACCTATAGATGTATGTGGTGGGGATACCTATATATGTGTGTGGTGGTGATACCTATATATGTATGTGGTGGGGATACCTACATATGTGTGTGGTGGGGATACCTATATATGTATGTGGTGGGGATACCTATAGATGTGTGTGGCGGGCATACCTATAGATGTGTAAGATGGGGATACCTATAGATGTATGTGGTGGGGAGACCTATATATGTGTGTGGTGGTGATACCTATATATGTATGTGGTGGGGATACCTATATATGTGTGTGGTGGGGAGACCTATATATGTATGTGGTGGTGATACCTATATATGTATGTGGCGGGGATACTTATATATGTATGTGGTGGTGATACCTATATATGTATGTGGTGGTGATGCCTATAGATGTGTGTGGTGGGGATACCTATAGATGTGTGTGGTGGGGATACCCATATATGTCTGTGGCGGGGATACCTATATATGTGTGTGGTGGTGATACCTATATAATTTTGTGGTGGGGATACCTATAGATGTGTGTGGTGGGGATACCTATATATGTATGACGTGGGGATACCTATATATGTATGTGTTGGGGATACCTATATATGTATGTTGTCGTGATACCTATAGATGTGTGTGGTGGGGATACCTATATGTGTGTGGTGGGGATACCTATATGTATGTGGCGAGGATACCTATATGTGTGTGGTGGTGATACCTATATATGTATGTGGTGGGGATACCTACATGTGTGTGGTGGGGATACCTATATATGTATGTGGTGGGGATACATATAGATGTGTATGGCGGGGATACCTATAGATGTGTATGGTGGGGATACCTATAGATGTATGTGGTGGGGAGACCTATATATGTGTGTGGTGGTGATACCCATATATGTATGTGGCGGGGATACCTATATATGTGTGTGGTGGGGATACCTATATATGTATGTGGTGGGGATACCTATATATGTGTGTGGTGGGGGTACATATATATGTATGTGGTGGGGATACCTATATATGTATCTGGTGGGGATACCTATATATGTATGTGGTGGGGATACCTATATATGTGTGTGATGGGGATACCTATAGATGTATGTGGTGGGGATACCTATATAGGTATGTGGTGGGGATACCTACATATGTGTGTGGTGGGGATACCTATAGATGTATGTGGTGGGGATACCTATATATGTATGTGGTGGGGATACCTACATATGTGTGTGGTGGGGATACCTATATATGTATGTGGTGGGGATACCTATATATGTGTGTGATGGGGATACCTATAGATGTATGTGGTGGGGATACCTACATATGTGTGTGGCGGGGATACATATAGATGTGTATGGTGGTGATACCTATATATGTAAGTGGTCGGGAGACCTATATATGTGTGTGGTGGTGATACCTATATATGTATGTGGCGGGGATACCTATATATGTATGTGGTGGGGATACCTATATACGTGAGTGGTGGTGATACCTATATATGTATGTGACGGGGATACCTATATATGTATGTGGTGGTGATACCTATATATGTATGTGGTGGGGATACCTATAGATGTATGTGTTGGGGATACCTATATATGTATGTGGTGGTGATATCTATATATGTGTGTGGCGGGGATACCTATATATGTATGTGGTGGTGATACCTATATATGTGTGTGGTGTGGATACCTATATATGTATGTGGTGGGGATACCTATAGATGTGTGTGGTGGGGATACCTATATATGTATGTGGTGGGGATACGTATATATGTATGTGGTGGTGATACCTATATATGTGTGTGGTGGGGATACCTATATATGTGTGTGGCTGGGATACCTATATATGTATGTGGTGGGGATACCTATATATGTATGTGGTGGGGATACCTATTGATGTATGTGGTGTGGATACATATAGATGTATGTGGTGGGGATACCTATATATGTGTGTGGTGGTGATACCTATATATGTATGTGGGGGGATACCTATAGATGTATGTGGTGGGGATACCTATATATGTATGTGGTGGGGATACCTATAGATGTATGTGGTGGAGATACCTATAGATGTATGTGGTGGGGATACCTATTGATGTATGTGGTGTGGATACCTATAGATGTATGTGGTGGGGATACCTATATATGTGTGTGGTGGTGATACCTATATATGTATGTGGGGGATACCTATATATGTATGTGGTAGGGATACCTACATATGTGTGTGGTGGGGATACCTATATATGTATGTGGTGGGGATACCTATAGATGTGTGTGGCGGGCATACCTATAGATGTGTAAGATGGGGATACCTATAGATGTATGTGGTGGGGAGACCTATATATGTGTGTTGTGGTGATACCTATATATGTATGTGGTGGGGATACCTATATATGTGTGTGGTGGGGAGACCTATATATGTATGTGGTGGGATACCTATATGTGTGTGGCGGGGATACCTATATATATGTGTGTGGTGGGGATACCTATATATGTGTGTGGTGGGGATACCTATATATGTATGTGGTGGTGATACCTATATATGTATGTGGTGGGGATACCTATAGATATGTGTGGTGGGGATACATATATATGTATGTGGCGGGGATACCTATATATGTTTGTGGCGGGGATACATATATATGTATGTGGTGGTGATACCTATATATGTGTGTGGTGTGGATACCTATATATGTATGTGGTGGGGATACCTATAGATGTGTGTGGTGGGGATACATATATATGTATGTGGTGGTGATACCTATATATGTATGTGGTGGTGATACCTATATATGTATGTGGTGGGGATACCTAGATATGTATGTGGTGGGGATACCTATATATGTATGTGGTGGTGATACATATATATGTATGTGGTGGGGATACCTATAAATGTATGTGGTGGGGATACCTATATATGTGTGTGGTGGGGATACTTATAGATGTATGTAGTGGGGAGACCTATATATGTGTGTGGTGGGGATACCTATATATGTATGTGGTGGTGATACCTATATATGTATGTGGTGGTGATACCTATATATGTATGTGGTGGTGATACCTATAGATGTGTGTGGTGGTGATACCTATATATGTGTGTGGTGGGGATACCTATATATGTGTGTGGCGGGTATACCTATATATGTATGTGGTCGGGATACCTATAGATGTATGTGGCGGTGATACCTATATATGTATGTGGTGGGGATACCTATATGTGTATGTGGTGGGGATACCTATATATGTATGTGGTGGGGATACCTATATATGTATGTGGTGGGGATACCTATAGATGTATGTGGTGGGGATACCTATATATGTATGTGGTGGGGATACCTATATATGTCTGTGGTGGGGATACCTATATATGTATGTGTTGGGATACATATATGTGTGTGGTGGTGATACCTATAGATGTGTGTGGTGGGGATACCTATATGTGTGTGGTGGGGATACCTATATGTATGTGGCGGGGATACCTATATGTGTGTGGTGGTGATACCTATATATGTATGTGATGGGGATACCTACATATGTGTGTGGTGGGGATACCTATATATGTATGTGGTGGGGATACCTATAGATGTATGTGGTGGTGATACCTATAGATGTATGTGGTGGGGATACCTATATATGTATGTGGTGGGGATACCTATATGGGCATTTTTCAAAAAAAGTGGCCTATTTCTGTCCATCACCATTTATTTTTAGAAAAGTTTATTAATGATCACATTTTTTTATTTTGAGATATAATATGGGATGGGGTCGACTTGTTGCAGACCCTATATCATCCGCTCCTTGCTATCTCTACAATCCAGAGGCTCGTAATATGGCCAAAATGGCCAATTATGCCTGTCCCATTTTCCGAAATCTCCCCAAAAACAGACATTTTTGTATAAAATATGACCATTAAATACCACGTTATTATACAATTTGCATCATATGTAACACGCCTGATCATAAAATCACAAAATATGCACAATTGTTACCAAGTCAAGTAACATAATTTAGGTCACAAAACTGTCCCACGATTGGTGGTCCCTACTGTTACCAAGAGAGAAACACATAATACAACAGTCCTAGCATTGGCGAATGAGGAAGTGCAAATTGGTTTCCAGTACTACTCATCAATACACATTGCTAAACAACTGTTATCCGCTGGTCGGTGCAATTAATTTGCCCGTAATTGACAGTATCATTCATCAGACAGGTGAGTACATTGGGAGTGTGTCACTACTGTTACCGATAGATACAGGTCTGTGAGTTTATTATTACACAAATGTTTCTCTTCTTAGTTTTGTCCAATGTGATCCCCGTGGGGCAACACATACATTTTGTTACATAACAATGGACGACCGGTGGGAATCCCCTTTATAAACCCGAAACGTCCCTACTGTTACCGTCCTTACTGTTACCTTTAAAATTGTAACAGTAGGGAACACTTTGGTAACAGCATGGACAAAATTTTAAAAAATGGCATGAGTAAGTATTAGTTTGCATGTCGTAATGATTTTGACATCACCATGCTCTTGTTCCTGGCTTATAACATCAATATTTCACAGATTTTACTCATCATTCCTGTCTCAGTCAGATAATGCTGGATGTGGTAACAGGAGGGACATTGCGGTAACAGCAGTGACAATAGATTACACAGTTGTTATTTTTGGCAGTGAATTGACATATACATTGTATTTCCTTGCAGAACGCCTTCCATTTCTGTCTTCCACACACTCATTTTGATATATAATGTTTTCTATTATACTTGATTGAGATCCAGTAAATGAAAGTATACGTGCTCATTTGCAATGATCAAACAGTTTTCACATAAATTCACTTAGGGCCAATTCCCATGCCCAACACAAACCCGTGTAAACTGTCAGATATAAAAACACACCCGATCAAGTGGTCCTGCTAATATGCTATGATGCTGGTAGACCTGCTGATATGCTATGATTTCAAAAACTCACGAAATTGAATTACTGCGGTCATGCAAAGGGTACATGTACATGTATGTGAAAAGTCATTTAATTGTGAGGTACTATATTCTAATTCCAAACAAATTATCTCCATCATTCTGCAGCGATTCCATTATTCATCTACGACATACACGAAATATACAGAGTTTACTATAATCAGTATTTAACGAGACCGCTACTCCTGTGTAAACAAATAGCAATAAGCAAACGGTGTTAACTGGATATTAGCTATCAACATACTAGTAGTAAAAGGTGCACTACCATTGTACTTGACCACCTGCCATGCTGCAGACGTCAGAAGTTGTTCAATCTAAACCTGTCTAGTAACCAAATCAAAATTTATTTTAAAGCCAGTTACAGCAGGTGGGGGGAGGGGGGTCTGCAATTTTTTTCCGAACACTAGGCGGGTGGGTGGGTGAATCTTTCAGCAGCCCGACTGACACATTTTTTCCTGGCCCTGTAACTTTTTTTCTCGTGTCAATTGTCTTCAAAATGATGGGACATGTGTGTCTTGCTTATTGTCAATCTGTATTGTATCAATATGCCATTACCAGTATGTGATCTCTGTTATAGTTAAAATTGTCACACAGTTCTGCAATAATACATCATACGAAAAATAAATCCACGGTTATAGTCTGACAACAAATATGAATTGCCAATATGCTATAGTTACGCTAATGTCCTTCCTGTTACCGGAGACCAATTGCGGCGTATATGTCATAAATTTCATCAATTGCACCTATATTTGACGATCAGAAAGTTAGCTTTTAGTTATCCTATGCCGGATCGCATACTATATTCTGTTGTTGGTCACATTTGGTATATATGTGTCCTTCCTGTTACTACCAGTCCTTCCTGTTACCAAATGATAGGCTAATATGCATCAGACTATCGTTTAATACATTTTGTTTCCAGGTCTGGTACGCATTTGGTCCAGTTGGGTCTCGTTCACTTATGGAAAGTGACATTTTGTTTTATTGTTGGAAATAATGTATCCACAAGTATGTTCATAATAAAACTGTCCCTTCTGTTACGTCAAGTGTCTCTCCTGTTATTGGCTTGTCCCATCTGTTACCGTCGAGTTTTTCTGTCGTATCGAGATTAATTTGAATTGGATTATCTCATCCCGATAGAATTGTGGAGTATTTACCTTAATCTTCGGAAAAATATATGGCCATAATCAAACAGAAATGCACACCATTCCAGGTCGAGAAAACTCGATACCTGGATATCGGAAATTTATGCATATCACATATACATTATCATAACTCGTTATACTCATCATATTTTGGTGTTTATTTTTGCAAATTCTGATTACCACACAATGCACATGTTGCGCATATGTTATTTTCCACCTCTATATCACTCAAAATCATATTTACATTGAAAAACATAATGGCAACAGTAGGGACACTAGGTGTGTGTGCATCGTCATTGGACCTGATTCGGACAGGATCTAGGGGTGATTAAGGTTGCATTTTACTATCCGCTGATCTACTGGATACCCTCAACCACGAAAAACGGCTAAAATATGTTTTCTCGTTGAAATAATTTTTTGATTCTTGAATACCCAAATCGGCCACATTTTTTGAAAAATGCCCATATATGTATGTGGTGGGGATACCTATATATGTATGTGGTGGGGATACCTATATATGTATGTGTTGGAATACCTATATATGTATGTGGTGGTGATACCTATAGATGTGTGTGGTGGGGTTACCTATATGTGTGTGGTGGGATACCTATATGTATGTGGCGGGGATACCTATATGTGTGTGGTGGTGATACCTATATATGTATGTGGTGGGGATACCTACATATGTGTGTGGTGGGGATACCTATATATGTATGGTGGGGATACCTATAGATGTGTGTGGCGGGGATACATATAGATGTGTATGGTGGTGATACCTATATATGTATGTGGTCGGGAGACCTATATATGTGTGTGGTGGTGATACCTATATATGTATGTGGCGGGGATACCTATATATGTATGTGGTGGGGAGACCTATATACGTGAGTGGCGGGGATACCTATATATGTATGTGGTGGTGATACCTATATATGTATGTGGTGGGGATACCTATAGATGTGTGTGGTGGGGATACATATATATGATTGTGCGGGGATACCTATATATGTGTGTGGCGGGGATACCTATATATGTATGTGGTGGTGATACCTATATAATTGTGTGATAGTGATATCTATAGATGTGTGTGGTGGGGATACCTATAGATGTATGTGGTGGGGAGACCTATATATGTATGTGGTGGGATACCTATATGTGTGTGGCGGGGATACCTATATATATGTGTGTGGTGGGGGATACCTATATATGTGTGTGGTGGGGATACCTATATATGTATGTGGTGGTGATACCTATATATGTATGTGGTGGGGATACCTATAGATATGTGTGGTGGGGATACATATATATGTATGTGGCGGGGATACCTATATGTTTGTGGCGGGGATACATATATATGTATGTGGTGGTGATACCTATATATGTGTGTGGTGGTGGATACCTATATATGTATGTGGTGGGGATACCTATAGATGTGTGTGGTGGGGATACCTATTTATGTATGTGGTGGGGATACCTATATATGTATGTGGCATGGATACCTATATATGTATGTGGTTTTGATACCTATATATGTATGTGGTGGTGATACCTATATATGTATGTGGTGGGGATACCTATATATGTATGTGGTGGGGATACCTATATATGTATGTGGTGGTGATACATATATATGTATGTGGTGGGGATACCTATAAATGTATGTGGTGGGGATACCTATATATGTGTGTGGTGGGGATACCTATAGATGTATGTGGTGGGGAGACCTATATATGTATGTGGTGGGATAACTATATGTGTGTGGCGGGGATACCTATATATATGATTGTGGTGGGGATACCTATATATGTGTGTGGTGGGGATACCTATATATGTATGTGGTGGTGATACCTATATATGTATGTGGTGGGGATACCTATAGATATGTGTGGTGGGGATACATATATATGTATGTGGCGGGGATACCTATATGTTTGTGGCGGGGATACATATATATGTATGTGGTGGTGATACCTATATATGTGTGTGGTGTGGATACCTATATATGTATGTGGTGGGGATACCTATAGATGTGTGTGGTGGGGATACCTATTTATGTATGTGGTGGGGATACCTATATATGTATGTGGCATGGATACCTATATATGTATGTGGTGGGGATACATATATATGTATGTGGTGGTGATACCTATATATGTGTGTGGCGGGGATACCTATATATGTATGTGGTGGGGATACCTATAAATGTATGTGGTGGTGATACATATATATATATGTGGAGGAGATACCTATAAATGTATCTGGTGGGGATTCCTATATATGTGTGTGGAGGGGATACTTATAGATGTATGTGGTGGGGAGACCTATATATGTGTGTGGTGGGGATACCTATATATGTATGTGGTGGTGATACCTATATATGTATGTGGTGGTGATACCTATATATGTATGTGGTGGTGATACCTATAGATGTGTGTGGTGGTGATACCTATATATGTGTGTGGTGGGGATACCTATATATGTGTGTGGCGGGTATACCTATATATGTATGTGGTCGGGATACCTATAGATGTATTTGGCGGTGATACCTATAGATGTATGTGGTGGGGATACCTATATATGTATGTGGTGGGGATACCTATATATGTATGTGGTGGGGATACCTATATATGTATGTGGTGGGGATACCTATAGATGTATGTGGTGGGGATACCTATATATGTATGTGGTGGGGATACCTATATATGTCTGTGGTGGGGATACATATATATGTATGTGTTGGGATACCTATATGTGTGTGGTGGTGATACCTATAGATGTGTGTCGTGGGGATACCTATATGTGTGTGGTGGGGATACCTATATGTATGTGGCGGGGATACCTATATGTGTGTGGTGGTGATACCTATATATGTATGTGATGGGGATGCCTACATATGTGTGTGGTGGGGATACCTATATATGTATGTGGTAGGGATACCTATAGATGTATGTGGCGGTGATACCTATAGATGTATGTGGTGGGGATACCTATATATGTATGTGGTGGTGATACCTATATATGTATGTGGTGGGGATACCTATATATGTATGTGGTGGGGATACCTATAGATGTATGTGGTGGGGATACCTATATATGTATGTGGTGGGGATACCTATATATGTATGTGGTGGGGATACCTATATATGTATGTGTTGGGATACCTATATATGTATGTGGTGGTGATACCTATAGATGTGTGTGGTGGGGTTACCTATATGTGTGTGGTGGGGATACCTATATGTATGTGGCGGGGATACCTATATGTGTGTGGTGGTGATACCTATATATGTATGTTGTGGGGATACCTACATATGTGTGTGGTGGGGATACCTATATATGTATGGTGGGGATACCTATAGATGTGTGTGGCGGGGATACATATAGATGTGTATGGTGGTGATACCTATATATGTAAGTGGTCGGGAGACCTATATATGTGTGTGGTGGTGATACCTATATATGTATGTGGCGGGGATACCTATATATGTATGTGGTGGGGAGACCTATATACGTGAGTGGTGGTGATACCTATATATGTATGTGGCGGGGATACCTATATATGTATGTGGTGGTGATACCTATATATGTATGTGGTGGGGATACCTATAGATGTATGTGTTGGGGATACCTATATATGTATGTGGTGGTGATACCTATATATGTGTGTGGCGGGGATACCTATATATGTATGTGGTGGTGATACGTATATATGTGTGTGGTGTGGATACCTATATATGTATGTGGTGGGGATACCTATAGATGTGTGTGGTGGGGATACCTATATATGTATGTGGTGGGGATACGTATATATGTATGTGGTGGTGATACCTATATATGTGTGTGGTGGGGATATCTATATATGTGTGTGGCTGGGATACCTATATATGTATGTGGGGTGGGGATACCTATATATGTATGTGGTGGGGATACCTATTGATGTATGTGGTGTGGATACCTATAGATGTATGTGGTGGGGATACCTATATATGTGTGTGGTGGTGATACCTATATATGTATGTGGGGGGATACCTATAGATGTATGTGGTGGGGATACCTATATATGTATGTGGTGGGGATACCTATAGATGTATGTGGTGGAGATACCTATAGATGAATGTGGGGGATACCTATAGATGTATGTGTTGGGGATACCTATATATGTATGTGGTGGTGATGCCTATATGTGTGTGGTGGGGATACCTATATGTATGTGGTGGGGATACCTATTGATGTATGTGGTGTGGATACCTATAGATGTATGTGGTGGGGATACCTATATATGTGTGTGGTGGTGATACCTATATATGTATGTGGGGGGATACCTATATATGTATGTGGTGGGAATACCTACATATGTGTGTGGTGGGGATACCTATATATGTATGTGGTGGGGATACCTATAGATGTGTGTGGCGGGCATACCTATAGATGTGTAAGATGGGGATACCTATAGATGTATGTGGTGGGGAGACCTATATATGTGTGTGGTGGTGATACCTATATATGTATGTGGTGGGGATACCTATATATGTGTGTGGTGGGGAGACCTATATATGTATGTGGTGGTGATACCTATATATGTATGTGGCGGGGATACTTATATATGTATGTGGTGGTGATACATATATATGTATGTGGTGGTGATGCCTATATATGTATGTGGTGGGGATACGTATAGATGTGTGTGGTGGGGATACCCATATATGTCTGTGGCGGGGATACCTATATATGTGTGTGGTGGTGATACCTATATAATTTTGTGGTGGGGATACCTATAGATGTGTGTGATGGGGATACCTATATATGTATGTGGTGGGGATACCTATATATGTATGTGTTGGGGATACCTATATATGTATGTTGTCGTGATACCTATAGATGTGTGTGGTGGGGATACCTATATGTGTGTGGTGGGGATACCTATATGTATGTGGCGAGGATACCTATATGTGTGTGGTGGTGATACCTATATATGTATATGGTGGGGATACCTACATATGTGTGTGGTGGGGATACCTATATATGTATGTGGTGGGGATACATATAGATGTGTATGGCGGGGATACCTATAGATGTGTATGGTGGGGATACCTATAGATGTATGTGGTGGGGAGACCTATATATGTGTGTGGTGGTGATACCCATATATGTATGTGGCGGGGATACCTATATATGTGTGTGGTGGGGATACCTATATATGTATGTGGTGGGGATACCTATATATGTGTGTGGTGGGGGTACATATATATGTATGTGGTGGGGATACCTATATATGTATCTGGTGGGGATACCTATATATGTATGTGGTGGGGATACCTATATATGTGTGTGATGGGGATACCTATAGATGTATGTGGTGGGGATACCTATATATGTATGTGGTGGGGATACCTATATATGTATGTGGTGGTGATACCTATATATGTATGTGGTGGGGAAACCTATAGATGTATGTGGTGGGGATACCTATATATGAACGTTGTGGGGATACCTATATATGTGTGTGGCGGGGATACCTATAGATGTGTGTGGTGGGGATATTTATAGATGTGTGCGGTGGGGATAACTATAGATGTGTGTTGTGGGGATACCTATATATGTATGTTGTGGGGATACATATATATGTGTTTGGTGGGGATACCTATATATGTGTGTGGTGGGGATACCTATAGATGTATGTGGTGGGGATACCTATATATGTATGTGGTGGGGATACCTATATATGTGTGTGGTGGGGGTACATATAGATGTATGTGGTGGGGATACCTATATATGTTTCTGGTGGGGATACCTATATATGTATGTGGTGGGGATACCTATATATGTGTGTGATGGGGATACCTATAGGTGTATGTGGTGGGGATACCTATATATGTATGTGGTGGGAATACCTATATATGTGTGTGGTGGTGATGCCTATATATGTATGTGGTGGGGATACCTATATATGTGTGTGGTGGGGAGACCTATATATGTGTGTGGTGGTGATACCTATATATGTATGTGGCGGGATACCTATATATGTATGTGGTGGTGATACCTTTATATGTATGTGGTGGTGATACCTATATATGTATGTGGCGGGGATACCTATATATGTTTTAGGTGGTGATACCTATATATGTATGTGGTGGTGATTCCTATATATGTATGTGGTGGGGATACCTATAGATGTGTGTGGTGGGGATACATATATATGATTGTGCGGGGATACCTATATATGTGTGTGGCGGGGATACCTATATATGTATGTGGTGGTGATACCTATATAATTGTGTGATAGTGATACATATAGATGTGTGTGGTGGGGATACCTATAGATGTATGTGGTGGGGAGACCTATATATGTATGTGGTGGGATACCTATATATGTGTGTGGCGGGGATACCTATATATATGTGTGTGGTGGGGATACCTATATATGTGTGTGGCGGGGATACCTATATATGTATGTGGTGGGGATACCTATAGATGTATGTGGTGGGGATACCTATATGTGTGCGGTGGAGATACCAATATATGTATGTGGTGGTGATACCTATAGATGTGTGGTGGGGATACCTATAGATGTATGTGGTGGGGATACCTATATATGTATGTGGTGGGGATACCTATAGATGTATGTGGTGGGGATACCTATATATGTATGTGGTGGGGATACCTATCGATGTATGTGGTGGGAATACCTATATATGTATGTGGTGGGGATACCTATATATGTATGTGGTGGGGATACCTTTATATGTATGTGGTGGTGATACCTATATATGTGTTTGGTGGGGATACATATATATGTTTGTGGTGTGGATACATATATATGTGTGTGGCGGGGATACCTATATATGTGTGTGGTGAGGATACCTATAGATGTGTGTGGTGAGGATACCTATATATGTATGTGGTGGGGATACCTATATATGTATGTGGTGGGGATACCTATATATGTATGTGGTGGTGATACCTATATATGTATGTGGTGGGGAAACCTATAGATGTATGTGGTGGGGATACCTATATATGAATGTTGTGGGGATACTTATATATGTGTGTGGCGGGGATACCTATAGATGTGTGTGGTGGGGATATTTATAGATGTGTGCGGTGGGGATAACTATAGATGTGTGTTGTGGGGATACCTATATATGTATGTTGTGGGGATACATATATATGTGTTTGGTGGGGATACCTATATATGTGTGTGGTGGGGATACCTATAGATGTATGTGGTGGAGATACCTATATATGTATGTGGTGGGGATACCTATATATGTGTGTGGTGGGGGTACATATATATGTATGTGGTGGGGATACCTATATATGTATCTGGTGGGGATACCTATATATGTATGTGGTGGGGATACCTATATATGTGTGTGATGGGGATACCTATAGATGTATGTGGTGGGGATACCTATATATGTATGTGGTGGGAATGCCTATATATGTGTGTGGTGGTGATGCCTATATATGTATGTGGTGGGGATACCTATATATGTGTGTGGTGGGGGGACCTATATATGTGTGTGGTGGTGATACCTATATATGTATGTGGCGGGATACCTATATATGTATGTGGTGGTGATACATTTATATGTATGTGGTGGTGATACCTATATATGTATGTGGCGGGGATACCTATATATGTTTTTGGTGGTGATACCTATATATGTATGTGGTGGTGATTCCTATATATGTATGTGGTGGGGATACCTATAGATGTGTGTGGTGGGGATACATATATATGATTGTGCGGGGATACCTATATATGTGTGTGGCGGGGATACCAATATATGTATGTGGTGGTGATACCTATATAATTGTGTGATAGTGATACCTATAGATGTGTGTGGTGGGGATACCTATAGATGTATGCGGTGGGGAGACCTATATATGTATGTGGTGGGATACCTATATGTGTGTGGCGGGGATACCTATATATATGTGTGTGGTGGGGATACCTATATATGTGTGTGGTGGGGATACCTATATATGTATGTGGTGGTGATACCTATATATGTATGTGGTGGGGATACCTATATATATGTGTGGTGGGGATACATATAAATGTATGTGGCGGGGATACCTATATATGTTTGTGGCGGGGATACATATATATGTATGTGGTGGTGATACCTATATATGTGTGTGGTGTGGATACCTATATATGTATGTGGTGGGGATACCTATAGATGTGTGTGGTGGGGATACCTATTTATGTATGTGGTGGGGATACCTATATATGTATGTGGCATGGATACCTATATATGTATGTGGTGGTGATACCTATATATGTATGTGGTGGTGATACCTATATATGTATGTGGTGGGGATACCTATATATGTATGTGGTGGGGATACCTATATATGTATGTGGTGGTGATACATATATATGTATGTGGTGGGGATACCTATAAATGTATGTGGTGGGGATACCTATATATGTGTGTGGTGGGGATACTTATAGATGTATGTGGTGGGGAGACCTATATATGTGTGTGGTGGGGATACCTATATATGTATGTGGTGGTGATACCTATATATGTATGTGGTGGTGATACCTATATATGTATGTGGTGGGGATACCTATAGATGTGTGTGGTGGGGATACATATATATGTATGTGGTGGTGATACCTATATATGTGTGTGGCGGGGATACCTATATATGTATGTGGTGGGGATACCTATAAATGTATGTGGTGGTGATACATATATATATATGTGGTGGGGATACCTATAAATGTATCTGGTGGGGATACCTATATATGTGTGTGGAGGGGATACTTATAGATGTAAGTGGTGGGGAGACCTATATATGTGTGTGGTGGGGATACCTATATATGTATGTGGTGGTGATACCTATATATGTATGTGGTGGTGATACCTATATATGTATGTGGTGGTGATACCTATAGATGTGTGTGGTGGTGATACCTATATATGTGTGTGGTGGGGATACCTATATATGTGTGTGGCGGGTATACCTATATATGTATGTGGTCGGGATACCTATAGATGTATGTGGCGGTGATACCTATAGATGTAAGTGGTGGGGATACCTATATATGTATGTGGTGGGGATACCTATATATGTATGTGGTGGGGATACCTATATATGTATGTGGTGGGGATACCTATAGATGTATGTGGTGGGGATACCTATATATGTATGTGGTGGGGATACCTATATATGTCTGTGGTGGGGATACCTATATATGTATGTGTTGGGATACCTATATGTGTGTGGTGGTGATACCTATAGATGTGTGTGGTGGGGATACCTATATGTGTGTGGTGGGGATACCTATATGTATGTGGCGGGGATACCTATATGTGTGTGGTGGTGATACCTATATATGTATGTGATGGGGATACCTACATATGTGTGTGGTGGGGATACCTATATATGTATGTGGCGGGGATACCTATAGATGTATGTGGCGGTGATACCTATAGATGTATGTGGTGGGGATACCTATATATGTATGTGGTGGGGATACCTATATATGTATGTGGTGGGGATACCTATATATGCATGTGGTGGGGATACCTATAGATGTATGTGGTGGGGATACCTATATATGTATGTGGTGGGGATACCTATATATGCATGTGGTGGGGATACCTATATATGTATGTGTTGGGATACCTATATATGTATGTGGTGGTGATACCTATAGATGTGTGTGGTGGGGTTACCTATATGTGTGTGGTGGGGATACCTATATGTATGTGGCGGGGATACCTATATGTGTGTGGTGGTGATACCTATATATGTATGTGGTGGGGATACCTACATATGTGTGTGGTGGGGATACCTATATATGTATGGTGGGGATAACTATAGATGTGTGTGGCGGGGATACATATAGATGTGTATGGTGGTGATACCTATATATGTAAGTGGTCGGGAGACCTATATATGTGTGTGGTGGTGATACCTATATATGTATGTGGCGGGGATACCTATATATGTATGTGGTGGGGAGACCTATATACGTGAGTGGTGGTGATACCTATATATGTATGTGGCGGGGATACCTATATATGTATGTGGTGGTGATACCTATATATGTATGTGGTGGGGATACCTATATATGTATGTGTTGGGGATACCTATATATGTATGTGGTGGTGATACCTATATATGTGTGTGGCGGGGATACCTATATATGTATGTGGCGGTGATACCTATATATGTGTGTGGTGTGGATACCTATATATGTATGTGGTGGGGATACCTATAGATGTGTGTGGTGGGGATACCTATATATGTATGTGGTGGGGATACGTATATATGTATGTGGTGGTGATACCTATATATGTGTGTGGTGGGGATACCTATATATGTGTGTGGCTGGGATACCTATATATGTATGTGGTGGGGATACCTATATATGTATGTGGTGGGGATACCTATTGATGTATGTGGTGTGGATACCTATAGATGTATGTGGTGGGGATACCTATATATGTGTGTGGTGGTGATACCTATATATGTATGTGGGGGGATACCTATAGATGTATGTGGTGGGGATACCTATATATGTATGTGGTGGGGATACCTATAGATGTATGTGGTGGAGATACCTATAGATGAATGTGGGGGATACCTATAGATGTATGTGGTGGGGATACCTATATATGTATGTGGTGGGGATACCTATAGATGTATGTGGTGGAGATACCTATAGATGAATGTGGGGGATACCTATAGATGTATGTGGTTGGGATACCTATATATGTATGTGGTGGTGATGCCTATATGTGTGTGGTGGGGATACCTATATGTATGTGGTGGGGATACCTATTGATGTATGTGGTGTGGATACCTATAGATGTATGTGGTGGGGATACCTATATATGTGTGTGGTGGTGATACCTATATATGTATGTGGGGGGATACCTATATATGTATGTGGTGGGGATACCTACATATGTGTGTGGTGGGGATACCTATATATGTATGTGGTGGGGATACCTATAGATGTGTGTGGCGGGCATACCTATAGATGTGTAAGATGGGGATACCTATAGATGTATGTGGTGGGGAGACCTATATATGTGTGTGGTGGTGATACCTATATATGTATGTGGTGGGGATACCTATATATGTGTGTGGTGGGGAGACCTATATATGTATGTGGTGGTGATACCTATATATGTATGTGGCGGGGATACTTATATATGTATGTGGTGGTGATACCTATATATGTATGTGGTGGTGATGCCTATAGATGTGTGTGGTGGGGATACCTATAGATGTGTGTGGTGGGGATACCCATATATGTCTGTGGCGGGGATACCTATATATGTGTGTGGTGGTGATACCTATATAATTTTGTGGTGGGGATACCTATAGATGTGTGTGGTGGGGATACCTATATATGTATGTGGTGGGGATACCTATATATGTATGTGTTGGGGATACCTATATATGTATGTTGTCGTGATACCTATAGATGTGTGTGGTGGGGATACCTATATATGTATGTGGTGGGGATACGTATATATGTATGTGGTGGTGATACCTATATATGTGTGTGGTGGGGATACCTATATATGTGTGTGGCTGGGATACCTATATATGTATGTGGTGGGGATACCTATATATGTATGTGGTGGGGATACCTATTGATGTATGTGGTGTGGATACCTATAGATGTATGTGGTGGGGATACCTATATATGTGTGTGGTGGTGATACCTATGTATGTATGTGGGGGGATACCTATAGATGTATGTGGTGGGGATACCTATATATGTATGTGGTGGGGATACCTATAGATGTATGTGGTGGAGATACCTATAGATGAATGTGGGGGATACTTATAGATGTATGTGGTGGGGATACCTATATATGTATGTGGTGGGGATACCTATAGATGTATGTGGTGGAGATACCTATAGATGAATGTGGGGGATACCTATAGATGTATGTGGTGGGGATACCTATATATGTATGTGGTGGTGATGCCTATATGTGTGTGGTGGGGATACCTATATGTATGTGGTGGGGATACCTATTGATGTATGTGGTGTGGATACCTATAGATGTATGTGGTGGGGATACCTATATATGTGTGTGGTGGTGATACCTATATATGTATGTGGGGGATACCTATATATGTATGTGGTGGGGATACCTACATATGTGTGTGGTGGGGATACCTTTATATGTATGTGGTGGGGATACCTATAGATGTGTGTGGCGGGCATACCTATAGATGTGTAAGATGGGGATACCTATAGATGTATGTGGTGGGGAGACCTATATATGTGTGTGGTGGTGATACCTATATATGTATGTGGTGGGGATACCTATATATGTGTGTGGTGGGGAGACCTATATATGTATGTGGTGGTGATACCTATATATGTATGTGGCGGGGATACTTATATATGTATGTGGTGGTGATACCTATATATGTATGTGGTGGTGATGCCTATAGATGTGTGTGGTGGGGATACCTATAGATGTGTGTGGTGGGGATACCCATATATGTCTGTGGCGGGGATACCTATATATGTGTGTGGTGGTGATACTTATATAATTTTGTGGTGGGGATACCTATAGATGTGTGTGGTGGGGATACCTATATATGTATGTGGTGGGGATACCTATATATGTATGTGTTGGGGATACCTATATATGTATGTTGTCGTGATACCTATAGATGTGTGTGGTGGGGATACCTATATATGTATGTGGTGGGGATACGTATATATGTATGTGGTGGTGATACCTATATATGTGTGTGGTGGGGATACCTATATATGTGTGTGGCTGGGATACCTATATATGTATGTGGTGGGGATACCTATATATGTATGTGGTGGGGATACCTATTGATGTATGTGGTGTGGATACCTATAGATGTATGTGGTGGGGATACCTATATATGTGTGTGGTGGTGATACCTATGTATGTATGTGGGGGGATACCTATAGATGTATGTGGTGGGGATACCTATATATGTATGTGGTGGGGATACCTATAGAAGTATGTGGTGGAGATACCTATAGATGAATGTGGGGGATACCTATAGATGTATGTGGTGGGGATACCTATATATGTATGTGGTGGGGATACCTATAGATGTATGTGGTGGAGATACCTATAGATGAATGTGGGGGATACCTATAGATGTATGTGGTGGGGATACCTATATATGTATGTGGTGGTGATGCCTATATGTGTGTGGTGGGGATACCTATATGTATGTGGTGGGGATACCTATTGATGTATGTGGTGTGGATACCTATAGATGTATGTGTTGGGGATACCTATATATGTGTGTGGTGGTGATACCTATATATGTATGTGGGGGATACCTATATATGTATGTGGTGGGGATACCTACATATGTGTGTGGTGGGGATACCTATATATGTATGTGGTGGGGATACCTATAGATGTGTGTGGCGGGCATACCTATAGATGTGTAAGATGGGGATACCTATAGATGTATGTGGTGGGGAGACCTATATATGTGTGTGGTGGTGATACCTATATATGTATGTGGTGGGGATACCTATATATGTGTGTGGTGGGGAGACCTATATATGTATGTGGTGGTGATACCTATATATGTATGTGGCGGGGATACTTATATATGTATGTGGTGGTGATACCTATATATGTATGTGGTGGTGATGCCTATAGATGTGTGTGGTGGGGATACCTATAGATGTGTGTGGTGGGGATACCCATATATGTCTGTGGCGGGGATACCTATATATGTGTGTGGTGGTGATACCTATATAATTTTGTGGTGGGGATACCTATAGATGTGTGTGGTGGGGATACCTATATATGTATGTGGTGGGGATACCTATATATGTATGTGTTGGGGATACCTATATATGTATGTTGTCGTGATACCTATAGATGTGTGTGGTGGGGATACCTATATGTGTGTGGTGGGGATACCTATATGTATGTGGCGAGGATACCTATATGTGTGTGGTGGTGATACCTATATATGTATGTGGTGGGGATACCTACATATGTGTGTGGTGGGGATACCTATATATGTATGTGGTGGGGATACATATAGATGTGTATGGCGGGGATACCTATAGATGTGTATGGTGGGGATACCTATAGATGTATGTGGTGGGGAGACCTATATATGTGTGTGGTGGTGATACCCATATATGTATGTGGCGGGGATACCTATATATGTGTGTGGTGGGGATACCTATATATGTATGTGGTGGGGATACCTATATATGTGTGTGGTGGGGGTACATATATATGTATGTGGTGGGGATACCTATATATGTATCTGGTGGGGATACCTATATATGTATGTGGTGGGGATACCTATATATGTGTGTGATGGGGATACCTATAGATGTATGTGGTGGGGATACCTATATATGTATGTGGTGGGGATACCTACATATGTGTGTGGTGGGGATACCTATAGATGTATGTGGTGGGGATACCTATATATGTATGTGGTGGGGATACCTACATATGTGTGTGGTGGGGATACCTATATATGTATGTGGTGGGGATACCTATATATGTGTGTGATGGGGATACCTATAGATGTATGTGGTGGGGATACCTACATATGTGTGTGGCGGGGATACATATAGATGTGTATGGTGGTGATACCTATATATGTAAGTGGTCGGGAGACCTATATATGTGTGTGGTGGTGATACCTATATATGTATGTGGCGGGGATACCTATATATGTATGTGGTGGGGATACCTATATACGTGAGTGGTGGTGATACCTATATATGTATGTGACGGGGATACCTATATATGTATGTGGTGGTGATACCTATATATGTATGTGGTGGGGATACCTATAGATGTATGTGTTGGGGATACCTATATATGTATGTGGTGGTGATACCTATATATGTGTGTGGCGGGGATACCTATATATGTATGTGGTGGTGATACCTATATATGTGTGTGGTGTGGATACCTATATATGTATGTGGTGGGGATACCTATAGATGTGTGTGGTGGGGATACCTATATATGTATGTGGTGGGGATACGTATATATGTATGTGGTGGTGATACCTATATATGTGTGTGGTGGGGATACCTATATATGTGTGTGGCTGGGATACCTATATATGTATGTGGTGGGGATACCTATATATGTATGTGGTGGGGATACCTATTGATGTATGTGGTGTGGATACATATAGATGTATGTGGTGGGGATACCTATATATGTGTGTGGTGGTGATACCTATATATGTATGTGGGGGGATACCTATAGATGTATGTGGTGGGGATACCTATATATGTATGTGGTGGGGATACCTATAGATGTATGTGGTGGAGATACCTATAGATGTATGTGGTGGGGATACCTATTGATGTATGTGGTGTGGATACCTATAGATGTATGTGGTGGGGATACCTATATATGTGTGTGGTGGTGATACCTATATATGTATGTGGGGGATACCTATATATGTATGTGGTAGGGATACCTACATATGTGTGTGGTGGGGATACCTATATATGTATGTGGTGGGGATACCTATAGATGTGTGTGGCGGGCATACCTATAGATGTGTAAGATGGGGATACCTATAGATGTATGTGGTGGGGAGACCTATATATGTGTGTGGTGGTGATACCTATATATGTATGTGGTGGGGATACCTATATATGTGTGTGGTGGGGAGACCTATATATGTATGTGGTGGGATACCTATATGTGTGTGGCGGGGATACCTATATATATGTGTGTGGTGGGGATACCTATATATGTGTGTGGTGGGGATACCTATATATGTATGTGGTGGTGATACCTATATATGTATGTGGTGGGGATACCTATAGATATGTGTGGTGGGGATACATATATATGTATGTGGCGGGGATACCTATATATGTTTGTGGCGGGGATACATATATATGTATGTGGTGGTGATACCTATATATGTGTGTGGTGTGGATACCTATATATGTATGTGGTGGGGATACCTATAGATGTGTGTGGTGGGGATACCTATTTATGTATGTGGTGGGGATACCTATATATGTATGTGGCATGGATACCTATATATGTATGTGGTGGTGATACCTATATATGTATGTGGTGGTGATACCTATATATGTATGTGGTGGGGAGACCTAGATATGTATGTGGTGGGGATACCTATATATGTATGTGGTGGTGATACATATATATGTATGTGGTGGGGATACCTATAAATGTATGTGGTGGGGATACCTATATATGTGTGTGGTGGGGATACTTATAGATGTATGTAGTGGGGAGACCTATATATGTATGTGGTGGTGATACCTATATATGTATGTGGTGGTGATACCTATATATGTATGTGGTGGTGATACCTATAGATGTGTGTGGTGGTGATACCTATATATGTGTGTGGTGGGGATACCTATATATGTGTGTGGCGGGTATACCTATATATGTATGTGGTCGGGATACCTATAGATGTATGTGGCGGTGATACCTATATATGTATGTGGTGGGGATACCTATATGTGTATGTGGTGGGGATACCTATATATGTATGTGGTGGGGATTCCTATATATGTATGTGGTGGGGATACCTATAGATGTATGTGGTGGGGATACCTATATATGTATGTGGTGGGGATACCTATATATGTCTGTGGTGGGGATACCTATATATGTATGTGTTGGGATACATATATGTGTGTGGTGGTGATACCTATAGATGTGTGTGGTGGGGATACCTATATGTGTGTGGTGGGGATACCTATATGTATGTGGCGGGGATACCTATATGTGTGTGGTGGTGATACCTATATATGTATGTGATGGGGATACCTACATATGTGTGTGGTGGGGATACCTATATATGTATGTGGTGGGGATACCTATAGATGTATGTGGTGGTGATACCTATAGATGTATGTGGTGGGGATACCTATATATGTATGTGGTGGGGATACCTATATGGGCATTTTTCAAAAAAAGTGGCCTATTTCTGTCCATCACCATTTATTTTTAGAAAAGTTTATTAATGATCACATTTTTTTATTTTGAGATATAATATGGGATGGGGTCGACTTGTTGCAGACCCTATATCATCCGCTCCTTGCTATCTCTACAATCCAGAGGCTCGTAATATGGCCAAAATGGCCAATTATGCCTGTCCCATTTTCCGAAATCTCCCCGAAAACAGACATTTTTGTATAAAATATGACCATTAAATACCACGTTATTATACAATTTGCATCATATGTAACACGCCTGATCATAAAATCACAAAATATGCACAATTTTTACCAAGTCAAGTAACATAATTTAGGTCACAAAACTGTCCCACGATTGGTGGTCCCTACTGTTACCAAGAGAGAAACACATAATACAACAGTCCTAGCATTGGCGAATGAGGAAGTGCAAATTGGTTTCCAGTACTACTCATCAATACACATGGCTAAACAACTGTTATCCGCTGGTCGGTGCAATTAATTTGCCCGTAATTGACAGTATCATTCATCAGACAGGTGAGTACATTGGGAGTGTGTCACTACTGTTACCGATAGATACAGGTCTGTGAGTTTATTATTACACAAATGTTTCTCTTCTTAGTTTTGTCCAATGTGATCCCCGTGGGGCAACACATACATTTTGTTACATAACAATGGACGACCGGTGGGAATCCCCTTTATAAACCCGAAACGTCCCTACTGTTACCGTCCTTACTGTTACCTTTAAAATTGTAACAGTAGGGAACACTTTGGTAACAGCATGGACAAAATTTTAAAAAATGGCATGAGTAAGTATTAGTTTGCATGTCGTAATGATTTTGACATCACCATGCTCTTGTTCCTGGCTTATAACATCAATATTTCACAGATTTTACTCATCATTCCTGTCTCAGTCAGATAATGCTGGATGTGGTAACAGGAGGGACATTGCGGTAACAGCAGTGACAATAGATTACACAGTTGTTATTTTTGGCAGTGAATTGACATATACATTGTATTTCCTTGCAGAACGCCTTCCATTTCTGTCTTCCACACACTCATTTTGATATATAATGTTTTCTATTATACTTGATTGAGATCCAGTAAATGAAAGTATACGTGCTCATTTGCAATGATCAAACAGTTTTCACATAAATTCACTTAGGGCCAATTCCCATGCCCAACACAAACCCGTGTAAACTGTCAGATATAAAAACACACCTGATCAAGTGGTCCTGCTAATATGCTATGATGCTGGTAGACCTGCTGATATGCTATGATTTCAAAAACTCACGAAATTGAATTACTGCGGTCATGCAAAGGGTACATGTACATGTATGTGAAAAGTCATTTAATTGTGAGGTACTATATTCTAATTCCAAACAAATTATCTCCATCATTCTGCAGCGATTCCATTATTCATCTACGACATACACGAAATATACAGAGTTTACTATAATCAGTATTTAACGAGACCGCTACTCCTGTGTAAACAAATAGCAATAAGCAAACGGTGTTAACTGGATATTAGCTATCAACATACTAGTAGTAAAAGGTGCACTACCATTGTACTTGACCACCTGCCATGCTGCAGACGTCAGAAGTTGTTCAATCTAAACCTGTCTAGTAACCAAATCAAAATTTATTTTAAAGCCAGTTACAGCAGGTGGGGGGAGGGGGGTCTGCAATTTTTTTCCGAACACTAGGCGGGTGGGTGGGTGAATCTTTCAGCAGCCCGACTGACACATTTTTTCCTGGCCCTGTAACTTTTTTTCTCGTGTCAATTGTCTTCAAAATGATGGGACATGTGTGTCTTGCTTATTGTCAATCTGTATTGTATCAATATGCCATTACCAGTATGTGATCTCTGTTATAGTTAAAATTGTCACACAGTTCTGCAATAATACATCATACGAAAAATAAATCCACGGTTATAGTCTGACAACAAATATGAATTGCCAATATGCTATAGTTACGCTAATGTCCTTCCTGTTACCGGAGACCAATTGCGGCGTATATGTCATAAATTTCATCAATTGCAACTATATTTGACGATCAGAAAGTTAGCTTTTAGTTATCCTATGCCGGATCGCATACTATATTCTGTTGTTGGTCACATTTGGTATATATGTGTCCTTCCTGTTACTACCAGTCCTTCCTGTTACCAAATGATAGGCCAATATGCATCAGACTATCGTTTAATACATTTTGTTTCCAGGTCTGGTACGCATTTGGTCCAGTTGGGTCTCGTTCACTTATGGAAAGTGACATTTTGTTTTATTGTTGGAAATAATGTATCCACAAGTATGTTCATAATAAAACTGTCCCTTCTGTTACGTCAAGTGTCTCTCCTGTTATTGGCTTGTCCCATCTGTTACCGTCGAGTTTTTCTGTCGTATCGAGATTAATTTGAATTGGATTATCTCATCCCGATAGAATTGTGGAGTATTTACCTTAATCTTCGGAAAAATATATGGCCATAATCAAACAGAAATGCACACCATTCCAGGTCGAGAAAACTCGATACCTGGATATCGGAAATTTATGCATATCACATATACATTATCATAACTCGTTATACTCATCATATTTTGGTGTTTATTTTTGCAAATTCTGATTACCACACAATGCACATGTTGCGCATATGTTATTTTCCACCTCTATATCACTCAAAATCATATTTACATTGAAAAACATAATGGCAACAGTAGGGACACTAGGTGTGTGTGCATCGTCATTGGACCTGATTCGGACAGGATCTAGGGGTGATTAAGGTTGCATTTTACTATCCGCTGATCTACTGGATACCCTCAACCACGAAAAACGGCTAAAATATGTTTTCTCGTTGAAATAATTTTTTGATTCTTGAATACCCAAATCGGCCACATTTTTTGAAAAATGCCCATATATGTATGTGGTGGGGATACCTATATATGTATGTGGTGGGGATACCTATATATGTATGTGTTGGAATACCTATATATGTATGTGGTGGTGATACCTATAGATGTGTGTGGTGGGGTTACCTATATGTGTGTGGTGGGATACCTATATGTATGTGGCGGGGATACCTATATGTGTGTGGTGGTGATACCTATATATGTATGTGGTGGGGATACCTACATATGTGTGTGGTGGGGATACCTATATATGTATGGTGGGGATACCTATAGATGTGTGTGGCGGGGATACATATAGATGTGTATGGTGGTGATACCTATATATGTATGTGGTCGGGAGACCTATATATGTGTGTGGTGGTGATACCTATATATGTATGTGGCGGGGATACCTATATATGTATGTGGTGGGGAGACCTATATACGTGAGTGGTGGTGATACCTATATATGTATGTGGCGGGGATACCTATATATGTATGTGGTGGTGATACCTATATATGTATGTGGTGGGGATACCTATAGATGTATGTGTTGGGGATACCTATATCTGTATGTGGTGGTGATACCTATATATGTGTGTGGCGGGGATACCTATATATGTATGTGGTGGTGATACCTATATATGTGTGTGGTGTGGATACCTATAAATGTATGTGGTGGGGATACCTATAGATGTGTGTGGTGGGGATACCTATATATGTATGTGGTGGGGATACGTATATATGTATGTGGTGGGGATACCTATAGATGTATGTGTTGGGGATACCTATATATGTATGTGGCTGGGATACCTATATATGTATGTGGTGGGGATACCTATATATGTATGTGGTGGGGATACCTATTGATGTATGTGGTGTGGATACATATAGATGTATGTGGTGGGGATACCTATATATGTGTGTGGTGGTGATACCTATATATGTATGTGGGGGGATACCTATAGATGTATGTGGTGGGAATACCTATATATGTATGTGGTGGGGATACCTATAGATGTATGTGGTGGAGATACCTATAGATGAATGTGGGGGGATACCTATAGATGTATGTGGTGGGGATACCTATATATGTATGTGGTGGTGATGCCTATAAGTGTGTGGTGGGGATACCTATATGTATGTGGTGGGGATACCTATTGATGTATGTGGTGTGGATACCTATAGATGTATGTGGTGGGGATACCTATATATGTGTGTGGTGGTGATACCTATATATGTATGTGGGGGGATACCTATATATGTATGTGGTGGGGATACCTACATATGTGTGTGGTGGGGATACCTATATATGTATGTGGTGGGGATACCTATAGATGTGTGTGGCGGGCATACCTATAGATGTGTAAGATGGGGATACCTATAGATGTATGTGGTGGGGAGACCTATATATGTGTGTGGTGGTGATACCTATATATGTATGTGGTGTGGATACCTATATATGTGTGTGGTCGGGAGACCTATATATGTGTGTGGTGGTGATACCTATATATGTATGTGGCGGGGATACCTATATATGTATGTGGTGGGGAGACATATATACGTGAGTGGTGGTGATACCTATATATGTATGTGGCGGGGATACCTATATATGTATGTGGTGGTGATACCTATATATGTATGTGGTGGGGATACCTATAGATGTATGTGTTGGGGATACCTATATATGTATGTGGTGGTGATACCTATATATGTGTGGGGCGGGGATACCTATATATGTATGTGGTGGTGATACCTATATATGTGTGTGGTGTGGATACCTATAAATGTATGTGGTGGGGATACCTATAGATGTGTGTGGTGGGGATACCTATATATGTATGTGGTGGGGATACGTATATATGTATGTGGTGGGGATACCTATAGATGTATGTGTTGGGGATACCTATATATGTATGTGGCTGGGATACCTATATATGTATGTGGTGGGGATACCTATATATGTATGTGGTGGGGATACCTATTGATGTATGTGGTGTGGATACCTATAGATGTATGTGGTGGGGATACCTATATATGTGTGTGGTGGTGAAACCTATATATGTATGTGGGGGGATACCTATAGATGTATGTGGTGGGGATACCTATATATGTATGTGGTGGGGATACCTATAGATGTATGTGGTGGAGATACCTATAGATGAATGTGGGGGATACCTATAGATGTATGTGGTGGGGATACCTATATCTGTATGTGGTGGTGATGCCTATATGTCTGTGGTGGGGATACCTATATGTATGTGGTGGGGATACCTATTGATGTATTTGGTGTGGATACCTATAGATGTATGTGGTGGGGATACCTATATATGTGTGTGGTGGTGATACCTATATATGTATGTGGGGGGATACCTATATATGTATGTGGTGGGGATACCTACATATGTGTGTGTTGGGGATACCTATATATGTATGTGGTGGGGATACCTATAGATGTGTGTGGCGGGCATACCTATAGATGTGTAAGATGTGGATACCTATAGATGTATGTGGTGGGGAGACCTATATATGTGTGTGGTGGTGATACCTATATATGTATGTGGTGGGGATACCTATATATGTATGTGGTGGGGAGACCTATATATGTATGTGGTGGTGATACCTATATATGTATGTGGCGGGGATACTTATATATGTATGTGGTGGTGATACCTATATATGTATGTGGTGGTGATGCCTATATATGTATGTGGTGGGGATACCTATAGATGTGTGTGGTGGGGATACCCATATATGTCTGTGGCGGGGATACCTATATATGTGTGTGGTGGTGATACCTATATAATTTTGTGGTGGGGATACCTATAGATGTGTGTGGTGGGGATACCTATATATGTATGTGGTGGGGATACCTATATATGTATGTGTTGGGGATACCTATATATGTATGTTGTCGTGATACCTATAGATGTGTGTGGTGGGGATACCTATATGTGTGTGGTGGGGATACCTATATGTACGTGGCGAGGATACCTATATGTGTGTGGTGGTGATACCTATATATGTATGTGGTGGGGATACCTACATATGTGTGTGGTGGGGATACCTATATATGTATGTGGTGGGGATACATATAGATGTGTGTGGCGGGGATACCTATAGATGTGTATGGTGGGGATACCTATAGATGTATGCGGTGGGGAGACCTATATATGTGTGTGGTGGTGATACCCATATATGTATGTGGCGGGGATACCTATATATGTGTGTGGTGGGGAGACCTATATATGTGTGTGGTGGTGATACCTATATATGTATGTGGCGGGGATACCTATATATGTATGTGGTGGTGATACCTATATATGTATCTGGTGGTGATACCTATATATGTATGTGGTGGTGATACCTATATATGTATGTGGCGGGCATACCTATAGATGTGTAAGATGGGGATACCTATAGATGTATGTGGTGGGGAGACCTATATATGTGTGTGGTGGTGATACCTATATATGTATGTGGTGGGGATACCTATATATGTGTGTGGTCGGGAGACCTATATATGTGTGTGGTGGTGATACCTATATATGTATGTGGCGGGGATACCTATATATGTATGTGGTGGGGAGACATATATACGTGAGTGGTGGTGATACCTATATATGTATGTGGCGGGGATACCTATATATGTATGTGGTGGTGATACCTATATATGTATGTGGTGGGGATACCTATAGATGTATGTGTTGGGGATACCTATATATGTATGTGGTGGTGATACCTATATATGTGTGGGGCGGGGATACCTATATATGTATGTGGTGGTGATACCTATATATGTGTGTGGTGTGGATACCTATAAATGTATGTGGTGGGGATACCTATAGATGTGTGTGGTGGGGATACCTATATATGTATGTGGTGGGGATACGTATATATGTATGTGGTGGGGATACCTATAGATGTATGTGTTGGGGATACCTATATATGTATGTGGCTGGGATACCTATATATGTATGTGGTGGGGATACCTATATATGTATGTGGTGGGGATACCTATTGATGTATGTGGTGTGGATACCTATAGATGTATGTGGTGGGGATACCTATATATGTGTGTGGTGGTGAAACCTATATATGTATGTGGGGGGATACCTATAGATGTATGTGGTGGGGATACCTATATATGTATGTGGTGGGGATACCTATAGATGTATGTGGTGGAGATACCTATAGATGAATGTGGGGGATACCTATAGATGTATGTGGTGGGGATACCTATATATGTATGTGGTGGTGATGCCTATATGTGTGTGGTGGGGATACCTATATGTATGTGGTGGGGATACCTATTGATGTATGTGGTGTGGATACCTATAGATGTATGTGGTGGGGATACCTATATATGTGTGTGGTGGTGATACCTATATATGTATGTGGGGGGATACCTATATATGTATGTGGTGGGGATACCTACATATGTGTGTGGTGGGGATACCTATATATGTATGTGGTGGGGATACCTATAGATGTGTGTGGCGGGCATACCTATAGATGTGTAAGATGTGGATACCTATAGATGTATGTGGTGGGGAGACCTATATATGTGTGTGGTGGTGATACCTATATATGTATGTGGTGGGGATACCTATATATGTATGTGGTGGGGAGACCTATATATGTATGTGGTGGTGATACCTATATATGTATGTGGCGGGGATACTTATATATGTATGTGGTGGTGATACCTATATATGTATGTGGTGGTGATGCCTATATATGTCTGTGGTGGGGATACCTATAGATGTGTGTGGTGGGGATACACATATATGTCTGTGGCGGGGATACCTATATATGTGTGTGGTGGTGATACCTATATAATTTTGTGGTGGGGATACCTATAGATGTGTGTGGTGGGGATACCTATATATGTATGTGGTGGGGATACCTATATATGTATGTGTTGGGGATACCTATATATGTATGTTGTCGTGATACCTATAGATGTGTGTGGTGGGGATACCTATATGTGTGTGGTGGGGATACCTATATGTACGTGGCGAGGATACCTATATGTGTGTGGTGGTTATACCTATATATGTATGTGGTGGGGATACATACATATGTGTGTGGTGGGGATACCTATATATGTATGTGGTGGGGATACATATAGATGTGTGTGGCGGGGATACCTATAGATGTGTATGGTGGGGATACCTATAGATGTATGCGGTGGGGAGACCTATATATGTGTGTGGTGGTGATACCCATATATGTATGTGGCGGGGATACCTATATATGTGTGTGGTGGGGAGACCTATATATGTGTGTGGTGGTGATACCTATATATGTATGTGGCGGGGATACCTATATATGTATGTGGTGGTGATACCTATATATGTATCTGGTGGTGATACCTATATATGTATGTGGTTGTGATACCTATATATGTGTGTGGTGGGGATACCTATATATGTATGTGGCGGCGATACCTATATATGTGTGTGGTGGTGATACCTATATATGTGAGTGGTGGGGATACCTATATATGTGTGTGGCGGGGATACCTATATATGTATGTGGTGCGGATACCTATATATGTATGTGGTGGGGATACCTATTTATGTATGTGGTGCGGATACCTATATATGTATGTGGTGGGGATACCTATATATATATGTGGTGGTGATACCTATATATGTATGTGGTGGTGATACCTATATATGTATGTGGTGGGGATACCTATATCTGTATGTGGTGGGGATACCTATATATGTATGTGGTGGTGATACATATATATGTATGTGGTGGGGATACCTATAAATGTATGTGGTGGGGATACCTATATATGTGTGTGGTGGGGATACTTATAGATGTATGTGGTGGGGAGACCTATATATGTGTGTGGTGGGGATACCTATATATGTATGTGGTGGTGATACCTATATATGTATGTGGTGGTGATACCTATATATGTATGTGGTGGGGATACCTATAAATGTGTGTGGTGGGGATACATATATATGTATGTGGTGGTGATACCTATATATGTGTGTGGCGGGGATACCTATATATGTATGTGGTGGGGATACCTATAAATGTATGTGGTGGTGATACATATATATATATGTGGTGGGGATACCCATAAATGTATCTGGTGGGGATACCTATATATGTGTGTGGAGGGGATACCTATATATGTATGTGGTGGTGATGCCTATATGTGTGTGGTGGGGATACCTATATGTATGTGGTGGGGATGCCTATTGATGTATGTGGTGTGGATACCTATAGATGTATGTGGTGGGGATACCTATATATGTGTGTGGTGGTGATACCTATATATGTATGTGGGGGGATACCTATATATGTATGTGGTGGGGATACCTACATATGTGTGTGGTGGGGATACCTATATATGTATGTGGTGGGGATACCTATAGATGTGTGTGGCGGGCATACCTATAGATGTGTAAGATGTGGATACCTATAGATGTATGTGGTGGGGAGACCTATATATGTGTGTGGTGGTGATACCTATATATGTATGTGGTGGGGATACCTATATATGTATGTGGTGGGGAGACCTATATATGTATGTGGTGGTGATACCTATATATGTATGTGGCGGGGATACTTATATATGTATGTGGTGGTGATACCTATATATGTATGTGGTGGTGATGCCTATATATGTATGTGGTGGGGATACCTATAGGTGTGTGTGGTGGGGATACCCATATATGTCTGTGGCGGGGATACCTATATATGTGTGTGGTGGTGATACCTATATAATTTTGTGGTGGGGATACCTATAGATGTGTGTGGTGGGGATACCTATATATGTATGTGGTGGGGATACCTATATATGTATGTGTTGGGGATACCTATATATGTATGTTGTCGTGATACCTATAGATGTGTGTGGTGGGGATACCTATATGTGTGTGGTGGGGATACCTATATGTACGTGGCGAGGATACCTATATGTGTGTGGTGGTGATACCTATATATGTATGTGGTGGGGATACCTACATATGTGTGTGGTGGGGATACCTATATATGTATGTGGTGGGGATACATATAGATGTGTGTGGCGGGGATACCTATAGATGTGTATGGTGGGGATACCTATAGATGTATGCGGTGGGGAGACGTATATATGTGTGTGGTGGTGATACCCATATATGTATGTGGCGGGGATACCTATATATGTGTGTGGTGGGGAGACCTATATATGTGTGTGGTGGTGATACCTATATATGTATGTGGCGGGGATACCTATATATGTATGTGGTGGTGATACCTATATATGTATCTGGTGGTGATACCTATATATGTATGTGGTTGTGATACCTATATATGTGTGTGGTGGGGATACCTATATATGTATGTGGCGGCGATACCTATATATGTGTGTGGTGGTGATACCTATATATGTGAGTGGTGGGGATACCTATATATGTGTGTGGCGGGGATACCTATATATGTATGTGGTGCGGATACCTATATATGTATGTGGTGGGGATACCTATTTATGTATGTGGTGGGGATACCTATATATGTATGTGGCATGGATACCTATATATATATGTGGTGGTGATACCTATATATGTATGTGGTGGTTATACCTATATATGTATGTGGTGGGGATACCTATATCTGTATGTGGTGGGGATACCTATATATGTATGTGGTGGTGATACATATATATGTATGTGGTGGGGATACCTATAAATGTATGTGGTGGGGATACCTATATATGTGTGTGGTGGGGATACTTATAGATGTATGTGGTGGGGAGACCTATATATGTGTGTGGTGGGGATACCTATATATGTATGTGGTGGTGATACCTATATATGTATGTGGTGGTGATACCTATATATGTATGTGGTGGGGATACCTATAGATGTGTGTGGTGGGGATACATATATATGTATGTGGTGGTGATACCTATATATGTGTGTGGCGGGGATACCTATATATGTATGTGGTGGGGATACCTATAAATGTATGTGGTGGTGATACATATATATATATGTGGTGGGGATACCCATAAATGTATCTGGTGGGGATACCTATATATGTGTGTGGAGGGGATACTTATAGATGTATGTGGTGGGGAGACCTATATATGTGTGTGGTGGGGATACCTATATATGTATGTGGTAGTGATACCTATATATGTATGTGGTGGTGATACCTATATATGTATGTGGTGGTGATACCTATAGATGTGTGTGGTGGTGATACCTATATATGTGTGTGGTGGGGATACCTATATATGTGTGTGGCGGGTATACCTATATATGTATGTGGTCGGGATACCTATAGATGTATGTGGCGGTGATACCTATAGATGTATGTGGTGGGGATACCTATATATGTATGTGGTGGGTATACCTATATATGTATGTGGTGGGGATACCTATATATGTATGTGGTGGGGATACCTATATATGTATGTGGTGGGGATACCTATATATGTATGTGGTGGGGATACCTATATATGTCTGTGGTGGGGATACCTATATATGTATGTGTTGGGATACCTATATGTGTGTGGTGGTGATACATATAGATGTGTGTGGTGGGGATACCTATATGTGTGTGGTGGGGATACCTATATGTATGTGGCGGGGATACCAATATGTGTGTGGTGGTGATACCTATATATGTATGTGATGGGGATACCTACATATGTGTGTGGTGGGGATACCTATATATGTATGTGGTGGGGATACCTATAGATGTATGTGGCGGTGATACCAATAGATGTATGTGGTGGGGATACCTATATATGTATGTGGTGGGGATACCTATATATGTATGTGGTGGGGATACCTATATATGTATGTGGTGGGGATACATATAGATTTATGTGGTGGGGATACCTATATATGTATGTGGTGGGGATACCTATATATGTATGTGGTGGGGATACCTATATATGTATGTGTTGGGATACCTATATATGTATGTGGTGGTGATACCTATAGATGTGTGTGGTGGGGTTACCTATATGTGTGTGGTAGGGATACCTATATGTATGTGGCGGGAATACCTATATGTGTGTGGTGGTGATACCTATATATGTATGTGGTGGGGATACCTACATATGTGTGTGGTGGGGATAACTCTATATGTATGGTTGGGATACCTATAGATGTGTGTGGCGGGGAATCATATAGATGTGTATGGTGGTGATACCTATATATGTATGTGGTCGGGAAACCTATATATGTGTGTGGTGGTGATACCTATATATGTATGTGGCGGGGATACCTATATATGTATGTGGTGGGGAGACCTATATACGTGAGTGGTGGTGATACCTATATATGTATGTGGCGGGGATACCTATATATGTATGTGGTGGTGATACCTATATATGTATGTGGTGGGGATACCTATAGATGAATGTGTTGGGGATACCTATATATGTATGTGGTGGTGATACCTATATATGTGTGTGGCGGGGATACCTATATATGTATGTGGTGGTGATACCTATATATGTGTGTGGTGTGGATACCTATAGATGTATGTGGTGGGGATACCTATAGATGTGTGTGGTGTGGATACCTATATATGTATGTGGTGGGGATACGTATATATGTATGTGGTGGTGATACCTATATATGTGTGTGGTGGGGATACATATATATGTGTGTGGCTGGGATACCTATATATGTATGTGGTGGGGATACCTATATATGTATGTGGTGGGGATACCTATTGATGTATGTGGTGTGGATACCTATAGATGAATGTGGTGGGGATACATATATATGTGTGTGGTGGTGATACCTATATATGTATGTGGGGGGATACCTATAGATGTATGTGGTGGGGATACCTATATATGTATGTGGTGGGGATACATATAGATGTATGTGGTGGAGATACCTATAGATGAATGTTGGGGATACCTATAGATGTATGTGGTGGGGATACATATATATGTATGTGGTGGTGATGCCTATATGTGTGTGGTGGGGATACCTATATGTATGTGGTGGGGATACCTATTGATGTATGTGGTGTGGATACCTATAGATGTATGTGGTGGGGATACCTATATATGTGTGTGGTGGTGATACCTATATATGTGTGTGGTGGGGATACCTATATATGTATGTGGTGGGGATACCTATAGATGTGTGTGGCGGGCATACCTATAGATGTGTAAGATGGGGATACCTATAGATGTATGTGGTGGGGAGACCTATATATGTGTGTGGTGGTGATACCTATATATGTATGTGGTGGGGATACCTATATATGTGTGTGGTCGGGAGACCTATATATGTGTGTGGTGGTGATACCTATATATGTATGTGGCGGGGATACCTATATATGTATGTGGTGGGGAGACATATATACGTGAGTGGTGGTGATACCTATATATGTATGTGGCGGGGATACCTATATATGTATGTGGTGGTGATACCTATATATGTATGTGGTGGGGACACCTATAGATGTATGTGTTGGGGATACCTATATATGTATGTGGTGGTGATACCTATATATGTGTGTGGCGGGGATACCTATATATGTATGTGGTGGTGATACCTATATATGTGTGTGGTGTGGATACCTATAAATGTATGTGGTGGGGATACCTATAGATGTGTGTGGTGGGGATACCTATATATGTATGTGGTGGGGATACGTATATATGTATGTGGTGGGGATACCTATAGATGTATGTGTTGGGGATACCTATATATGTATGTGGCTGGGATACCTATATATGTATGTGGTGGGGATACCTATATATGTATGTGGTGGGGATACCTATTGATGTATGTGGTGTGGATACCTATAGATGTATGTGGTGGGGATACCTATATATGTGTGTGGTGGTGAAACCTATATATGTATGTGGGGGGATACCTATAGATGTATGTGGTGGGGATACCTATATATGTATGTGGTGGGGATACCTATAGATGTATGTGGTGGAGATACCTATAGATGAATGTGGGGGATACCTATAGATGTATGTGGTGGGGATACCTATATATGTATGTGGTGGTGATGCCTATATGTGTGTGGTGGGGATACCTATATGTATGTGGTGGGGATACCTATTGATGTATGTGGTGTGGATACCTATAGATGTATGTGGTGGGGATACCTATATATGTGTGTGGTGGTGATACCTATATATGTATGTGGGGGGATACATATATATGTATGTGGTGGGGATACCTACATATGTGTGTGGTGGGGATACCTATATATGTATGTGGTGGGGATACCTATAGATGTGTGTGGCGGGCATACCTATAGATGTGTAAGATGGGGATACCTATAGATGTATGTGGTGGGGAGACCTATATATGTGTGTGGTGGTGATACCTATATATGTATGTGGTGGGGATACCTATATATGTATGTGGTGGGGAGACCTATATATGTATGTGGTGGTGATACCTATATATGTATGTGGCGGGGATACTTATATATGTATGTGGTGGTGATACCTATATATGTATGTGGTGGTGATGCCTATATATGTATGTGGTGGGGATACCTATAGATGTGTGTGGTGGGGATACCCATATATGTCTGTGGCGGGGATACCTATATATGTGTGTGGTGGTGATACCTATATAATTTTGTGGTGGGGATACCTATAGATGTGTGTGGTGGGGATACCTATATATGTATGTGGTGGGGATACCTATATATGTATGTGGTGGGGATACCTATAGATGTATGTGGTGGGGATACCTATATATGTCTGTGGTGGGGATACCTATATATGTATGTGTTGGGATACCTATATGTGTGTGGTGGTGATACCTATAGATGTGTGTGGTGGGGATACCTATATGTATGTGGTGGGGATACCTATATGTATGTGGCGGGGATACCTATATGTGTGTGGTGGTGATACCTATATATGTATGTGATGGGGATACCTACATATGTGTGTGGTGGGGATACCTATATATGTATGTGGTGGGGATACCTATAGATGTATGTGGCGGTGATACCTATAGATGTATGTGGTGGGGATACCTATATATGTATGTGGTGGGGATACCTATATATGTATGTGGTGGGGATACCTATATATGTATGTGGTGGGGATACCTATAGATGTATGTGGTGGGGATACCTATATATGTATGTGGTGGGGATACCTATATATGTATGTGGTGGGGATACCTATATATGTATGTGTTGGGATACCTATATATGTATGTGGTGGTGATACCTATAGATGTGTGTGGTGGGGTTACCTATATGTGTGTGGTGGGGATACCTATATGTATGTGGCGGGGATACCTATATGTGTGTGGTGGTGATACATATATATGTATGTGGTGGGGATACCTACATATGTGTGTGGTGGGGATACCTATATATGTATGGTGGGGATACCTATAGATGTGTGTGGCGGGGATACATATAGATGTGTATGGTGGTGATACCTATATATGTATGTTGTCGGGAGACCTATATATGTGTGTGGTGGTGATACCTATATATGTATGTGGCGGGGATACCTATATATGTATGTGGTGGGGAGACCTATATACGTGAGTGGTGGTGATACCTATATATGTATGTGGCGGGGATACCTATATATGTATGTGGTGGTGATACCAATATATGTATGTGGTGGGGATACCTATAGATGAATGTGTTGGGGATACCTATATATGTATGTGGTGGTGATACCTAAATATGTGTGTGGCGGGGATACCTATATATGTATGTGGTGGTGATACCTATATATGTGTGTGGTGTGGATACCTATAAATGTATGTGGTGGGGATACCTATAGATGTGTGTGGTGGGGATACCTATATATGTATGTGGTGGGGATACGTATATATGTATGTGGTGGTGATACCTATATATGTGTGTGGTGGGGATACATATATATGTGTGTGGCTGGGATACCTATATATGTATGTGGTGGGGATACCTATATATGTATGTGGTGGGGATACCTATTGATGTATGTGGTGTGGATACCTATAGATGTATGTGGTGGGGATACCTATATATGTGTGTGGTGGTGATACCTATATATGTATGTGGGGGGGATACCTATAGATGTATGTGGTGGGGATACCTATATATGTATGTGGTGGGGATACCTATAGATGTATGTGGTGGAGATACCTATAGATGAATGTTGGGGATACCTATAGATGTATGTGGTGGGGATACATATATATGTATGTGGTGGTGATGCCTATATGTGTGTGGTGGGGATACCTATATGTATGTGGTGGGGATACCTATTGATGTATGTGGTGTGGATACCTATAGATGTATGTGGTGGGGATACCTATATATGTGTGTGGTGGTGATACCTATATATGTATGTGGGGGGATACCTATATATGTATGTGGTGGGGATACCTACATATGTGTGTGGTGGGGACACCTATATATGTATGTGGGGGGATACCTATAGATGTATGTGGTGGGGATACCTATATATGTATGTGGTGGGGATACCTATAGATGTATGTGGTGGAGATACCTATAGATGAATGTTGGGGATACCTATAGATGTATGTGGTGGGGATACATATATATGTATGTGGTGGTGATGCCTATATGTGTGTGGTGGGGATACCTATATATGTATGTGGTGGGGATACCTATAGATGTATGTGGCGGTGATACCTATAGATGTATGTGGTGGGGATACCTATATATGTATGTGGTGGCGATACCTATATATGTATGTGGTGGGGATACCTATATATGTATGTGGTGGGGATACCTATATATGTATGTGGTGGGGATACCTATAGATGTATGTGGTTGGGATACCTATATATGTATGTGGTGGGGATACCTATATATGTATGTGGTTGGGATACCTATATATGTATGTGTTGGGATACCTATATATGTATGTGGTGGTGATACCTATATATGTATGGTGGGGATACCTATATGTGTGTGGTGGGGATACCTATATGTATGTGGCGGGGATACCTATATGTGTGTGGTGGTGATACCTATATATGTATGTGGTGGGGATACCTACATATGTGTGTGGTGGGGATACCTATATATGTATGGTGGGGATACCTATAGATGTGTGTGGCGGGGATACATATAGATGTGTATGGTGGTGATACCTATATATGTATGTGGTCGGGAGACCTATATATGTGTGTGGTGGTGATACCTATATATGTATGTGGCGGGGATACCTATATATGTATGTGGTGGGGAGACCTATATACGTGAGTGGTGGTGATACCTATATATGTATGTGGCGGGGATACCTATATATGTATGTGGTGGTGATACCTATATATGTATGTGGTGGGGATACCTATAGATGAATGTGTTGGGGATACCTATATATGTATGTGGTGGTGATACCTATATATGTGTGTGGCGGGGATACCTATATATGTATGTGGTGGTGATACCTATATATGTGTGTGGTGTGGATACCTATAAATGTATGTGGTGGGGATACATATACATGTGTGTGGTGGGGATACCTATATATGTATGTGGTGGGGATACGTATATATGTATGTGGTGGTGATACCTATATATGTGTGTGGTGGGGATACATATATATGTGTGTGGCTGGGATACCTATATATGTATGTGGTGGGGATACCTATATATGTATGTGGTGGGGATACCTATTGATGTATGTGGTGTGGATACCTATAGATGTATGTGGTGGGGATACCTATATATGTGTGTGGTGGTGATACCTATATATGTATGTGGGGGGATACCTATAGATGTATGTGGTGGGGATACCTATATATGTATGTGGTGGGGATACCTATAGATGTATGTGGTGGAGATACCTATAGATGAATGTTGGGGATACCTATAGATGTATGTGGTGGGGATACATATATATGTATGTGGTGGTGATGCCTATATGTGTGTGGTGGGGATACCTATATGTATGTGGTGTGGATACCTACTGATGTGTGTGGTGTGGATACCTATAGATGTATGTGGTGGGGATACCTATATATGTGTGTGGTGGTGATACCTATATATGTATGTGGGGGGATACCTATATATGTATGTGGTGGGGATACCTACATATGTGTGTGGTGGGGACACCTATATATGTATGTGGTGGGGATACCTATAGATGTGTGTGGCGGGCATACCTATAGATGTGTAAGATGGGGATACCTATAGATGTATGTGGTGGGGAGACCTATATATGTGTGTGGTGGTGATACCTATATATGTATGTGGTGGGGATACCTATATATGTGTGTGGTGGGGAGACCTATATATGTATGTGGTGGTGATACCTATATATGTATGTGGCGGGGATACTTATATATGTATGTGGTGGTGATACCTATATATGTATGTGGTGGTGATGCCTATATATGTATGTGGTGGGGATACCTATAGATGTGTGTGGTGGGGATACCCATATATGTCTGTGGCGGGGATACCTATATATGTGTGTGGTGGTGATACCTATATAATTTTGTGGTGGGGATACCTATAGATGTGTGTGGTGGGGATACCTATATATGTATTTGGTGGGGATACCTATATATGTATGTGTTGGGGATACCTATATATGTATGTTTTCGTGATACCTATAGATGTGTTTGGTGGGGATACCTATATGTGTGTGGTGGGGATACCTATATGTATGTGGCGAGGATACCTATATGTGTGTGGTGGTGATACCTATATATGTATGTGGTGGGGATACCTACATATGTGTGTGGTGGGGATACCTATATATGTATGTGGTGGGGATACATACAGATGTGTGTGGCGGGGATACCTGTAGATGTGTATGGTGGGGATACCTATAGATGTATGTGGTGGGGAGACCTATATATGTGTGTGGTGGTGATACCCATATATGTATGTGGCGGGGATACCTATATATGTGTGTGGTGGGGAGACCTATATATGTGTGTGGTGGTGATACCTATATATGTATGTGGCGGGGATACCTATTTATGTATGTGGTGGTGATACCTATATATGTATCTGGTGGTGATACCTATATATGTATGTGGTTGTGATAGCTATATATGTGTGTGGTGGGGATACCTATATATGTATGTGGCGGCGATACCTATATATGTGTGTGGTGGTGATACCTATATATGTGAGTGGTGGGGATACCTATATATGTGTGTGGCGGGGATACCTATATATGTATGTGGTGGGGATACCTATAGATGTATGTGGTGGGGATACCTATATGTGTGTGGTGGAGATACCAATATATGTATGTGGTGGTGATACCTATAGATGTGTGGTGGGGATACCTATATATGTATGTGGTGGGGATACCTATAGATGTATGTGGTGGGGATAATTATAGATGTATGTGGTGGGGATACCTATATATGTGTGTGGTGGTGATACCTATACATGTATGTGGTGGGGATAGCTATATATGTATGTGGTGGGGATACCTATATATGTATGTGGTGGGGATACCTATAGATGTATGTGGTGGGGATACCTATATATGTATGTGGTGGGGATACCTATAGATGTATGTGGTGGGAATACCTATATATGTATGTGGTGGGGATACCTATATATGTATGTGGTGGGGATACCTTTATATGTATGTGGTGGTGATACCTATATATGTGTTTGGTGGAGATACCTATATATGTTTGTGGTGGGGATACCTATATATGTGTGTGGCGGGGATACCTATATATGTGTGTGGTGAGGATACCTATAGATGTGTGTGGTGAGGATACCTATATATGTATGTGGTGGGGATACCTATATATGTATGTGGTGGGGATACCTATATATGTATGTGGTGGTGATACCTATATATGTATGTGGTGGGGAAACCTATAGATGTATGTGGTGGGGATACCTATATATGAATGTTGTGGGGATACCTATATATGTGTGTGGCGGGGATACCTATAGATGTGTGTGGTGGGGATATTTATAGATGTGTGCGGTGGGGATAACTATAGATGTGTGTTTTGTGGGATACCTATATATGTATGTTGTGGGGATACATATATATGTGTTTGGTGGGGATATCTATATATGTGTGTGGTGGGGATACCTATAGATGTATGTGGTGGGGATACCTATATATGTATGTGGTGGGGATACCTATATATGTGTGTGGTGGGGGTACATATAGATGTATGTGGTGGGGATACCTATATATGTATCTGGTGGGGATACCTATATATGTATGTGGTGGGGATACCTATATATGTGTGTGATGGGGATACCTATAGATGTATGTGGTGGGGATACCTATATATGTATGTGGTGGGAATACCTACATGTATATATGTGTGTGGTGGTGATGCCTATATATGTATGTGGTGGGGATACCTATATATGTGTGTGGTGGGGAGACCTATATATGTGTGTGGTGGTGATACCTATATATGTATGTGGCGGGATACCTATATATGTGTGTGGTGGTGATACCTTTATATGTATGTGGTGGTGATACCTATATATGTATGTGGCGGGGATACCTATATATGTTTTTGGTGGTGATACCTATATATGTATGTGGTGGTGATTCCTATATATGTATGTGGCGGCGATACCTATATATGTGTGTGGTGGTGATACCTATATATGTGAGTGGTGGGGATACCTATATATGTGTGTGGCGGGGATACCTATATATGTATGTGGTGGGGATACCTATAGATGTATGTGGTGGGGATACCTATATGTGTGTGGTGGAGATACCAATATATGTATGTGGTGGTGATACCTATAGATGTGTGGTGGGGATACCTATATATGTATGTGGTGGGGATACCTATAGATGTATGTGGTGGGGATAATTATAGATGTATGTGGTGGGGATACCTATATATGTGTGTGGTGGTGATACCTATATATGTATGTGGTGGGGATAGCTATATATGTATGTGGTGGGGATACCTATATATGTATGTGGTGGGGATACCTATAGATGTATGTGGTGGGGATACCTATATATGTATGTGGTGGGGATACCTATAGATGTATGTGGTGGGAATACCTATATATGTATGTGGTGGGGATACCTATATATGTATGTGGTGGGGATACCTTTATATGTATGTGGTGGTGATACCTATATATGTGTTTGATGGAGATACCTATATATGTTTGTGGTGGGGATACCTATATATGTGTGTGGCGGGGATACCTATATATGTGTGTGGTGAGGATACCTATAGATGTTTGTGGTGAGGATACCTATATATGTATGTGGTGGGATACCTATAGATGTGTGTGGTGGGGATACCTATAGATGTATGTGGTGGGGAGACCTATATATGTATGTGGTGGGATACCTATATATGTGTGTGGCGGGGATACCTAAATATATGTGTGTGGTGGGGATACATATATATGTGTGTGGTGGGGATACCTATATATGTATGTGGTGGTGATACCTATATATATATGTGGTGGTGATACCTATATATGTATGTGGTGGTGATACCTATAGATTGTGTGGTGGTGATACCTATATATGTGTGTGGTGGGGATACCTATATATGTGTGTGGCGGGTATACCTATATATGTATGTGGTCGGGATACCTATAGATGTATGTGGCGGTGATACCTATAGATGTATGTGGTGGGGATACCTATATATGTATGTGGTGGGGATACCTATATATGTATGTGGTGGGGATACCTATATATGTATGTGGTGGGGATACCTATAGATGTATGTGGTGGGGATACCTATATATGTATGTGGTGGGGATACCTATATATGTACGTGGTGGGGATACCTATATATGTATGTGTTGGGATACCTATATGTGTGTGGTGGTGATACCTATAGATGTGTGTGGTGGGGATACCTATATGTGTGTGGTGGGGATACCTATATGTATGTGGCGGGGATACCTATATGTGTGTGGTGGTGATACCTATATATGTATGTGATGGGGATACCTACATATGTGTGTGGTGGGGATACCTATATATGTGTGGTGGGGATACCTATAGATGTATGTGGCGGTGATACCTATAGATGTATGTGGTGGGGATACCTATATATGTATGTGGTGGGGATACCTATATGATATGTGGTGGGGATACCTATATATGTATGTGGTGGGGGTACCTATAGATGTATGTGGTGGGGATACCTATATATGTATGTGGTGGGGATACCTATATATGTATGTGGTGGGGATACCTATATATGTATGTGGTGGGGATACCTATATATGTATGTGTTGGGATACCTATATATGTATGTGGTGGGGATACCTACATATGTGTGTGGTGGGGATACCTATATATGTATGGTGGGGATACCTATAGATGTGTGTGGCGGGGATACATATAGATGTGTATGGTGGTGATACCTATATATGTATGTGGTCGGGAGACCTATATATGTGTGTGGTGGTGATACCTATATATGTATGTGGCGGGGATACCTATATATGTATGTGGTGGGGAGACCTATATACGTGAGTGGTGGTGATACCTATATATGTATGTGGCGGGGATACCTATATATGTATGTGGTGGTGATACCTATATATGTATGTGGTGGGGATACCTATAGATGTATGTGTTGGGGATACCTATATATGTATGTGGTGGTGATACCTATATATGTTTGTGGCGGGGATACCTATATATGTATGTGGTGGTGATACCTATATATGTGTGTGGTGTGGATACCTATATATGTATGTGGTGGGGATACCTATAGATGTGTGTGGTGGGAATACCTATATATGTATGTGGTGGGGATACGTATATATGCATGTGGTGGTGATACCTATATATGTGTATGGTGGGGATACCTATATATGTGTGTGGCTGGAATACCTATATATGTATGTGTTGGGGATACCTATATATGTATGTGGTGGGGATACCTATTGATGTATGTGGTGTGGATACCTATAGATGTATGTGGTGGGGATACCTATATATGTGTGTGGTGGTGATACCTATATATGTATGTGGGGGGATACCTATAGATGTATGTGGTGGGGATACCTATATATGTATGTGGTGGGAATACCTATAGATGTATGTGGTGGAGATACCTATAGATGAATGTGGGGGATACCTATAGATGTATGTGGTGGGGATACCTATATATGTATGTGGTGGTGATGCCTATATGTGTGTGGTGGGGATACCTATATGTATGTGGCGGGGATACCTATATGTGTGTGGTGGTGATACCTATATATGTATGTGGTGGGGATACCTACATATGTGTGTGGTGGGGATACCTATATATGTATGTGGTGGGGATACCTATAGATGTGTGTGGCGGGCATACCTATAGATGTGTAAGATGGGCATACCTATAGATGTATGTGGTGGGGAGACCTATATATGTGTGTGGTGGAGATACCTATATATGTATGTGGTGGGGATACCTATATATGTGTGTGGTGGGGAGACCTATATATGTATGTGGTGGTGATACCTATATATGTATGTGGCGGGGATACTTATATATGTATGTGGTGGTGATACCTATATATGTATGTGGTGGTGATGCCTATATATGTATGTGGTGGGGATACCTATAGATGTGTGTGGTGGGGATACCCATATATGTCTGTGGCGGGGATACCTATATATGTGTGTGGGGGTGATACCTATATAATTTTGTGGTGGAGATACCTATAGATGTGTGTGGTGGGGATACCTATATATGTATGTGGTGGGGATACCTATATATGAATGTGTTGGGGATACCTATATATGTATGTTGTCGTGATACCTATAGATGTGTGTGGTGGGGATACCTATATGTGTGTGGTGGGGATACCTATATGTATTGGCGAGGATACCTATATGTGTGTGGTGGTGATACCTATATATGTATGTGGTGGGGATACCTACATATGTGTGTGGTGGGGATACCTATATATGTATGTGGTGGGGATACATATAGATGTGTGTGCCGGGGATAATTATAGATGTGTATGGTGGGGATACCTATATATGTGTGTGGTGGGGAGACTTATATATGTATGTGGTGGGGATACCTATAGATGTATGTGGTGGGGATACCTATATATGTATGTGGTGGTGATACCTATATATGTATGTGGTGGGGATACCTATAGATGTAAGTGGTGGGAATACCTAAATATCTATGTGGTGGGGATACCTATATATGTATGTGGTGGGGATACCTTTATATGTATGTGGTGGGGATACCTATATATGTGTGTGGTGGTGATACCTTTAGATGTATCTGGCGGTGATACCTATATATGTATGTGGCGGGGATACCTATATATGTGTGTGGTGGGGATACCTATAGATGTATGTGGCGGGGATACCTATTTATGTGTGTGGTGAGGATAACTATATATGTGTGTGGCGGGGATACCTATATATGTGTGTGGTGGGGAGACATATATATGTGTGTGGCGGGGATACCTATATATGTATGTGGCGGGCATACCTATATATGTGTGTGGCGGGGATACCTATATATGTATGTGGTGGGGATACCTATATATGTATGTGATGGGGATACCTATATATGTATGTGGTGTGGATACCTATATATGTATGTGGTGGGGATACCTATAGATGTATGTGGTGGGGATACCTATCTATGTATGTGGTGGGGATACTTATATATGTATGTGGTGGGGATACCTATATATGTATGTGTTGGGGATACCTATATATGTATGTGGTGGTGATACCTATAGATGTGTGTGGTTGGGATACCTATATGTGTGTGGTGGGATACCTATATGTGGCGGGGATACCTATATGTGTGTGGTTGTGATACCTATATATGTATGTGGTGGGGATACCTATAGATGTGTGTGGCGGGGATACATATAGATGTGTATGGTGGGGATACCTATATATGTGTGTGGTGGGAATACCTATAGATGTGTGTGGTGGGGATACCTATAGATGTATGTGGTGGGATACATATAGATGTGTGTGGTGGGGATACCTATAGATGTATGTGGTGGGCAGACCTATATATGTGGGTGGTGGTGATACCTATATATTTATGTGGCGGGGATACCTATATATGTGTGTGGTCTGGATACCTATATATGTATGTGGTGGTGATACCTATATATGTATGTGGTGGGGATACCTATAGATGTGTGTGGTGGGGATACCTATATATGTATGTGGCGGGGAAACCTATATATGTGTGTGGCGGGGATACCTATATATGTATGTGGTGGTGATACCTATATATGTCTGTGGTGGGGATACCTATATATGTGTGTGTTGGGGATACCTATATATGTATGTGGTGGGGATACCTATATATGTGTGTGGTGGGGATACCTATATATGTGTGTGGTGGTGATACATATATATGTATGTGGTGGTGATACCTATATATGTATGTGGTGGGGATACCTATATATGTATGTGGTGGGGATACCTATAGATGTATGTGGCGGGGATACCTATATATGTGTGTGGTGAGGATACCTATATATGTGTGGGGCGGGGATACCTATATATGTGTGTGGTGGGGATACCTATATATTTATGTGGCGGGGATACCTATATATGTGTGTGGTCTGGATACCTATATATGTATGTGGTGGTGATACCTATATATGTATGTGGTGGGGATACCTATAGATGTGTGTGGTGGGGATACCTATATATGTATGTGGCGGGGAAACCTATATATGTGTGTGGCGGGGATACCTATATATGTATGTGGTGGTGATACATATATATGTATGTGGTGGGGATACCTATATATGTGTGTGTTGGGGATACCTATATATGTATGTGGTGGGGATACCTATATATGTGTGTGGTGGGGATACCTATATATGTGTGTGGTGGTGATACATATATATGTATGTGGTGGTGATACCTATATATGTATGAGGTGGGGATACCTATATATGTATGTGGTGGGGATACCTACAGATGTATGTGGCGGGGATAGCTATATATGTGTGTGGTGAGGATACCTATATATGTGTGGGGCGGGGATACCTATATATGTGTGTGGTGGGGAGACCTATATATGTGTGTGGCGGGGATACCTATATATGTATGTGGCGGGGATACCTATATATGTATGTGGCGGGGATACCTATATATGTGTGTGGCGGGGATACCTATATATGTATGTGGTGGGGATACCTATATTTGTATGTGGTGGGGATACCTATATATGCATATGATGGGGATACCTATATATGTATGTGGTGGGGATACCTATAGATGTATGTGGTGGGGATACCTATATATGTATGTGGTGGGGGTACTTATATATGTATGTGGTGGGGATACCTATATATGTATGTGTTGGGGATACCTATATATGTATGTGGTGGTGATACCTATACATGTGTGTGGTGGGGATACCTATATGTGTGTGGTGGGAATACATATATGTTTGTGGCGGGGAGACCTATATATGTATGTGGTGGGGATACCTATATATGTATGTGGCGGGGAGACCTATAGATGTATGTGGCGGGGATACCTATATATGCATGTGGTGGGAATACTTATAGATGTGTGTGGCGGGGATACCTATAGATGTATGTGGCGGGGATACCTATATATGTATGTGGTGGTGATACATATAGATGTATGCGGTGTTGATACCTATATATGTATGTGGTGGGGAGACCTATAGATGTATGTGGCGGGATACCTATATATGTGTGTGGTGGGGAGACTTACATATGTGTGTGGAGGTGATACCTATATATGTATGTGGTGGGGATACCTATATATGTATGTGGTGGTGATACCTATAGATGTATGTGGTGGTGATACCTATAGATGTATGTGGTGGGGATACCTATATATGTATGTGGTGGTGATACCTATATATGTGTGTGGTGGGGATACCTATATATGTGTGTGTTGGGGATACCTATATATGTATGTGGTGGGGATACCTATATATGTGTGTGGTGGGGATACCTATATATGTGTGTGGTGGTGATACATATATATGTATGTGGTGGTGATACCTATATATGTATGTGGTGGGGATACCTATATATGTATGTGGTGGGGATACCTATAGATGTATGTGGCGGGGATAGCTATATATGTGTGTGGTGAGGATACCTATATATGTGTGGGGCGGGGATACCTATATATGTGTGTGGTGGGGAGACCTATATATGTGTGTGGCGGGGATACCTATATATGTATGTGGCGGGGATACCTATATATGTATGTGGCGGGGATACCTATATATGTGTGTGGCGGGGATACCTATATATGTATGTGGTGGGGATACCTATATTTGTATGTGGTGGGGATACCTATATATGCAGATGGTGGGGATACCTATATATGTATGTGGTGGGGATACCTATAGATGTATGTGGTGGGGATACCTATATATGTATGTGGTGGGGGTACCTATATATGTATGTGGTGGGGATACCTATATATGTATGTGTTGGGGATACCTATATATGTATGTGGTGGTGATATCTATACATGTGTGTGGTGGGGATACCTATATGTGTGTGGTGGGAATACCTATATGTTTGTGGCGGGGGAGAACTATATATGTATGTGGTGGGGATACCTATATATGTATGTGGCGGGGAGACCTATAGATGTATGTGGCGGGGATACCTATATATGCATGTGGTGGGAATACTTATAGATGTGTGTGGCGGGGATACCTATAGATGTATGTGGCGGGGATACCTATATATGTATGTGGTGGTGATACATATAGATGTATGCGGTGGTGATACCTATATATGTATGTGGTGGGGAGACCTATAGATGTATGTGGCGGGATACCTATATATGTGTGTGGTGGGGAGACTTATATATGTGTGTGGAGGTGATACCTATATATGTATGTGGTGGGGATACCTATATATGTATGTGGTGGTGATACCTATAGATGTATGTGGTGGTGATACCTATAGATGTATGTGGTGGGGATACCTATAGATGTAAGTGGTGGGGAAACCTATATATGTGTGCGGTGGGAATACCTATATATGTATGTGGTGGTAATACCTATATATGTGTGTGGTGTGGATACCTATATATGTGTGTGGTGGTGATACCTTTAGATGTATGTGGCGGTGATACCTATATATGAATGTGGTGGGGATACCTATATATGTATGTGGTGGGGATACCTATAGATGTATGTGGCGGGGATACCTATATATGTGTGTGGTGAGGATAACTATATGTGTGTGGCGGGGATACTTATATATGTGTGTGGTGGGGAGACATATATATGTGTGTGGCGGGGATAACTATATATGTATGTGGCGGGGATACCTATATATGTGTGTGGCGGGGATACCTATATATGTATGTGGTGGGGATACCTATATATGTATGTGGTGGGGATACCTATATATGTATGTGGTGGGGATACCTATATATGTATGTGGTGGGGATACCTATATATGTATGTGGTGGGGATACCTATAGATGTATGTGGAGGGGATACCTATATATGTATGTGGTGGGGATACCTATATATGTATGTGGTGGGGATACCTATATATGTATTTGTTGGGGATACCTATATATGTATGTGGTGGTGATACCTATAGATGTGTGTGGTTGGGATACCTATATGTATGTGGCGGGGATACCTATATATGTGTGTAGTGGTGATACCTATATATGTATGTGGCGGGGATACCTATATATGTGTGTGGTCTGGATACCTATATATGTATGTGGTGGTGATACCTATATATGTATGTGGTGGGGATACATATAGATGTGTGTGGCGGGGATACCTATATATGTATGTGGCGGGGATACCTATATATGTGTGTGGTGGTGTTACCTTTAGATGTATGTGGCGGTGATACCTATATATGTATGTGGTGGGAATACCTATATATGTATGTGGTGGGGATACCTATAGACGTATGTGGCGGGGATACCTATATATGTGTGTGGTGAGGATAACTTTATATGTGTGTGGCGGGGATACCTATATATGTGTGTGGTGGGGCGACATATATATGTGTGTGGCGGGGATACCTATATATGTATGTGGCGGGAATACCTATATATGTGTGTGGCGGGGATACCTATATATGTATGTGGTGGGGATACCTATATATGTATGTGGTGGGGATACCTATATATGAATGTGGTGGGAATACCTATATATGTATGTGGTGGGGATACCTATAGATGTATGTGGTGGGGATACCTATATATGTATGTGGTGGGGATACCTATATATGTATGTGGTGGGGATACCTATAGATGAATGTGGTGTTGATACCTATAGATGTATGTGGTGGGGATACCTATATATGTATGTGGTGGGGATACCTATATATGTATGTGGTGGGGATACCTATATATGTATGTGTTGGGGATACCTATATATGTATGTGGTGGAGATACCTATAGATGTGTGTGGTTGGGATACCTATATGTGTGTGTTGGGGATACCTGTATGTATGTGGCGGGGATACCTATATGTGTGTGGTGGTGATACCTATATATGTGTGTGGTGGGGATACCTATATATGTGGGTGGTGGTGATACATATAGATGTGTGTGGTGGGGATACCTATATATGTATGTGGCGGGGATACCTATATATGTGTGTGGCGGGGATACCTATATATGTATGTGGTGGTGATACCTATATATGTATGTGGTGGGGATACCTATAGATGTATGTGGTGGGGAGACCTATATATGTATGTGGTGGGGATACCTATATATGTGTGTGGTGGGGATACCTATATATGTGTGTGGTGGTGATACATATAGATGTATGTGGTGGTGATACCTATATATGTATGTGTTGGGGATACCTATATATGTATGTGGTGGGGATACCTATATATGTATGTGGCGGGGATACCTATATATGTGTGTGGTGAGGATACCTATATATGTGTGTGGCAGGGATACCTATATATGTGTGTGGTGGGGAGACCTATATATGTATGTGGTGGGGATACCTATATATGTATGTGTTGGAGATACCTATATATGTATGTGGTGGTGATACCTATAGATGTGTGCGGTGGGGATACCTATATGTGTTTGGTGGGAATACCTATATGTATGTGGCGGGGATACCTATATGTGTGTGGTGGTGATACCTATATATGTATGTGGTGGGGATACCTATATATGGGTGTGGTGGGGATACCTATATATGTATGTGGTGGGGATACCTATAGATGTGTGTGGCGGGGATACATATAGATATGTATGGTGGGGATACCTTTATATGTGTGTGGTGGGGATACCTATAGATGTGTGTGGTGGGGATACCTATATATGCGTGTGGCGGGGATACATATAGATGTATGTGGTGGGGATACCTATATATGTATGTGGTGGTGATACCTATATATGTATGTGGTGGGGATAAATATAGATGTGTGTGGTGGGGATACCTATATATGTATCTGGTGGGGATACCTATATATGTATGTGGTGGGGATACCTATAGATGTATGTGGTGGGGAGACCTATATATGTATGTGGTGGGGATACCTATATATGTGTGTGGTGGGGATACCTATATATGTGTGTGGTGGTGATACATATAGATGTGTGTGGTGGTGATACCTATATATGTATGTGGCGGGGATACCTATATATGTGTGTGGTGGGGATACCTATAGATGTATGTGGCGGGGATACCTATATATGTGTGTGGTGAGGATACCTATATATGTATGTGGCGGGGATACCTATATATGTGTGTGGTGGGGATACCTATATATGTATGTGGTGGGGATACCTATATATGTATGTGTTGGGGATACCTATATATGTATGCGGTGGTGATACCTATAGATGTGTGCGGTGGGGATGCCTATATGTGTTTGGTGGGGATACCTATATGTATGTGGCGGGGATACCTATATGTGTGTGGTGGTGATACCTATATATGTATGTGGTGGGGATACCTATATATGGGTGTGGTGGGGATACCTATATATGGGTGTGGTGGGGATACCTATAGATGTGTGTGGTGGGGATACATATAGATGCGTGTGGTGGGGATACCTATAGATGTATGTGGTGGGGAGAACTATATATGTGTGTGGTGGTGATACCTATATAAGTATGTGGCAGGGATACCTATATATGTGTGTGGTGGGGATACCTATATACATGTATGTGGTGGTGATACCTATATATGTATGTGGTGGGGATAAATATAGATGTGTGTGGTGGGGATACCTATATATGTATCTGGTGGGGATACCTATATATGTATGTGGTGGGGATACATATAGATGTATGTGGTGGGGATACCTATATATGTATGTGGAGGGGATAGCTATATATGTATGTGGTGGGGATACCTATATATGTATGTGTTGGGGATACATATATATGTATGTGGTGGTGATACCTATATATGTATGTGGTGGTGATACCTATATATGTGTGTGGTGGGGATACCTATAGATGTGTGTGGTGGGAATACCTATGGATGTATGTGGTGGGGAGACCTATAAATGTATGTGGTGGGGATACCTATATATGTATGTGGCGGGGATACCTATATATATGTATGTGGTGGGGATACCTATAAATGTGTGTGGTGAGGATACCTATATATGTATGTGGTGGGGATACCTATAGATGTATGTGGTGGGGATACCTATAGATGTGTGTGGTGGGGAGACCTATATATGTGTGTAGCGGGGATTCCTATATATGTATGTGGCGGTGATACCTATATATGTGTGTGGTGGGGATACCTATATATGTATGTGGTGGGGATACCTATATATGTGTGTGGTGGTGATACCTATATATGTATGTGGTGGGGATACCTATAGATGTATGTGGTGGGGATACCTATAGATGTGTGTGTTGGGGAGACCTATATATGTGTGGCGGGGATACCTATATATGTGTGTGGTGGGGATACCTATATATGTATGTGGGGGGATACCTATATGTGTGTGTGGTGGTGATACCTATATATGTATGTGGTGGGGATACCTATATATGTGTGTGTGGGGATACCTATATATGTGTGTGGCGGGGATACCTATATATGTATGTGGTGGTGATACCTATATATGTATGTGGTGGGGATACCTATAGATGTATGTGGTGGGGAGACCTATATATGTATGTGGTGGGGATACCTATATATGTGTGTGGTGGGGATACCTATATATGTGTGTGGTGGTGATACATATAGATGTATGTGGTGGTGATACCTATATATGTATGTGTATTAATACCTATATATGTATGTGGTGGGGATACCTATATATATATGTGGCGGGGAGACCTATATATGTGTGTGGTGAGGATACCTATATATGTGTGTGGCAGGGATACCTATATATGTGTGTGGTGGGGAGACCTATATATGTATGTGGTGGGGATACCTATATATGTATGTGTTGGGGATACCTATATATGTATGTGGTGGTGATACCTATAGATGTGTGCGGTGGGGATACCTATATGTGTTTGGTGGGAATACCTATATGTATGTGGCGGGGATACCTATATGTGTGTGGTGGTGATACCTATATATGTATGTGGTGGGGATACCTATATATGGGTGTGGTGGGGATACCTATATATGTATGTGGCGGGGATACCTATAGATGTGTGTGGCGGGGATACATATAGATATGTATGGTGGGGATACCTTTATATGTGTGTGGTGGGGATACCTATAGATGTGTGTGGTGGGGATACCTATAGATGCGTGTGGCGGGGATACCTATAGATGTATGTGGTGGGGAGAACTATATATGTGTGTGGTGGTGATACCTATATATGTATGTGGCGGGGATACCTATATATGTGTATGGTGGGGATACCTATATATATGTATGTGGTGGTGATACCTATATATGTATGTGGTGGGGATAAATATAGATGTGTGTGGTGGGGATACCTATATATGTATCTGGTGGGGATACATATATATGTATGTGGTGGGGATACCTATAGATGTATGTGGTGGGGAGACCTATATATGTATGTGGTGGGGATACCTATATATGTATGTGGTGGGGATAAATATAGATGTGTGTGGTGGGGATACCTATATATGTATCTGGTGGGGATACCTATATATGTATGTGGTGGGGATACCTATAGATGTATGTGGTGGGGAGACCTATATATGTATGTGGTGGGGATACCTATATATGTGTGTGGTGGGGATACCTATATATGTGTGTGGTGGTGATACATATAGATGTGTGTGGTGGTGATACCTATATATGTATGTGGCGGGGATACCTATATATGTGTGTGGTGGGGATACCTATAGATGTATGTGGCGGGGATACCTATATATGTGTGTGGTGAGGATACCTATATATGTATGTGGCGGGGATACCTATATATGTGTGTGGTGGGGAGACCTATATATGTATGTGGTGGGGATACCTATATATGTATGTGTTGGGGATACCTATATATGTATGCGGTGGTGATACCTATAGATGTGTGCGGTGGGGATGCCTATATGTGTTTGGTGGGGATACCTATATGTATGTGGCGGGGATACCTATATGTGTGTGGTGGTGATACCTATATATGTATGTGGTGGGGATACCTATATATGGGTGTGGTGGGGGATACCTATATATGTATGTGGTGGGGATACCTATATATGTGTGTGGCGGGGATAAATATAGATGTGTATGGTGGGGATACCTTTATATGTGTGTGGTGGTGATACCTATATATGTGTGTGGTGGGTATACATATAGATGCGTGTGGTGGGGATACCTATAGATGTATGTGGTGGGGAGAACTATATATGTGTGTCGTGGTGATATCTATATAAGTATGTGGCAGGGATACCTATATATGTGTGTGGTGGGGATACCTATATACATGTATGTGGTGGTGATACCTATATATGTATGTGGTGGGGATAAATATAGATGTGTGTGGTGGGGATACCTATATATGTATCTGGTGGGGATACCTATATATGTATGTGGTGGGGATACCTATATATGTGTGTGGTGGTGATACCTATATATGTATGTGGTGGGGATACCTATAGATGTATGTGGTGGGGATACCTATAGATGTGTGTGTTGGGGAGACCTATATATGTGTGGCGGGGATACCTATATATGTATGTGGTGGTGATACCTATATATGTATGTGGTGGTGATGCCTATATATGTATGTGGTGGGGATACCTATAGATGTGTGTGGTGGGGATACCCATATATGTCTGTGGCGGGGATACCTATATATGTGTGTGGGGGTGATACCTATATAATTTTGTGGTGGAGATACCTATAGATGTGTGTGGTGGGGATACCTATATATGTATGTGGTGGGGATACCTATATATGAATGTGTTGGGGATACCTATATATGTATGTTGTTGTGATACCTATAGATGTGTGTGGTGGGGATACCTATATGTGTGTGGTGGGGATACCTATATGTATGTGGCGAGGATACCTATATGTGTGTGGTGGTGATACCTATATATGTATGTGGTGGGGATACCTACATATGTGTGTGGTGGGGATACCTATATATGTATGTGGTGGGGATACATATAGATGTGTGTGGCGGGGATAATTATAGATGTGTATGGTGGGGATACCTATATATGTGTGTGGTGGGGAGACTTATATATGTATGTGGTGGGGATACCTATAGATGTATGTGGTGGGGATACCTATATATGTATGTGGTGGTGATACCTATATATGTATGTGGTGGGGATACCTTTATATGTATGTGGTGGGGATACCTATATATGTGTGTGGTGGTGATACCTTTAGATGTATGTGGCGGTGATACCTATATATGTATGTGGCGGGGATACCTATATATGTGTGTGGTGGGGATACCTATAGATGTATGTGGCGGGGATACCTATTTATGTGTGTGGTGAGGATAACTATATATGTGTGTGGCGGGGATACCTATATATGTGTGTGGTGGGGAGACATATATATGTGTGTGGCGGGGATACCTATATATGTATGTGGCGGGCATACCTATATATGTGTGTGGCGGGGATACCTATATATGTATGTGGTGGGGATACCTATATATGTATGTGATGGGGATACCTATATATGTATGTGGTGGGGATACCTATATATGTATGTGGTGGGGATACCTATAGATGTATGTGGTGGGGATACCTATCTATGTATGTGGTGGGGATACTTATATATGTATGTGGTGGGGATACCTATATATGTATGTGTTGGGGATACCTATATATGTATGTGGTGGTGATACCTATAGATGTGTGTGGTTGGGATACCTATATGTGTGTGGTGGGGATACCTATATGTGGCGGGGATACCTATATGTGTGTGGTTGTGATACCTATATATGTATGTGGTGGGGATACCTATAGATGTGTGTGGCGGGGATACATATAGATGTGTATGGTGGGGATACCTATATATGTGTGTGGTGGGAATACCTATAGATGTGTTTGGTGGGGATACCTATAGATGTATGTGGTGGGATACATATAGATGTGTGTGGTGGGGATACCTATAGATGTATGTGGTGGGCAGACCTATATATGTGGGTGGTGGTGACACCTATATATTTATGTGGCGGGGATACCTATATATGTGTGTGGTCTGGATACCTATATATGTATGTGGTGGTGATACCTATATATGTATGTGGTGGGGATACCTATAGATGTGTGTGGTGGGGATACCTATATATGTATGTGGCGGGGAAACCTATATATGTGTGTGGCGGGGATACCTATATATGTATGTGGTGGTGATACCTATATATGTATGTGGTGGGGACACCTATATATGTGTGTGTTGGGGATACCTATATATGTATGTGGTGGGGATACCTATATATGTGTGTGGTGGGGATACCTATATATGTGTGTGGTGGTGATACATATATATGTATGTGGTGGTGATACCTATATATGTATGTGGTGGGGATACCTATATATGTATGTGGTGGGGATACCTATAGATGTATGTTGCAGGGATACCTATATATGTGTGTGGTGAGGATACCTATATATGTGTGGGGCGGGGATACCTATATATGTGTGTGGTGGGGATACCTATATATTTATGTGGCGGGGATACCTATATATGTGTGTGGTCTGGATACCTATATATGTATGTGGTGGTGATACCTATATATGTATGTGGTGGGGATACCTATAGATGTGTGTGGTGGGGATACCTATATATGTATGTGGCGGGGAAACCTATATATGTGTGTGGCGGGGATACCTATATATGTATGTGGTGGTGATACCTATATATGTATGTGGTGGGGATACCTATATATGTGTGTGTTGGGGATACCTATATATGTATGTGGTGGGGATACCTATATATGTGTGTGGTGGGGATACCTATATATGTGTGTGGTGGTGATACATATATATGTATGTGGTGGTGATACCTATATATGTATGAGGTGGGGATACCTATATATGTATGTGGTGGGGATACCTATAGATGTATGTGGCGGGGATAGCTATATATGTGTGTGGTGAGGATACCTATATATGTGTGGGGCGGGGATACCTATATATGTGTGTGGTGGGGAGACCTATATATGTGTGTGGCGGGGATACCTATATATGTATGTGGCGGGGATACCTATATATGTATGTGGCGGGGATACCTATATATGTGTGTGGCGGGGATACCTATATATGTATGTGGTGGGGATACCTATATTTGTATGTGGTGGGGATACCTATATATGCATATGATGGGGATACCTATATATGTATGTGGTGGGGATACCTATAGATGTATGTGGTGGGGATACCTATATATGTATGTGGTGGGGGTACCTATATATGTATGTGGTGGGGATACCTATATATGTATGTGTTGGGGATACCTATATATGTATGTGATGGTGATACCTATACATGTGTGTGGTGGGGATACCTATATGTGTGTGGTGGGAATACATATATGTTTGTGGCGGGGAGACCTATATATGTATGTGGTGGGGATACCTATATATGTATGTGGCGGGGAGACCTATAGATGTATGTGGCGGGGATACCTATATATGCATGTGGTGGGAATACTTATAGATGTGTGTGGCGGGGATACCTATAGATGTATGTGGCGGGGATACCTATATATGTATGTGGTGGTGATACATATAGATGTATGCGGTGGTGATACCTATATATGTATGTGGTGGGGAGACCTATAGATGTATGTGGCGGGATACCTATATATGTGTGTGGTGGGGAGACTTACATATGTGTGTGGAGGTGATACCTATATATGTATGTGGTGGGGATACCTATATATGTATGTGGTGGTGATACCTATAGATGTATGTGGTGGTGATACCTATAGATGTATGTGGTGGGGATACCTATAGATGTAAGTGGTGGGGATACCTATATATGTGTGCGGTGGGGATACCTATATATGTATGTGGTGGTGATACCTATATATGTGTGTGGTGGGGATACCTATATATGTGTGTGTTGGGGATACCTATATATGTATGTGGTGGGGATACCTATATATGTGTGTGGTGGGGATACCTATATATGTGTGTGGTGGTGATACATATATATGTATGTGGTGGTGATACCTATATATGTATGTGGTGGGGATACCTATATATGTATGTGGTGGGGATACCTATAGATGTATGTGGCGGGGATAGCTATATATGTGTGTGGTGAGGATACCTATATATGTGTGGGGCGGGGATACCTATATATGTGTGTGGTGGGGAGACCTATATATGTGTGTGGCGGGGATACCTATATATGTATGTGGCGGGAATACCTATATATGTGTGTGGCGGGGATACCTATATATGTATGTGGTGGGGATACCTATATATGTATGTGGTGGGGATACCTATATATGAATGTGGTGGGAATACCTATATATGTATGTGGTGGGGATACATATAGATGTATGTGGTGGGGATACCTATATATGTATGTGGTGGGGATACCTATATATGTATGTGGTCGGGATACCTATAGATGAATGTGGTGTTGATACCTATAGATGTATGTGATGGGGATACCTATATATGTATGTGGTGGGGATACCTATATATGTATGTGGTGGGGATACCTATATATGTATGTGTTGGGGATACCTATATATGTATGTGGTGGAGATACCTATAGATGTGTGTGGTGGGGATACCTATAGATGTATGTGGCGGGGATAGCTATATATGTGTGTGGTGAGGATACCTATATATGTGTGGGGCGGGGATACCTATATATGTGTGTGGTGGGGAGACCTATATATGTGTGTGGCGGGGATACCTATATATGTATGTGGCGGGGATACCTATATATGTATGTGGCGGGGATACCTATATATGTGTGTGGCGGGGATACCTATATATGTATGTGGTGGGGATACCTATATTTGTATGTGGTGGGGATACCTATATATGCAGATGGTGGGGATACCTATATATGTATGTGGTGGGGATACCTATAGATGTATGTGGTGGGGATACCTATATATGTATGTGTTGGGGATACCTATAAATGTATGTGGTGGTGATATCTATACATGTGTGTGGTGGGGATACCTATATGTGTGTGGTGGGAATACCTATATGTTTGTGGCGGGGAGACCTATATATGTATGTGGTGGGGATACCTATATATGTATGTGGCGGGGAGACCTATAGATGTATGTGGCGGGGATACCTATATATGCATGTGGTGGGAATACTTATAGATGTGTGTGGCGGGGATACCTATAGATGTATGTGGCGGGGATACCTATATATGTATGTGGTGGTGATACATATAGATGTATGCGGTGGTGATACCTATATATGTATGTGGTGGGGAGACCTATAGATGTATGTGGCGGGATACCTATATATGTGTGTGGTGGGGAGACTTATATATGTGTGTGGAGGTGATACCTATATATGTATGTGGTGGGGATACCTATATATGTATGTGGTGGTGATACCTATAGATGTATGTGGTGGTGATTCCTATAGATGTATGTGGTGGGGATACCTATAGATGTAAGTGGTGGGGATACCTATATATGTGTGCGGTGGGAATACCTATATATGTATGTGGTGGTAATACCTATATATGTGTGTGGTGTGGATACCTATATATGTGTGTGGTGGTGATACCTTTAGATGTATGTGGCGGTGATACCTATATATGAATGTGGTGGGGATACCTATATATGTATGTGGTGGGGATACCTATAGATGTATGTGGCGGGGGATACCTATATATGTGTGTGGTGAGGATAACTATATGTGTGTGGCGGGGATACTTATATATGTGTGTGGTGGGGAGACATATATATGTGTGTGGCGGGGATAACTATATATGTATGTGGCGGGGATACCTATATATGTGTGTGGCGGGGATACCTATATATGTATGTGGTGGGGATACCTATATATGTATGTGGTGGGGATACCTATATATGTATATGGTGGGGATACCTATATATGTATGTGGTGGGGATACCTATATATGTATGTGGTGGGGATACCTATAGATGTATGTGGAGGGGATACCTATATATGTATGTGGTGGGGATACCTATATATGTATTTGTTGGGGATACCTATATATGTATGTGGTGGTGATACCTATAGATGTGTGTGGTTGGGATACCTATATGTATGTGGCGGGGATACCTATATATGTGTGTAGTGGTGATACCTATATATGTATGTGGCGGGGATACCTATATATGTGTGTGGTCTGGATACCTATATATGTATGTGGTGGTGATACCTATATATGTATGTGGAGGGGATACATATAGATGTGTGTGGCGGGGATACCTATATATGTATGTGGCGGGGATACCTATATATGTGTGTGGTGGTGTTACCTTTAGATGTATGTGGCGGTGATACCTATATATGTATGTGGTGGGAATACCTATATATGTATGTGGTGGGGATACCTATAGACGTATGTGGCGGGGATACCTATATATGTGTGTGGTGAGGATAACTTTATATGTGTGTGGCGGGGATACCTATATATGTGTGTGGTGGGGCGACATATATATGTGTGTGGCGGGGATACCTATATATGTATGTGGCGGGAATACCTATATATGTGTGTGGCGGGGATACCTATATATGTATGTGGTGGGGATACCTATATATGTATGTGGTGGGGATACCTATATATGAATGTGGTGGGAATACCTATATATGTATGTGGTGGGGATACCTATAGATGTATGTGGTGGGGATACCTATATATGTATGTGGTGGGGATACCTATATATGTATGTGGTGGGGATACCTATAGATGAATGTGGTGTTGATACCTATAGATGTATGTGATGGGGATACCTATATATGTATGTGGTGGGGATACCTATATATGTATGTGGTGGGGATACCTATATATGTATGTGTTGGGGATACCTATATATGTATGTGGTGGAGATACCTATAGATGTGTGTGGTTGGGATACCTATATGTGTGTGTTGGGGATACCTGTATGTATGTGGCGGGGATACCTATATGTGTGTGGTGGTGATACCTATATTTGTGTGTGGTGGGGATACCTATATATGTGGGTGGTGGTGATACATATAGATGTGTGTGGTGGGGATACCTATATATGTATGTGGCGGGGATACCTATATATGTGTGTGGCGGGGATACCTATATATGTATGTGGTGGTGATACCTATATATGTATGTGGTGGGGATACCTATAGATGTATGTGGTGGGGAGACCTATATATGTATGTGGTGGGGATACCTATATATGTGTGTGGTGGGGATACCTATATATGTGTGTGGTGGTGATACATATAGATGTATGTGGTGGTGATACCTATATATGTATGTGTTGGGGATACCTATATATGTATGTGGTGGGGATACCTATATATGTATGTGGCGGGGATACCTATATGTGTGTGGTGGTGATACCTATATATGTATGTGGTGGGGATACCTATATATGGGTGTGGTGGGGATACCTATATATGTATGTGGTGGGGATACCTATAGATGTGTGTGGCGGGGATACATATAGATATGTATGGTGGGGATACCTTTATATGTGTGTGGTGGGGATACCTATAGATGTGTGTGGTGGGGATACCTATATATGCGTGTGGCGGGGATACATATAGATGTATGTGGTGGGGAGAACTATATATGTATGTGGTGGTGATACCTATATATGTATGTGGTGGGGATAAATATAGATGTGTGTGGTGGGGATACCTATATATGTATCTGGTGGGGATACCTATATATGTATGTGGTGGGGATACCTATAGATGTATGTGGTGGGGAGACCTATATATGTATGTGGTGGGGATACCTATATATGTGTGTGGTGGGGAAACCTATATATGTGTGTGGTGGTGATACATATAGATGTGTGTGGTGGTGATACCTATATATGTATGTGGCGGGGATACCTATATATGTGTGTGGTGGGGATACCTATAGATGTATGTGGCGGGGATACCTATATATGTGTGTGGAGAGGATACCTATATATGTATGTGGCGGGGATACCTATATATGTGTGTGGTGGGGAGACCTATATATGTATGTGGTGGGGATACCTATATATGTATGTGTTGGGGATACCTATATATGTATGCGGTGGTGATACCTATAGATGTGTGCGGTGGGGATGCCTATATGTGTTTGGTGAGGATACCTATATGTATGTGGCGGGGATACCTATATGTGTGTGGTGGTGATACCTATATATGTATGTGGTGGGGATACCTATATATGGGTGTGGTGGGGATACCTATATATGTATGTGGTGGGGATACCTATATATGTGTGTGGCGGGGATAAATATAGATGTGTATGGTGGGGATACCTTTATATGTGTGTGGTGGGGATACCTATAGATGTGTGTGGTGGGGATACATATAGATGCGTGTGGTGGGGATACCTATAGATGTAAGTGGTGGGGAGAACTATATATGTGTGTGGTGGTGATACCTATATAAGTATGTGGCAGGGATACCTATATATGTGTGTGGTGGGGATACCTATATACATGTATGTGGTGGTGATACCTATATATGTATGTGGTGGGGATAAATATAGATGTGTGTGGTGGGGATACCTATATATGTATCTGGTGGGGATACCTATATATGTATGTGGTGGGGATACCTATAGATGTATGTGGTGGGGATACCTATATATGTATGTGGAGGGGATAGCTATATATGTATGTGGTGGGGATACCTATATATGTATGTGTTGGGGATACATATATATGTATGTGGTGGTGATACCTATATATGTATGTGGTGGTGATACCTATATATGTGTGTGGTGGGGATACCTATAGATGTGTGTGGTGGGAATACCTATGGATGTATGTGGTGGGGAGACCTATAAATGTATGTGGTGGGGATACCTATATATGTATGTGGCGGGGATACCTATATATATGTATGTGGTGGGGATACCTATATATGTGTGTGGTGAGGATACCTATATATGTATGTGGTGGGGATACCTATAGATGTATGTGGTGGGGATACCTATAGATGTGTGTGGTGGGGAGACCTATATATGTGTGTAGCGGGGATACCTATATATGTATGTGGCGGTGATACCTATATATGTGTGTGGTGGGGATACCTATATATGTATGTGGTGGGGATACCTATATATGTGTGTGGTGAGGATACCTATATATGTATGTGGTGGTGATACCTATATATTTATGTGGTGGGGATACCTATAGATGTATGTGGTGGGGATACCTATAGATGTGTGTGTTGGGGAGACCTATATATGTGTGGCGGGGATACCTATATATGTATGTGGCGGTGATACCTATATATGTGTGTGGTGGGGATACCTATATATGTATGTGGGGGGATACCTATATGTGTGTGTGGTGGTGATACCTATATATGTATGTGGTGGGGATACCTATATATGTGTGTGGTGGGGATACCTATATATGTGTGTGGCGGGGATACCTATATATGTATGTGGTGGTGATACCTATATATGTATGTGGTGGGGATACCTATAGATGTATGTGGTGGGGAGACCTATATATGTATGTGGTGGGGATACCTATATATGTGTGTGGTGGGGATACCTATATATGTGTGTGGTGGTGGTGATACATATAGATGTATGTGGTGGTGATACCTATATATGTATGTGTTGGGAATACCTATATATGTATGTGGTGGGGATACCTATATATGTATGTGGCGGGGATACCTATATATGTGTGTGGTGAGGATACCTATATATGTGTGTGGCAGGGATACCTATATATGTGTGTGGTGGGGAGACCTATATATGTATGTGGTGGGGATACCTATATATGTATGTGTTGGGGATACCTATATATGTATGTGGTGGTGATACCTATAGATGTGTGCGGTGGGGATACCTATATGTGTTTGGTGGGAATACCTATATGTATGTGGCGGGGATACCTATATGTGTGTGGTGGTGATACCTATATATGTATGTGGTGGGGATACCTATATATGGGTGTGGTGGGGATACCTATATATGTATGTGGTGGGGATACCTATATATGTGTGTGGCGGGGATACATATAGATATGTATGGTGGGGATACCTTTATATGTGTGTGGTGGGGATACCTATAGATGTGTGTGGTGGGGATACCTATAGATGCGTGTGGCGGGGATACCTATAGATGTATGTGGTGGGGAGAACTATATATGTGTGTGGTGGTGATACCTATATATGTATGTGGCGGGGATACCTATATATGTGTATGGTGGGGATACCTATATATATGTATGTGGTGGTGATACCTATATATGTATGTGGTGGGGATAAATATAGATGTGTGTGGTGGGGATACCTATATATGTATCTGGTGGGGATACATATATATGTATGTGGTGGGGATACCTATAGATGTATGTGGTGGGGAGACCTATATATGTATGTGGTGGGGATACCTATATATGTATCTGGTGGGGATACCTATATATGTATGTGGTGGGGATACCTATAGATGTATGTGGTGGGGAGACCTATATATGTATGTGGTGGGGATACCTATATATGTATGTGGTGGGGAGACCTATATATGTATGTGGTGGGGATACCTATATATGTGTGTGGTGGGGATACCTATATATGTGTGTGGTGGTGATACATATAGATGTGTGTGGTGGTGATACCTATATATGTATGTGGCGGGGATACCTATATATGTGTGTGGTGGGGATACCTATAGATGTATGTGGCGGGGATACCTATATATGTGTGTGGTGAGGATACCAATATATGTATGTGGCGGGGATACCTATATATGTGTGTGGTGGGGAGACCTATATATGTATGTGGTGGGGATACCTATATATGTATGTGTTGGGGATACCTATATATGTATGCGGTGGTGATACCTATAGATGTGTGCGGTGGGGATGCCTATATGTGTTTGGTGGGGATACCTATATGTATGTGGCGGGGATACCTATATGTGTGTGGTGGTGATACCTATATATGTATGTGGTGGGGATACCTATATATGGGTGTGGTGGGGATACCTATATATGTATGTGGTGGGGATACCTATATATGTGTGTGGCGGGGATAAATATAGATGTGTATGGTGGGGATACCTTTATATGTGTGTGGTGGGGATACCTATAGATGTGTGTGGTGGGGATACATATAGATGCGTGTGGTGGGTATACCTATAGATGTATGTGGTGGGGAGAACTATATATGTGTGTCGTGGTGATATCTATATAAGTATGTGGCAGGGATACCTATATATGTGTGTGGTGGGGATACCTATATACATGTATGTGGTGGTGATACCTATATATGTATGTGGTGGGGATAAATATAGATGTGTGTGGTGGGGATACCTATATATGTATCTGGTGGGGATACCTATATATGTATGTGGTGGGGATACCTATAGATGTATGTGGTGGGGATACCTATATATGTATGTGGAGGGGATAGCTATATATGTATGTGGTGGTGATACCTATATATGTATGTGTTGGGGATACATATATATGTATGTGGTGGTGATACCTATAGATGTATGTGGTGGTGATACCTATATATGTGTGTGGTGGGGATACCTATAGATGTGTATGGTGGGGATACCTATAGATGTATGTGGTGGGGAGACCTATAAATGTATGTGGTGGGGATACCTATATATGTTTGTGGCGGGGATACCTATATATATGTATGTGGTGGATATACCTATATATGTGTGTGGTGAGGATACCTAAATATGTATGTGGTGGGGATACCTATAGATGTATGTGGTGGGGATACCTATAGATGTGTGTGGTGGGGAGACCTATATATGTGTGTAGCGGGGATACCTATATATGTATGTGGCGGTGATACCTATATATGTGTGTGGTGGGGATACCTATATATGTATGTGGTGGGGATACCTATATATGTGTGTGGTGGTGATACCTATATATGTAAGTGGTGGGGATACCTATAGATGTATGTGGTGGGGATACCTATAGATGTGTGTGTTGGGGAGACCTATATATGTGTGGCGGGGATACCTATATATGTATGTGGCGGTGATACCTATATATGTGTGTGATGGGGATACCTATATATGTATGTGGGGGGATACCTATATGTGTGTGTGGTGATGATACCTATATATGTATGTGGTGGGGATACCTATATATGTGTGTGGTGGGGATACCTATATATGTGTGGGGCGGGGATACCTATATATGTATGTGGTGGTGATACCTATATATGTATGTGGTGGGGATACCTATAGATGTATGTGGTGGGGAGACCTATATATGTATGTGGTGGGGATACCTATATATGTGTGTGGTGGGGATACCTATATATGTATGTGGTGGTGATACCAATATATGTATGTGGTGGGGATACCTATAGATGTATGTGGTGGGGATACCTATATATGTATGTGGTGGGGATACCTATATATGTGTGTGGTGGGGATACCTATATATGTGTTTGGTGGGGATACCTATAGATGTATGTGGCGGGGATACCTATATATGTGTGTGGTGAGGATACCAATATATGTATGTGGCGGGGATACCTATATATGTGTGTGGTGGGGAGACCTATATATGTATGTGGTGGGGATACCTATATATGTATGTGTTGGGGATACCTATATATGTATGCGGTGGTGATACCTATAGATGTGTGCGGTGGGGATGCCTATATGTGTTTGGTGGGGATACCTATATGTATGTGGCGGGGATACCTATATGTGTGTGGTGGTGATACCTATATATGTATGTGGTGGGGATACCTATATATGGGTGTGGTGGGGATACCTATATATGTATGTGGTGGGGATACCTATATATGTGTGTGGCGGGGATAAATATAGATGTGTATGGTGGGGATACCTTTATATGTGTGTGGTGGGGATACCTATAGATGTGTGTGGTGGGGATACATATAGATGCGTGTGGTGGGTATACCTATAGATGTATGTGGTGGGGAGAACTATATATGTGTGTCGTGGTGATATCTATATAAGTATGTGGCAGGGATACCTATATATGTGTGTGGTGGGGATACCTATATACATGTATGTGGTGGTGATACCTATATATGTATGTGGTGGGGATAAATATAGATGTGTGTGGTGGGGATACCTATATATGTATCTGGTGGGGATACCTATATATGTATGTGGTGGGGATACCTATAGATGTATGTGGTGGGGATACCTATATATGTATGTGGAGGGGATAGCTATATATGTATGTGGTGGTGATACCTATATATGTATGTGTTGGGGATACATATATATGTATGTGGTGGTGATACCTATAGATGTATGTGGTGGTGATACCTATATATGTGTGTGGTGGGGATACCTATAGATGTGTGTGGTGGGGATACCTATAGATGTATGTGGTGGGGAGACCTATAAATGTATGTGGTGGGGATACCTATATATGTTTGTGGCGGGGATACCTATATATATGTATGTGGTGGATATACCTATATATGTGTGTGGTGAGGATACCTATATATGTATGTGGTGGGGATACCTATAGATGTATGTGGTGGGGATACCTATAGATGTGTGTGGTGGGGAGACCTATATATGTGTGTAGCGGGGATACCTATATATGTATGTGGCGGTGATACCTATATATGTGTGTGGTGGGGATACCTATATATGTATGTGGTGGGGATACCTATATATGTGTGTGGTGGTGATACCTATATATGTATGTGGTGGGGATACCTATAGATGTATGTGGTGGGGGATACCTATAGATGTGTGTGTTGGGGAGACCTATATATGTGTGGCGGGGATACCTATATATGTATGTGGCGGTGATACCTATATATGTGTGTGATGGGGATACCTATATATGTATGTGGGGGGATACCTATATGTGTGTGTGGTGATGATACCTATATATGTATGTGGTGGGGATACCTATATATGTGTGTGGTGGGGATACCTATATATGTGTGGGGCGGGGATACCTATATATGTATGTGGTGGTGATACCTATATATGTATGTGGTGGGGATACCTATAGATGTATGTGGTGGGGAGACCTATATATGTATGTGGTGGGGATACCTATATATGTGTGTGGTGGGGATACCTATATATGTATGTGGTGGTGATACCAATATATGTATGTGGTGGGGATACCTATAGATGTATGTGGTGGGGATACCTATATATGTATGTGGTGGGGATACCTATATATGTGTGTGGTGGGGATACCTATATATGTGTGTGGTGGTGATACATATAGATGTATGTGGTGGTGATACCTATATATGTATGTGTTGGGAATACCTATATATGTATGTGGTGGGGATACCTATATATGTATGTGGCGGGGGATACCTATATATGTGTGTGGTGGGGATACCTATATATGTGTGTGGCAGGGATACCTATATATGTGTGTGGTGGGGAGACCTATATATGTATGTGGTGGGGATACCTATATATGTATGTGTTGGGGATACCTATATATGTATGTGGTGGTGATACCTATAGATGTGTGCGGTGGGGATAACTATATGTGTTTGGTGGGAATACCTATATGTATGTGGCGGGGATACCTATATGTGTGTGGTGGTGATACCTATATATGTATGTGGTGGGGATACCTATATATGGGTGTGGTGGGGATACCTATATATGTATGTGGTGGGGATACCTATAGATGTGTGTGGCGGGGATACATATAGATATGTATGGTGGGGATACCTTTATATGTGTGTGGTGGGGATACCTATAGATGTGTGTGGTGGGGATACCTATAGCTGCGTCTGGCGGGGATACCTATAGATGTATGTGGTGGGGAGAACTATATATGTGTGTGGTGGTGATACCTATATATGTATGTGGCGGGGATACCTATATATGTGTATGGTGGGGATACCTATATATATGTATGTGGTGGTGATACCTATATATGTATGTGGTGGGGATAAATATAGATGTGTGTGGTGGGGATACCTATATATGTATCTGGTGGGGATACATATATTTGTATGTGGTGGGGATACCTATAGATGTATGTGGTGGGGAGACCTATATATGTATGTGGTGGGGATACCTATATATGTATGTGGTGGGGATAAATATAGATGTGTGTGGTGGGGATACCTATATATGTATCTGGTGGGGATACCTATATATGTATGTGGTGGGATACCTATAGATGTATGTGGTGGGGAGACCTATATATGTATGTGGTGGGGATACCTATATATGTGTGTGGCGGGGATACCTATAGATGTATGTGGTGGGGAGACCTATATATGTATGTGGTGGGGATACCTATAGATGTGTGTGGCGGGGATACATATAGATATGTATGGTGGGGATACCTTTATATGTGTGTGGTGGGGATACCTATAGATGTGTGTGGTGGGGATACCTATATATGCGTGTGGCGGGGATACATATAGATGTATGTGGTGGGGAGAACTATATATGTATGTGGTGGTGATACCTATATATGTATGTGGTGGGGATAAATATAGATGTGTGTGGTGGGGATACCTATATATGTATCTGGTGGGGATACCTATATATGTATGTGGTGGGGATACCTATAGATGTATGTGGTGGGGAGACCTATATATGTATGTGGTGGGGATACCTATATATGTGTGTGGTGGGGATACCTATATATGTGTGTGGTGGTGATACATATAGATGTGTGTGGTGGTGATACCTATATATGTATGTGGCGGGGATACCTATATATGTGTGTGGTGGGGATACCTATAGATGTATGTGGCGGGGATACCTATATATGTGTGTGGTGAGGATACCTATATATGTATGTGGCGGGGATACCTATATATGTGTGTGGTGGGGAGACCTATATATGTATGTGGTGGGGATACCTATATATGTATGTGTTGGGGATACCTATATATGTATGCGGTGGTGATACCTATAGATGTGTGCGGTGGGGATGCCTATATGTGTTTGGTGGGGATACCTATATGTATGTGGCGGGGATACCTATATGTGTGTGGTGGTGATACCTATATATGTATGTGGTGGGGATACCTATATATGGGTGTGGTGGGGATACCTATATATGTATGTGGTGGGGATACCTATATATGTGTGTGGCGGGGATAAATATAGATGTGTATGGTGGGGATACCTTTATATGTGTGTGGTGGGGATACCTATAGATGTGTGTGGTGGGGATACATATAGATGCGTGTGGTGGGGATACCTATAGATGTAAGTGGTGGGGAGAACTATATATGTGTGTGGTGGTGATACCTATATAAGTATGTGGCAGGGATACCTATATATGTGTGTGGTGGGGATACCTATATACATGTATGTGGTGGTGATACCTATATATGTATGTGGTGGGGATAAATATAGATGTGTGTGGTGGGGATACCTATATATGTATCTGGTGGGGATACCTATATATGTATGTGGTGGGGATACCTATAGATGTATGTGGTGGGGATACCTATATATGTATGTGGAGGGGATAGCTATATATGTATGTGGTGGGGATACCTATATATGTATGTGTTGGGGATACATATATATGTATGTGGTGGTGATACCTATATATGTATGTGGTGGTGATACCTATATATGTGTGTGGTGGGGATACCTATAGATGTGTGTGGTGGGAATACCTATGGATGTATGTGGTGGGGAGACCTATAAATGTATGTGGTGGGGATACCTATATATGTATGTGGCGGGGATACCTATATATATGTTTGTGGTGGGGATACCTATATATGTGTGTGGTGAGAATACCTATATATGTATGTGGTGGGGATACCTATAGATGTATGTGGTGGGGATACCTATAGATGTGTGTGGTGGGGAGACCTATATATGTGTGTAGCGGGGATACCTATATATGTATGTGGCGGTGATACCTATATATGTGTGTGGTGGGGATACCTATATATGTATGTGGTGGGGATACCTATATATGTGTGTGGTGGTGATACCAATATATTTATGTGGTGGGGATACCTATAGATGTATGTGGTGGGGATACATATAGATGTGTGTGTTGGGGAGACCTATATATGTGTGGCGGGGATACCTATATATGTATGTGGCGGTGATACCTATATATGTGTGTGGTGGGGATACCTATATATGTATGTGGGGGGATACCTATATGTGTGTGTGGTGGTGATACCTATATATGTATGTGGTGGGGATACCTATATATGTGTGTGGTGGGGATACCTATATATGTGTGTGGCGGGGATACCTATATATGTATGTGGTGGTGATACCTATTTATGTATGTGGTGGGGATACCTATAGATGTATGTGGTGGGGAGACCTATATATGTATGTGGTGGGGATACCTATATATGTGTGTGGTGGGGATACCTATATATGTGTGTGGTGGTGGTGATACATATAGATGTATGTGGTGGTGATACCTATATATGTATGTGTTGGGAATACCTATATATGTATGTGGTGGGGATACCTATATATGTATGTGGCGGGGATACCTATATATGTGTGTGGTGAGGATACCTATATATGTGTGTGGCAGGGATACCTATATATGTGTGTGGTGGGGAGACCTATATATGTATGTGGTGGGGATACCTATATATGTATGTGTTGGGGATACCTATATATGTATGTGGTGGTGATACCTATAGATGTGTGCGGTGGGGATACCTATATGTGTTTGGTGGGAATACCTATATGTATGTGGCGGGGATACCTATATGTGTGTGGTGGTGATACCTATATATGTATGTGGTGGGGATACCTATATATGGGTGTGGTGGGGATACCTATATATGTATGTGGTGGGGATACCTATAGATGTGTGTGGCGGGGATACATATAGATATGTATGGTGGGGATACCTTTATATATGTGTGGTGGGGATACCTATAGATGTGTGTGGTGGGGATACCTATAGATGCGTGTGGCGGGGATACCTATAGATGTATGTGGTGGGGAGAACTATATATGTGTGTGGTGGTGATACCTATATATGTATGTGGCGGGGATACCTATATATGTGTATGGTGGGGATACCTATATATATGTATGTGGTGGTGATACCTATATATGTATGTGGTGGGGATAAATATAGATGTGTGTGGTGGGGATACCTATATATGTATCTGGTGGGGATACATATATATGTATGTGGTGGGGATACCTATAGATGTATGTGGTGGGGAGACCTATATATGTATGTGGTGGGGATACCTATATATGTATGTGGTGGGGATAAATATAGATGTGTGTGGTGGGGATACCTATATATGTATCTGGTGGGGATACCTATATATGTATGTGGTGGGGATACCTATAGATGTATGTGGTGGGGAGACCTATATATGTATGTGGTGGGGATACCTATATATGTGTGTGGTGGGGATACCTATATATGTGTGTGGTGGTGATACATATAGATGTGTGTGGTGGTGATACCTATATATGTATGTGGCGGGGATACCTATATATGTGTGTGGTGGGGATACCTATAGATGTATGTGGCGGGGATACCTATATATGTGTGTGGTGAGGATACCAATATATGTATGTGGCGGGGATACCTATATATGTGTGTGGTGGGGAGACCTATATATGTATGTGGTGGGGATACCTATATATGTATGTGTTGGGGATACCTATATATGTATGCGGTGGTGATACCTATAGATGTGTGCGGTGGGGATGCCTATATGTGTTTGGTGGGGATACCTATATGTATGTGGCGGGGATACCTATATGTGTGTGGTGGTGATACCTATATATGTATGTGGTGGGGATACCTATATATGGGTGTGGTGGGGATACCTATATATGTATGTGGTGGGGATACCTATATATGTGTGTGGCGGGGATAAATATAGATGTGTATGGTGGGGATACCTTTATATGTGTGTGGTGGGGATACCTATAGATGTGTGTGGTGGGGATACATATAGATGCGTGTGGTGGGTATACCTATAGATGTATGTGGTGGGGAGAACTATATATGTGTGTTGTGGTGATATCTATATAAGTATGTGGCAGGGATACCTATATATGTGTGTGGTGGGGATACCTATATACATGTATGTGGTGGTGATACCTATATATGTATGTGGTGGGGATAAATATAGATGTGTGTGGTGGGGATACCTATATATGTATCTGGTGGGGATACCTATATATGTATGTGGTGGGGATACCTATAGATGTATGTGGTGGGGATACCTATATATGTATGTGGAGGGGATAGCTATATATGTATGTGGTGGTGATACCTATATATGTATGTGTTGGGGATACATATATATGTATGTGGTGTTGATACCTATAGATGTATGTGGTGGTGATACCTATATATGTGTGTGGTGGGGATACCTATAGATGTGTGTGGTGGGGATACCTATAGATGTATGTGGTGGGGAGACCTATAAATGTATGTGGTGGGGATACCTATATATGTTTGTGGCGGGGATACCTATATATATGTATGTGGTGGATATACCTATATATGTGTGTGGTGAGGATACCTATATATGTATGTGGTGGGGATACCTATAGATGTATGTGGTGGGGATACCTATAGATGTGTGTGGTGGGGAGACCTATATATGTGTGTAGCGGGGATACCTATATATGTATGTGGCGGTGATACCTATATATGTGTGTGGTGGGGATACCTATATATGTATGTGGTGGGGATACCTATATATGTGTGTGGTGGTGATACCTATATATGTATGTGGTGGGGATACCTATAGATGTATGTGGTGGGGATACCTATAGATGTGTGTGTTGGGGAGACCTATATATGTGTGGCGGGGATACCTATATATGTATGTGGCGGTGATACCTATATATGTGTGTGATGGGGATACCTATATATGTATGTGGGGGGATACCTATATGTGTGTGTGGTGATGATACCTATATATGTATGTGGTGGGGATACCTATATATGTGTGTGGTGGGGATACCTATATATGTGTGGGGCGGGGATACCTATATATGTATGTGGTGGTGATACCTATATATGTATGTGGTGGGGATACCTATAGATGTATGTGGTGGGGAGACCTATATATGTATGTGGTGGGGATACCTATATATGTGTGTGGTGGGGATACCTATATATGTATGTGGTGGTGATACCAATATATGTATGTGGTGGGGATACCTATAGATGTATGTGGTGGGGATACCTATATATGTATGTGGTGGGGATACCTATATATGTGTGTGGTGGGGATACCTATATATGTGTGTGGTGGTGATACATATAGATGTATGTGGTGGTGATACCTATATATGTATGTGTTGGGAATACCTATATATGTATGTGGTGGGGATACCTATATATGTATGTGGCGGGGATACCTATATATGTGTGTGGTGGGGATACCTATATATGTGTGTGGCAGGGATACCTATATATGTGTGTGGTGGGGAGACCTATATATGTATGTGGTGGGGATACCTATATATGTATGTGTTGGGGATACCTATATATGTATGTGGTGGTGATACCTATAGATGTGTGCGGTGGGGATAACTATATGTGTTTGGTGGGAATACCTATATGTATGTGGCGGGGATACCTATATGTGTGTGGTGGTGATACCTATATATGTATGTGGTGGGGATACCTATATATGGGTGTGGTGGGGATACCTATATATGTATGTGGTGGGGATACCTATAGATGTGTGTGGCGGGGATACATATAGATATGTATGGTGGGGATACCTTTATATGTGTGTGGTGGGGATACCTATAGATGTGTGTGGTGGGGATACCTATAGCTGCGTCTGGCGGGGATACCTATAGATGTATGTGGTGGGGAGAACTATATATGTGTGTGGTGGTGATACCTATATATGTATGTGGCGGGGATACCTATATATGTGTATGGTGGGGATACCTATATATATGTATGTGGTGGTGATACCTATATATGTATGTGGTGGGGATAAATATAGATGTGTGTGGTGGGGATACCTATATATGTATCTGGTGGGGATACATATATTTGTATGTGGTGGGGATACCTATAGATGTATGTGTTGGGGAGACCTATATATGTATGTGGTGGGGATACCTATATATGTATGTGGTGGGGATAAATATAGATGTGTGTGGTGGGGATACCTATATATGTATCTGGTGGGGATACCTATATATGTATGTGGTGGGGATACCTATAGATGTATGTGGTGGGGAGACCTATATATGTATGTGGTGGGGATACCTATATATGTGTGTGGTGGGGATACCTATATATGTGTGTGGTGGTGATACATATAGATGTGTGTGATGGTGATACCTATATATGTATGTGGCGGGGATACCTATATATGTGTGTGGTGGTGATACCTATATATGTATGTGGTGGGGATACCTATATATGTGTGTGGCGGGGATACCTATATATTTGTGTGGTGGGAGACGTATATATATGTGTGGCGGGGATACCTATATAAGTATGTGGCGGGGATACATATATATGTGTGTGGTGGGGAGACATATATATGTGTGTGGTGGTGATACCTATATATGTATGTGGTGGGGATACATATAGATGTATGTGATGGTGATACCTATATATGTATGTGGCGGGGATACCTATAGATGTATGTGGTGGGGAGAACTATATATGTGTGTCGTGGTGATATCTATATAAGTATGTGGCAGGGATACCTATATATGTGTGTGGTGGGGATACCTATATACATGTATGTGGTGGTGATACCTATATATGTATGTGGTGGGGATAAATATAGATGTGTGTGGTGGGGATACCTATATATGTATCTGGTGGGGATACCTATATATGTATGTGGTGGGGATACCTATAGATGTATGTGGTGGGGATACCTATATATGTATGTGGAGGGGATAGCTATATATGTATGTGGTGGTGATACCTATATATGTATGTGTTGGGGATACATATATATGTATGTGGTGTTGATACCTATAGATGTATGTGGTGGTGATACCTATATATGTGTGTGGTGGGGATACCTATAGATGTGTGTGGTGGGGATACCTATAGATGTATGTGGTGGGGAGACCTATAAATGTATGTGGTGGGGATACCTATATATGTTTGTGGCGGGGATACCTATATATATGTATGTGGTGGATATACCTATATATGTGTGTGGTGAGGATACCTATATATGTATGTGGTGGGGATACCTATAGATGTATGTGGTGGGGATACCTATAGATGTGTGTGGTGGGGAGACCTATATATGTGTGTAGCGGGGATACCTATATATGTATGTGGCGGTGATACCTATATATGTGTGTGGTGGGGATACCTATATATGTATGTGGTGGGGATACCTATATATGTGTGTGGTGGTGATACCTATATATGTATGTGGTGGGGATACCTATAGATGTATGTGGTGGGGATACCTATAGATGTGTGTGTTGGGGAGACCTATATATGTGTGGCGGGGATACCTATATATGTATGTGGCGGTGATACCTATATATGTGTGTGATGGGGATACCTATATATGTATGTGGGGGGATACCTATATGTGTGTGTGGTGATGATACCTATATATGTATGTGGTGGGGATACCTATATATGTGTGTGGTGGGGATACCTATATATGTGTGGGGCGGGGATACCTATATATGTATGTGGTGGTGATACCTATATATGTATGTGGTGGGGATACCTATAGATGTATGTGGTGGGGAGACCTATATATGTATGTGGTGGGGATACCTATATATGTGTGTGGTGGGGATACCTATATATGTATGTGGTGGTGATACCAATATATGTATGTGGTGGGGATACCTATAGATGTATGTGGTGGGGATACCTATATATGTATGTGGTGGGGATACCTATATATGTGTGTGGTGGGGATACCTATATATGTGTGTGGTGGTGATACATATAGATGTATGTGGTGGTGATACCTATATATGTATGTGTTGGGAATACCTATATATGTATGTGGTGGGGATACCTATATATGTATGTGGCGGGGATACCTATATATGTGTGTGGTGGGGATACCTATATATGTGTGTGGCAGGGATACCTATATATGTGTGTGGTGGGGAGACCTATATATGTATGTGGTGGGGATACCTATATATGTATGTGTTGGGGATACCTATATATGTATGTGGTGGTGATACCTATAGATGTGTGCGGTGGGGATAACTATATGTGTTTGGTGGGAATACCTATATGTATGTGGCGGGGATACCTATATGTGTGTGGTGGTGATACCTATATATGTATGTGGTGGGGATACCTATATATGGGTGTGGTGGGGATACCTATATATGTATGTGGTGGGGATACCTATAGATGTGTGTGGCGGGGATACATATAGATATGTATGGTGGGGATACCTTTATATGTGTGTGGTGGGGATACCTATAGATGTGTGTGGTGGGGATACCTATAGCTGCGTCTGGCGGGGATACCTATAGATGTATGTGGTGGGGAGAACTATATATGTGTGTGGTGGTGATACCTATATATGTATGTGGCGGGGATACCTATATATGTGTATGGTGGGGATACCTATATATATGTATGTGGTGGTGATACCTATATATGTATGTGGTGGGGATAAATATAGATGTGTGTGGTGGGGATACCTATATATGTATCTGGTGGGGATACATATATTTGTATGTGGTGGGGATACCTATAGATGTATGTGTTGGGGAGACCTATATATGTATGTGGTGGGGATACCTATATATGTATGTGGTGGGGATAAATATAGATGTGTGTGGTGGGGATACCTATATATGTATCTGGTGGGGATACCTATATATGTATGTGGTGGGGATACCTATAGATGTATGTGGTGGGGAGACCTATATATGTATGTGGTGGGGATACCTATATATGTGTGTGGTGGGGATACCTATATATGTGTGTGGTGGTGATACATATAGATGTGTGTGATGGTGATACCTATATATGTATGTGGCGGGGATACCTATATATGTGTGTGGTGGTGATACCTATATATGTATGTGGTGGGGATACCTATATATGTGTGTGGCGGGGATACCTATATATTTGTGTGGTGGGAGACGTATATATATGTGTGGCGGGGATACCTATATAAGTATGTGGCGGGGATACATATATATGTGTGTGGTGGGGAGACATATATATGTGTGTGGTGGTGATACCTATATATGTATGTGGTGGGGATACATATAGATGTATGTGATGGTGATACCTATATATGTATGTGGCGGGGATACCTATAGATGTATGTGGTGGGGATACCTATATATGTATGTGGAGGGGATAGCTATATATGTATGTGGTGGTGATACCTATATATGTATGTGTTGGGGATACATATATATGTATGTGGTGGTGATACCTATAGATGTATGTGGTGGTGATACCTATATATGTGTGTGGTGGGGATACCTATAGATGTGTGTGGTGGGGATACCTATAGATGTATGTGGTGGGGAGACCTATAAATGTATGTGGTGGGGATACCTATATATGTTTGTGGCGGGGATACCTATATATATGTATGTGGTGGGGATACCTATATATGTGTGTGGTGAGGATACCTATATATGTATGTGGTGGGGATACCTATAGATGTATGTGGTGGGGATACCTATAGATGTGTGTGGTGGGGAGACCTATATATGTGTGTAGCGGGGATACCTATATATGTATGTGGCGGTGATACCTATATATGTGTGTGGTGGGGATACCTATATATGTATGTGGTGGGGATACCTATATATGTGTGTGGTGGTGATACCTATATATGTATGTGGTGGGGATACCTATAGATGTATGTGGTGGGGATACCTATAGATGTGTGTGTTGGGGAGACCTATATATGTGTGGCGGGGATACCTATATATGTATGTGGCGGGGAGACCTATATATGTGTGGCGGGGATACCTATATATGTATGTGGCGGTGATACCTATATATGTGTGTGGGGATACCTATATATGTATGTGGTGGGGATACCTATATATGTGTGTGGTGGGGATACCTATATATGTGTGGGGCGGGGATACCTATATATGTATGTGGTGGTGATACCTATATATGTATGTGGTGGGGATACCTATAGATGTATGTGGTGGGGAGACCTATATATGTATGTGGTGGTGATACCTATATATGTATGTGGTGGGGATACCTATATATGTATGTGGTGGTGATACCTATATATGTATGTGGTGGGGATACCTATAGATGTATGTGGTGGGGATACCTATATATGTGTGTGGTGGGGATACCTATATATGTGTGTGGTGGGGATACCTATATATGTGTGTGGTGGTGATACATATAGATGTATGTGGTGGTGATACCTATATATGTATGTGTTGGGAATACCTATATATGTATGTGGTGGGGATACCTATATATGTATGTGGCGGGGATACCTATATATGTGTGTGGTGGGGATACCTATATATGTGTGTGGCAGGGATACCTATATATGTGTGTGGTGGGGAGACCTATATATGTATGTGGTGGGGATACCTATATATGTATGTGTTGGGGATACCTATATATGTATGTGGTGGTGATACCTATAGATGTGTGCGGTGGGGATAACTATATGTGTTTGGTGGGAATACCTATATGTATGTGGCGGGGATACCTATATGTGTGTGGTGGTGATACCTATATATGTATGTGGTGGGGATACCTATATATGGGTGTGGTGGGGATACCTATATATGTATGTGGTGGGGATACCTATAGATGTGTGTGGCGGGGATACATATAGATATGTATGGTGGGGATACCTTTATATGTGTGTGGTGGGGATACCTATAGATGTGTGTGGTGGGGATACCTATAGCTGCGTCTGGCGGGGATACCTATAGATGTATGTGGTGGGGAGAACTATATATGTGTGTGGTGGTGATACCTATATATGTATGTGGCGGGGATACCTATATATGTGTATGGTGGGGATACCTATATATATATATGTGGTGGTGATACCTATATATGTATGTGGTGGGGATAAATATAGATGTGTGTGGTGGGGATACCTATATATGTATCTGGTGGGGATACATATATTTGTATGTGGTGGGGATACCTATAGATGTATGTGGTGGGGAGACCTATATATGTATGTGGTGGGGATACCTATATATGTATGTGGTGGGGATAAATATAGATGTGTGTGGTGGGGATACCTATATATGTATCTGGTGGGGATACCTATATATGTATGTGGTGGGGATACCTATAGATGTATGTGGTGGGGAGACCTATATATGTATGTGGTGGGGATACCTATATATGTGTGTGGTGGGGATACCTATATATGTGTGTGGTGGTGATACATATAGATGTGTGTGATGGTGATACCTATATATGTATGTGGCGGGGATACCTATATATGTGTGTGGTGGGGATACCTATAGATGTATGTGGCGGGGATACCTATATATGTGTGTGGTGAGGATACCTATATATGTATGTGGCGGGGATACCTATATATGTGTGTGGTGGGGAGACCTATATATGTATGTGGTGGGGATACCTATATATGTATGTGTTGGGGATACCTATATATGTATGCGGTGGTGATACCTATAGATGTGTGCGGTGGGGATGCCTATATGTGTTTGGTGGGGATACCTATATGTATGTGGCGGGGATACCTATATGTGTGTGGTGGTGATACCTATATATGTATGTGGTGGGGATACCTATATATGGGTGTGGTGGGGATACCTATATATGTATGTGGTGGGGATACCTATATATGTGTGTGGCGGGGATAAATATAGATGTGTATGGTGGGGATACCTTTATATGTGTGTGGTGGGGATACCTATAGATGTGTGTGGTGGGGATACATATAGATGCGTGTGGTGGGGATACCTATATAAGTATGTGGCAGGGATACCTATATATGTGTGTGGTGGGGATACCTATATACATGTATGGGGTGGTGCTACCTATATATGTGTGTGGTGGGGATACCTATATACATGTATGGGGTGGTGCTACCTATATATGTATGTGGTGGGGATAAATATAGATGTGTGTGGTGGGGATACCTATATATGTATCTGGTGGGGATACCTATATATGTATGTAGTGGGGATACCTATATATGTATGTGGTGGGGATACCTATATATGTATGAGGAGGGGATAGCTATATATGTATGTGGTGGTGATACCTATATATGTATGTGTTGGGGATACATATATATGTATGTGGTGGTGATACCTATAGATGTATGTGGTGGTGATACCTATATATGTGTGTGGTGGGGATACCTATAGATGTGTGTGGTGGGGATACCTATAGATGTATGTGGTGGGGAGACCTATAAATGTATGTGGTGGGGATACCTATATATGTTTGTGGCGGGGATACCTATATATATGTATGTGGTGGGGATACCTATATATGTGTGTGGTGAGGATACCTATATATGTATGTGGTGGGGATACCTATAGATGTATGTGGTGGGGATACCTATAGATGTGTGTGGTGGGGAGACCTATATATGTGTGTAGCGGGGATACCTATATATGTATGTGGCGGTGATACCTATATATGTGTGTGGTGGGGATACCTATATATGTATGTGGTGGGGATACCTATATATGTGTGTGGTGGTGATACCTATATATGTATGTGGTGGGGATACCTATAGATGTATGTGGTGGGGATATCTATAGATGTGTGTGTTGGGGAGACCTATATATGTGTGGCGGGGATACCTATATATGTATGTGGCGGTGATACCTATTTATGTGTGTGATGGGGATACCTATATATGTATGTGGGGGGATACCTATATGTGTGTGTGGTGATGATACCTATATATGTATGTGGTGGGGATACCTATATATGTGTGTGGTGGGGATACCTATATATGTGTGGGGCGGGGATACCTATATATGTATGTGGCGGTGATACCTATATATGTATGTGGTGGGGATACCTATAGATGTATGTGGTGGGGAGACCTATATATGTATGTGGTGGGGATACCTATATATGTGTGTGGTGGGGATACCTATATATGTGTGTGGTGGTGATACATATAGATGTATGTGGTGGTGATACCTATATATGTATGTGTTGGGGATACCTATATATGTATGTGGTGGGGATACCTATATATGTATGTGGCGGGGATACCTATATATGTGTGTGGTGAGGATACCTATATATGTGTGTGGCTGGGATACCTATATATATATGTGGTGGGGATACCTATATATGTATGTGGTGGGGATACCAATATATGTATGTGTTGGGGATACCTATATATGTATGTGGTGGTGATACCTATAGATGTGTGCGGTGGGGATACCTATATGTGTTTGGTGGTAATACCTATATGTATGTGGCGGGGATACCTATATGTGTGTGGTGGTGATACCTATATATGTATGTGGTGGGGATACCTATATATGGGTGTGGTGGGGATACCTATATATGTATGTGGTGGGGATACCTATAGATGTGTGTGGCGGGGATACATATAGATATGTATGGTGGGGATACCTTTATATGTGTGTGGTGGGGATACCTATAGATGTGTGTGGTGGGGATACCTATAGATGCGTGTGGCGGGGATACCTATAGATGTATGTGGTGGGGAGAACTATATATGTGTGTGGTGGTGATACCTATATATGTATGTGGCGGGGATACCTATATATGTGTATGGTGGGGATACCTATATATATATATGTGGTGGTGATACCTATATATGTATGTGGTGGGGATAAATATAGATGTGTGTGGTGGGGATACCTATATATGTATCTGGTGGGGATACATATATATGTATGTGGTGGGGATACCTATAGATGTATGTGGTGGGGAGACCTATATATGTATGTGGTGGGGATACCTATATATGTGTGTGGTGCGGATACCTATATATGTGTGTGGTGGTGATACATATAGATGTGTGTGGTGGTGATACCTATATATGTATGTGGTGGGGATACCTATATATGTATGTGGTGGGGATACCTATAGATGTATGTGGCGGGGATACCTATATATGTGTGTGGTGAGGATACCTATATATGTGTGTGGCGGGGATACCTATATATGTGTGTGGTGGGGAGACCTATATATGTATGTGGTAGGGATACCTATATATGTATGTGTTGGGGATACCTATATATGTATGTGGTGGTGATACCTATAGATGTGTGCGGTGGGGATACCTATATGTGTTTGGTGGGGATACCTATATGTATGCGGCGGGGATACCTATATGTGTGTGGTGGTGATACCTATATATGTATGTGGTGTGGATACCTATATATGGGTGTGGTGGGGATACCTATATATGTATGTGGTGGGGATACCTATATATGTGTGTGGCGGGGATACCTATATATGTGTGTGGCGGGGATACATATAGATGTGTATGGTGGGGATACCTATATATTGATGTGGTGGGGATACCTATATATGTATGTGTTGGGGATACATATATATGTATGTGGTTGTGATACCTATAGATGTATGTGGTGGTGATACCTATATATGTGTGTTGTGGGGATACATATAGATGTGTGTGGTGGGGATACCTATAGATGTATGTGGTGGGGAGACCTATAAATGTATGTGGTGGGGATACCTATATATGTGTGTGGCGGGGATACCTATATATATGTATGTGGTGGGGATACCTATATATGTGTGTGGTGAGGATACCTATATATGTAAGTGGTGGGGATACCTATAGATGTATGTGGTGGGGATACATATAGATGTGTGTGGTGGGGATACCTATATATGTGTGTGGTGAGGATACCTATATATGTGTGTGGCGGGGATACCTATATATGTGTGTGGTGGGGAGACCTATATATGTATGTGGTGGGGATACCTATATATGTATGTGTTGGGGATACCTATATATGTATGTGGTGGTGATACCTATAGATGTGTGCGGTGGGGATACATATATGTGTTTGGTGGGGATACCTATATGTATGTGGCGGGGATACCTATATATGTGTGTGGTGGGGATACCTATATATGTATGTGGGGGGATACCTATATGTGTGTGTGGTGGTGATACCTATATATGTATGTGGTGGGGATACCTATATATGTGTGTGGTGGGGATACCTATATATGTGTGTGGCGGGGATACCTATAGATGTGTGTGGCGGGGATACATATAGATATGTATGGTGGGGATACCTTTATATGTGTGTGGTGGGGATACCTATAGATGTGTGTGGTGGGGATACCTATAGATGCGTGTGGCGGGGATACCTATAGATGTATGTGGTGGGGAGAACTATATATGTGTGTGGTGGTGATACCTATATATGTATGTGGCGGGGATACCTATATATGTGTATGGTGGGGATACATATATATATGTATGTGGTGTTGATACCTATATATGTATATGGTGGCGATAAATATAGATGTGTGTGGTGGGGATACCTATATATGTATCTGGTGGGGATACCTATATATGTATGTGGTGGGGATACCTATAGATGTATGTGGTGGGGAGACCTATATATGTATGTGGTGTGGATACCTATATATGTGTGTGGTGGGGATACCTATATATGTGTGTGGTGGTGATACATATAGATGTGTGTGGTGGTGATACCTATATATGTTTGTGGTGGGGATACCTATATATGTATGTGGTGGGGATACCTATAGATGTATGTGGCGGGGATACCTATATATGTGTGTGGTGAGGATACCTATATATGTGTGTGGCGGTGATACCTATATATGTGTGTGGTGGGGAGACCTATATATGTATGTGGTGGGGATACCTATATATGTATGTGTTGGGGATACCTATATATGTATGTGGTGGTGATACCTATAGATGTGTGCGGTGGGGATACATATATGTGTTTGGTGGGGATACCTATATGTATGAGGCGGGGATACCTATATGTGTGTGGTGGTGATACCTATATATGTATGTGGTGGGGATACCTATATATGGGTGTGGTGGGGATACCTATATATGTATGTGGTGGGGATACCTATATATGTGTGTGGCGGGGATACATATAGATGTGTATGGTGGGGATACCTTTATATGTGTGTGGTGGGGATACCTATAGATGTGTGTGGTGGGGATACATATAGATGCGTGTGGTGGGGATACCTATAGATGTATGTGGTGGGGAGAACTATATATGTGTGTGGTGGTGATACCTATATATGTATGTGGCAGGGATACCTATATATGTGTGTGGTGGGGATACCTATATACATGTATGTGGTGGTGATACCTATATATGTATGTGGTGGGGATAAATATAGATGTGTGTGGTGGGGATACCTATATATGTATCTGGTGGGGATACCTATATATGTATGTGGTGGGGATACCTATAGATGTATGTGGTGGGGATACCTATATATGTATGTAGAGGGGATAGCTATATATGTATGTGGTGGGGATACCTATATATGTATGTGGAGGGGATAGCTATATATGTATGTGGTGGGGATACCTATATATGTATGTGTTGGGGATACATATATATGTATGTGGTGGTGATGCCTATAGATGTATGTGGTGGTGATACCTATATATGTGTGTGGTGGGGATACATATAGATGTGTGTGGTGGGGATACCTATAGATGTATGTGGTGGGGAGACCTATAAATGTATGTGATGGGGATACCTATATATGTGTGTGGCGGGGATACCTATATATATGTATGTGGTGGGGATACCTATATGTGTGTGTGGTGAGGATACCTATATATGTATGTGGTGGGGATACCTATATATGTATGTGGTGGGGATACCTATAGATGTGTGTGGTGAGGAGACCTATATATGTGTGTGGCGGGGATACCTATATATGTATGTGGCGGTGATACCGTATATATGTGTGTGGTGGGGATACCTATATATGTATGTGGTGGGGATACCTATATATGTGTGTTGTGGTGATACCTATATATGTATGTGGTGGGGATACCTATAGATGTATGTGGTGGGGATACCTATAGATGTGTGTGTTGGGGAGACCTATATATGTGTGTGTGGGGATACCTATATATGTATGTGGCGGTGATACCTATATATGTGTGTGGTGGGGATACCTATATATGTATGTGGGGGGATACCTATATGTGTGTGTGGTGGTGATACCTATATATGTATGTGGTGGGGATACCTATATATGTATGTGGTGGGGATACCTATATATGTGTGTGGTGGTGATACCTATATATGTATGTGGTGGGGATACCTATAGATGTGTGTGGTGGGGATACCTATATATGTATGTGGTGGGGATACCTATATATGTGTGTGGTGGTGATACCTATATATGTATGTGGTGGGGATACCTATAGATGTATGTGGTGGGATACCTTATATATGTATGTGGTGGGGATACCTATATATGTGTGTTGTGGTGATACCTATATATGTAGTGTGGTGGGGATACCTATAGATGTATGTGGTGGGGATACCTATAGATGTGTGTGTTGGGGGAGACCTATCTATGTGTGTGGCGGGGATACCTATATATGTATGTGGCGGTGATACCTATATATGTGTGTGGTGGGGATACCTATATATGTATGTGGGGGGATACCTATATGTGTGTGTGGTGGTGATACCTATATATGTATGTGGTGGTGATACCTATATATGTATGTGGTGGGGATACCTATATATGTGTGTAGTGGTGATACCTATATATGTATGTGGTGGGGATACCTATAGATGTGTGTGGTGGGGAGACCTATATATGTGTGTGGCGGGGATACCTATATATATATGTGGCGGGGATACCTATATATGTATGTGGTGGTGATACCTATATATGTGTGTGGTGGGGCTACCTATATATGTATGTGGTGGGGATACCTATATATGTATGTTATCGGGATACCTATATCTGTATGTGGTGGGGATACCTATGTAAGTGTGTGGTGGGGATACCTATATATGTGTGTGGTGGGGATACCTATATATGTGTGTGGTGGGAATACATATAGATGCGTGTGGTGGGGATACCTATAGATGTATGTGGTGGGGAGAACTATATATGTGTGTGGTGGTGATACCTATATATGTATGTGGCAGGGATACCTATATATGTGTGTGGTGGGGATACCTATATACATGTATGTGGTGGTGATACCTATATATGTATGTGGTGGGGATAAATATAGATGTGTGTGGTGGGGATACCTATATATGTATCTGGTGGGGATACCTATATATGTATGTGGTGGGGATACCTATAGATGTATGTGGTGGGGATACCTATATATGTATGTGGAGGGGATAGCTATATATGTATGTGGTGGGGATACCTATATATGTATGTATTGGGGATACATATATATGTATGTGGTGGTGATGCCTATAGATGTATGTGGTGGTGATACCTATATATGTGTGTGGTGGGGATACATATAGATGTGTGTGGTGGGGATACCTATAGATGTATGTGGTGGGGAGACCTATAAATGTATGTGGTGGGGATACCTATATATGTGTGTGGCGGGGATACCTATATATATGTATGTGGTGGGGATACCTATATATGTGTGTGGTGAGGATACCTATATATGTGTGTGGTGGGGATACCTATATATGTATGTGGTGGGGATACCTATAGATGTGTGTGGTGGGGATACCTATATATGTATGTGGTGGGGATACCTATATATGTTGTGTTGTGGTGATACCTATATATGTATGTGGTGGGGATAACCTATAGATGTATGTGGTGGGGATACCTATAGATGTGTGTGTTGGGGAGACCTATATATGTGTGTGGCGGGGATACCTATATATGTATGTGGCGGTGATACCTATATATGTGTGTGGTGGGGATACCTATATATGTATGTGGGGGGGATACCTATATGTGTGTGTGGTGGTGATACCTATATATGTATGTGGTGGGGATACCTATATATGTATGTGGTGGGGATACCTATATATGTGTGGTGGTGATACCTATATATGTATGTGGTGGGGATACCTATAGATGTGTGTGGTGGGGATACCTATATATGTATGTGGTGGGAATACCTATATATGTATGTGGTGGTGATACCTATATATGTATGTGGTGGGGATACCTATAGATGTATGTGGTGGGGGGATACCTATATATGTATGTGGTGGGGGATACCTATATATGTGTGTTGTGGTGATACCTATATATGTATGTGGTGGGGATACCTATAGATGTATGTGGTGGGGATACCTATAGATGTGTGTGTTGGGGAGACCTATCTATGTGCGTGGCGGGGATACCTATATATGTATGTGGCGGTGATACCTATATATGTGTGTGGTGGGGATACCTATATATGTATGTGGGGGGATACCTATATGTGTGTGTGGTGGTGATACCTATATATGTATGTGGTGGTGATACCTATATATGTATGTGGTGGGGATACCTATATATGTGTGTAGTGGTGATACCTATATATGTATGTGGTGGGGGATACCTATAGATGTGTGTGGTGGGGAGACCTATATATGTGTGTGGCGGGGATACCTATATATATATGTGGCGGGGATACCTATATATGTATGTGGTGGTGATACCTATATATGTGTGTGGTGGGGCCTACCTATATATGTATGTGGTGGGGATACCTATATATGTATGTTATCGGGATACCTATATCTGTATGTGGTGGGGATTACCTATGTATGTGTGTGGTGGGGATACCTATATATGTGTGTGGTGGGGGATACCTATATATGTGTTGTGGTGGGGATACATATTAGATGCGTGTGGTGGGGATACCTTATAGATGTATGTGGTGGGGAGAAATAATATATGTGTGTGGTGGTGATACCTATATATGTATGTGGCAGGGATACCTATATATGTGTGTGGTGGGGATACCTATATACATGTATGTGGTGGTGATACCTATATATGTATGTGGTGGGGATAAATATAGATGTGTGTGGTGGGGATACCTATATATGTATCTGGTGGGGATACCTATATATGTATGTGGTGGGGATACCTATAGATGTATGTGGTGGGGATACCTATATATGTATGTGGAGGGGATAGCTATATATGTATGTGGTGGGGATACCTATATATGTATGTATTGGGGGATACATATATATGTATGTGGTGGTGATGCCTATAGATGTATGTGGTGGTGATACCTATATATGTGTGTGGTGGGGATACATATAGATGTGTGTGGTGGGGATACCTATAGATGTATGTGGTGGGGAGACCTATAAATGTATGTGGTGGGGATACCTATATATGTGTGTGGCGGGGATACCTATATATATTGTATGTGGTGGGGATACCTATATATGTGTGTGGTGGGGATACCTATATATGTATGTGGTGGGGATACCTATATATGTGTGTGGTGGTGATACCTATATATGTATGTGGTGGGGATACCTATAGATGTATGTGGTGGGGATACCTATATATGTATGTGGTGGGGATACCTATATATGTGTGTTGTGGTGATACCTATATATGTATTGTGGTGGGGATACCTATAGATGTATGTGGTGGGGATACCTATAGATGTGTGTGATTGGGGAGACCTATTCTATGTGTGTGGCGGGGATACCTATATATGTTATGTTGGCGGTGATACCTATATATGTGTGTGGTGGGGATACCTATATATGTATGTGGGGGGATACCTATATGTGTGTGTGGTGGTGATACCTATATATGTATGTGGTGGTGATACCTATATATGTATGTGGTGGGGATACCTATATATGTGTGTAGTGGTGATACCTATATATGTATGTGGGTGGGGATACCTATAGATGTGTGTGGTGGGGAGACCTATATATGTGTGTGGCGGGGATACCTATATATATGTGGCGGGGATACCTATATATGTATGTGGTGGTGATACCTATATATGTGTGTGGTGGGGCTACCTATATATGTATGTGGTGGGGGATACCTATATATGTATGTTATCGGGATAACCTATATCTGTATGTGGTGGGGATACCTATGTAAGTGTGTGGTGGGGGATACCTATATATGTGTGTGGTGGGGATACCTATATATGTGTTGTGGTGGGAATACATATAGATGCGTGTGGTGGGGATACCTATAGATGTATGTGGTGGGGGAGAAACTATATATGTGTGTGGTGGTGATACCTATATATGTATGTGGCAGGGATAACCTATATATGCTGTGTGGTGGGGATTACCTATATACATGTATGTGGTGGTGATACCTATATATGTATGTGGTGGGGATAAATATAGATGTGTGTGGTGGGGATACCTATATATGTATCTGGTGGGGATACCTATATTATGTATGTGGTGGGGATACCTATAGATGTATGTGGTGGGGATACCTATATATGTATGTGGAGGGGATAGCTATATATGTATGTGGTGGGGGATAACCTATATATGTATGTATTGGGGGATACATATATATGTATGTGGTGGTGATGCCTATAGATGTTATGTGGTGGTGATACCTATATATGTGTGTGGTGGGGATACATATAGATTGTGTGTGGTGGGGATACCTATAGATGTATGTGGTGGGGAGACCTATAAATGTATGTGGTGGGGATACCTATATATGTGTGTGGCGGGGATACCTATATATATGTATGTGGTGGGGATACCTATATATGTGTTGTGGTGAGGATACCTATATATGTGTGGTGGTGGGAATAACCTATATATGTATGTGGTGGGGATACCTATAGATGTGTGTGGTGGGGGATACCTATATATGTATGTGGGTGGGGATACCTATATATGTTGTGTGTTGTGGTGATACCTATATATGTATGTGGTGGGGATACCTAATAGATGTATGTGGTGGGGATTACCTATAGATGTTGTGTGTTGGGGAGACCTATATATGTGTGTTGGGCGGGGATACCTATATATGTATGTGGCGGTGATACCTATATATGTGTGTGGTGGGGATACCTATATATGTATGTGGGGGGATACCTTATATGTGTGTGTGGTGGTGATACCTATATATGTATGTGGTGGGGATACCTATATATGTATGTGGTGGGGATACCTATATATGTGTGGTGGTGATACCTATATATGTATGTGGTGGGGATACCTATAGATGTGTGTGGTGGGGATACCTATATATGTATGTGGTGGGAATACCTATATATGTATGTGGTGGTGATAACCTATATATGTATGTGGTGGGGATACCTATAGATGTATGTTGGTGGGGATACCTATATATGTATGTGGTGGGGGATACCTATATATGTGTGTTGTGGTGATACCTATATATGTATGTGGTGGGGATACCTATAGATGTATGTGGTGGGGATACCTATAGATGTGTGTGTTGGGGAACCTATCTATGTGCGTGGCGGGGATACCTATATATGTATGTGGCGGTGATACCTATATATGTGTGTGGTGGGGATACCTATATATTGTATGTGGGGGGATACCTATATGTTGTGTGTGGTGGTGATAACCTATATATGTATGTGGTGGTTGTAATACCCTATATATGTATTGTGGTGGGGATTGACCTATATATGTGTGTAGTGGTGATTACCTATATATGTATGTGGTGGGGATACCTATAGATGTGTGTGGTGGGGAGGACCTATATATGTGTGTGGCGGGGATACCTATATATATATGTGGCGGGGATACCTATATATGTATGTGGTGGTGATACCTATTATATGTGTGTGGTGGGGGCTACCTATATATGTTATGTGTGTGGGGATACCTATATATGTATGTTATCGGGATACCTATATCTGTATGTGGTGGGGGATACCTATGTATGTGTGTGGTGGGGATACCTATATATGTGTGTGGTGGGGATACCTATATATGTGTGTGGTGGGGATACATATTAGATGCGTGTGGTGGGGATACCTATAGATGTATATGTGGTGGGGAGAACTTATATATGTGTGTGGTGGTGATACCTATATATGTATGTGGCAGGGATACCTATATATGTGTGTTGGTGGGGATACCTATATACATGTATGTGGTGGTGATACCTATATATGTATGTGGTGGGGATAAATATAGATGTGTGTTGGTGGGGATTACCTATATATGTATCTGGTGGGGATACCCTAATATATGTATGTGGTGGGGATACCCTATAGATGTATGTGGTGGGGATACCTATATATGTATGTGGAGGGGGATAGCTATATATGTATGTGGTGGGGATACCTATATATGTATGTATTGGGGATACATATATATGTATGTGGTGGTGATGCTATAGATGTATGTGGTGGTGATACCTATATATGTGTTCTATTGTT